>OZ007508.1:10389255-10726527 GCA_963931865.1 Axinella damicornis
CCTCTTTCCCTCCCTCCCTCAACCTCCTTCCCTCCCTCCCTCCCTCCTCCCTCCCTCCCTCCCTCCCTCCTCCCTCCCTCCTTCCTCCCCCCTCCCTCCCTCACTCCCTTCCTCCCTCCCTCCCTCCCTCCCTGCTTCCCTCCCTCCGTCCTCCCTCACTCCTCCCTTTCTCCCTCCCTCCATACCTCCCTCCCTTCATTCCTTCCCTCCCTCCCTCCCTCCTACCCTTTCTCCCTCCCTCCTTCCCTCCCTCCCTCTCTCCATCGCTCCCTCCCTGCCTCCCTCCCTCCTCCCTCCCTCCCTCCCTCCCTCCCTCTCCCTCCCTCCCCTTCTCCCTCCCTCCCTTCCTCCTCCCTCCCTCCCTCCCTTCCTTCCTCCCTCCCTCCCTCCCTCCTTCCCTCACTCCCTTCCTCCCTCCTCCTTCCCTCCCTCCCTCCCTCCCTTCCTCCCTCCCTTCCTCCCTCCCTCCCTCCTCCCTCCCCACCCCTCACCCCTCCCTCCTTCATTCACTCCCTCCTTTTGAATACCATCCCTCTCCCCCTCCCTCCCCCCTTCTTCCCCCCCTCCCTCCCTCCGTCCTTCCCTCCCTCCCTCTCTCCCTCTTTCTCTCCGTACCTCCCTTTCTCTCTACCTCCCTCCCTCTATCACTCCCTCCCTCCTTCCCTCCTTCCTTCCCTCCGTCACTCCCTCCCTCCATCCTTCCCTCACTCCCTTCTTCTCTCCAACGCTCCATCGCTTCCTCCCTCCCTCCCCATCTCCGTCCTCCCTCCCTCCCTCCGTCCACCCTCCCTTCCTCCCTCCCTCCCTTCGTCCCACCATCCCTCCTTCCCTCCCTCCCTCCCTCTCTCCCTCCCTTCCTCTCTCCCTCCCTCCCTCCCCCCTCTCTCCCTCCCTCCCTTCCTCCCTCCCTCCCTCCCTCCCTCCCTCCCTCCCTCCCTCCCCCCTCCCTCCATCCCTTCCTCCCTCCCTCCTCCCTCCCTCCCTCCTTTTGTCCCTTCCTCCCTCCCTCCCTCCCTCCCTTTTTTTTGAACATCTTTTTTCTAATGCACGTACGATTGTACAATACAACAGCAGGAGGCTAGGTAGCCAGACCTGTCAATCATGCTGAGCTATCACATGGCACAGGATTCACTCTGGTCCTAGGGGCAGATAAATTATATAACTGATGATAAAAGTATGTTATAATACTACATAAAAAATACATGTAAAAGGTATTCACTAGGTGGGTAACGTCCCATGCTGTCCATATGGTCTTTAGAGAGTTGCGTGTGACTTTAGGTGTAGTTCTGGCCAGAATTGTGATGAGGGCCATGAACCCTTGGAGGTTCAGGAAACCTCGGCTTCCAACTTCAAGTGTGATAACCTTCCATGACAAACCCATTGGCTTCCCCTGCATCAACCAAGTCATGGTATTTGTCTGACTTGCGAGTTTGTGCCTGAACATAGTTGGCTTCATAGCACACAGTTAGTTCTACCAGGGTGGATGATTGGAGGGCCTGGCTCCATATGATGATGTTTGGACATGTCAGCGGGGTAATTCCCTCCCTCCCTCCCTCCCTCCCTCCCTCCCTCTCTACCTCCCTCCCTCCCTCCCTCTCCTTCCACTCACCCATCCCTCCTTCATTCACTATCCCTCCCCTCCCTCCCTCCCTCTTCATTCCCTCCCTCTCTCCTTCCCTTCCTCCCTCCCTCCCTCCTCCCTTCCTCTGTACCTCCCTCCCTCCCTCCCTTCCTCCCTCCATCCATCCCTCCCTCCCTCCCTCCCTCCTCCCCACCTCCCTCCCTCCCTCCCTCCCTCCCTCCCTCCCTCCCTCCTCCCTCCATCCCTCCCTCCCTCCCTCCCTCCCTCCCTACCTTCCTCTCTCCCTTACTCTTTCCGTACCTCCCTCCTTCCCTCCCTCCCTCTCTTCCTCCCTCCCTCCCTCCTTCCCTCCTTCCTTCCTCCGTCACTCCCTCCTCCGTCCTTCCCTCACTCCCTTCTTTCCTCCCACCGTCCTTCCCTCACTCCCTTCTTTCCTCCCACCCTCCATCACTTCCTCCCTCCCTCCCTACCTCCGTCATCCCTCCTCCCTCCCTACCTCCGTCATCCCTCACTCCCTCTCTCCATCGCTCCCACCATCCCTCCTTCCCTCCCTCCCTCCTTCCCTCCCTCCTTCCCTCGCTTCCTTCCTCCCTCCCTCCCTCTTCCTTCCCTCACTCCCTCGCTCCCTCCCTTCCTCCCTCCCTCCCACCCTCCCTCCCTCCCTCGCTCCCTCCCTCCCTTCCTCCTCCCTCCCTCCCTCCCTTCTTCCCTCCCTCCCACCTCCCTGCCTCCCTCTCCTCCCTCACCCCCTCCCTCCTTCAATCATTCCCTCCCCTCCTCCCTCCCTCCCTCCCTACCTCCCTCCCTCCCTCCTCCCTCCTCCCTTTCTCCCTCCCTCCATCCCTCCCTCTTCATTCCCTCCTTCCCTCCCTCTTCCCTCCCTCCTTCCTCCCTCCCTCCTTCCCTCACTCCATCCTTCCCTCCTCCCTCCCTCCCTCCTTCCCTCCCTCCCTCCCTCCCTCCCTCCCTCCCCTCACTCCCTCTCTTCCTCCATCCCTCCCTCCCTCCCCTCCCTCCCTCTCTCCCTCCTTCCTCCCTCCTCCATCCTTCCCTCCCTCCTTCCCTTCCTCCCTCTTTTTCTCCCTCCCTCCCTCCCTCCCTCCCTCTTACTCCCCTCACCCCCTCCCTCCATCATTCACTCCCTCCCTTCCCTACCTACCTCCCTCCCTCACTCCCTCCCTCCCTCCTCCCTTCCTTCCTTCCTCCATTCCTCCCTCCCTCCCCTCCCTCCCTCCCTCCCCCTCCCTCCCTCCTCCCTTCTCCTCCCTCCTTCCCTCCTTCCTTCCCTATGTTACTCCCTTCATCCGTCCCTCCTCACTCCCTTCTTCCCTCCAACCCTCCATCGCTTCCCCCCTCCTTCTCTCCCTCCGTCTCTGTCCCTGCTTCGCCCTCCCTCCCTAACTCCCTCCATCCCACCATCCCTCCTTCCCTCCCTCCTTTCCCTCCCTCCCTCCCTCCCTCCCTCCTCCCTCTTTCCCTCCCTCCATCCCTCCCTCCTTATCTACCTCCATCCTCCCTCCCTCTCTCACTTCCTTCCTCCCTCCTCCCTCCTTCCCCTCCCTCCTTCCCTTCCTCCCTCTCTTCCTCCAACCCTCCCTCCCTCCCCCCTCCCTCCCTCCCTCCTCCCTCCCTCCCTCCTTCTCACTCCCCTCACCCTTCCCCCCATCATTCACTCCCTCCCTCCCCTACCTCCCTCCCTCCCTCCCTCACTCCCTCCCTCCTCCATTCCCTCCTTCCTCCATCCCCCCCTACCTCCCTCCATCTCTCCCTCCCTCCCTCCTTCCCTCCCTCCTTCCCTCTTCCTTCCCTACGTCTCTCCTTCCCTCCGTCCCTCCCTCACTCCCTTTTTCCCTCCCACCCTCCGTTGTTTCCCTCCTCCTCCCTCACTCCGTCCTTTGTCACTTCTTCCGCCCTCCCTCCCTAACTACCTCCATCCCACCATCCCTCCTTCCCTCCCTCCCTCCCTCCCTTCCTCCCCCTTCCCTCCCTCCCTCCCTCCCTTCCTCCCTGCTCCCTTTTTCCCTCCCTCCCTCCCTCCCTCTCCCTCCCCTCACCCCCTCCCTCCATCATTCACTCCCTCCCTCCCCTCCCTTCCTCCCTCCCTCCTTCCTCCTTTCCTCCCTTCCTACAACCATCCCTCCCTCCCTCCCTCTCCCCCTCCCTCCCTCCCTCCCTCTATTTCTCCCTTTCTCCCTCTCTCCTTCCCTCCTTCCTTCCCTACGTCACTCCCTCCCTCCATCCTTCCCTCACTCCCTTCTTCCCTCCCACCCTCCATCGCTTCCCCCTTCTTTCCTCCCTCCGTCCTACGTCCCTCCCTCCGCCCTCCCTCCCTGACTCCCTCCAACGCCGGCAACGCCCTCACGTGAGCGGCCACGCCCCCACAGGGCCGGCCACGCCCCCACGGGGCCAACCACGCCCTCACGGGACCCCACGGGGCCGGCCACGCCCCCACGGGGCAGGCCACGCCCCCACGGGGCTGGCCACGCCCGCACGGGACCGGCACGCCCCCCGGGACCGGCCACGCCCCACGGGACCGGCCATGCCCCCAAGGGGCCGGTCACGCCCCCACGGGGCCGGCCCCGTCCCACGGGGCCGGCCACGCCCTCACGGGACCGGCCACGTTCTCAAGGGGCCTGCCACGCCCCCACGGGAACGGCCACCCCCGCACGGGACCGGCCACGCCGCCACGGGACCGGCAACGCCCCCACGGGACCAGCCACGCCCCCACGGGGCCGGCCACGCCTCCAGCGGGCCGACCCCGCCCCACGGGGCCGACCACGCCCTCACGGGACCGGCCACGCCCCCACGTGGCCGGCCACGCCCCCACGGGGCCTTGCACTCCCCTACGGGGCCGGCCACGCCCCCACGGGACCGCCCACTCCCCGACGGGGCCGGCACAACCCCACGGTGCCGGCCCCACCCCCACTGTCCGGCAACGCCCACACGGGACCGGCCAAGCCCCCACAGGACCGGCCACGCCACCACGGGGCCTACCCCGCCCCCACGGGGCCGGCCGCGCCCCCACGGGACCGGGTATGCCCCCACGGGGCCGACCACGCCCCCACGGGGCCGGACACACCCCCATGGGGCGGGCCACGCCCCAACGGGGCCGGCCCCGCCCCCACGGGGCCGGCAACGCCCCCACGGGGCCGGCCACTTCCACACGTGGCCGGCCACGCCCCCACGTGGCCGGCCACGACCCCACGGTACTGGCCACGCCCCGCAGGAACGGAAACGCACCCTCGATACCGGCCACGCCCTTACGGGATCGGCAACGCCCCCACGGGGCCGGCCGTGCCCCCATGGGGCTGGCCACGCCCCCACGGGGCCGGCCCCGCCCAACGGGGCCGGCCCCGCCCCACGAGGCTGGCCACGTCCCCACGGGACCGGCCACACCCCCATGGGGCCGGCCACATCCCCACGTGGCCGGCAACGCCCATACGGGACCGGCCTCTCACCAACGGGGCCGGCCACACCCCCACGGGGCCGGCCCCGCCCCCATGGGGCCGGCCCCGCCCCCACGGGGCCGACTACGTCCCACGGAACCGGCCCCGCCCCCACGGCGCCAGCCACGCCCCCACGGGACCGGAGCAACCCCCAAGGGGCCGGCCACGCCCCCACGGGACCGGCCACACCGCCACGGGGTTGTCCACGCCCCCACGGGGCAGGCCCATCACCCACGGGGCCGGCTACGCGCCAACGGGGCCTGCCCCGCCCCAAGGGGCCGGACACGCCCTCACGGGACCGGCCACTCCCGCACTGGGCCGGCCACGCCCCACGAAGCCGGCCACGCCTCCACGGGGCTGGCCACGCCCCCACGGGACCGGCCACGCCCCCACGGGACCGGTCACGCCCCCACGGAGCCGGCCACGCCCCCACGGGGCCGGCCCCGTCCTACAGGGTTGGCCTTGCCCTCACGGGACTGGCCACGCACTCACGTGGCCGGCCCCGCCCCCACACGGGCCTGCCACGCCCCCACGGGGCCGGTACCACCCCACGGGTCCGTCCACGCCCTCACGTGAGCGGTCATCCCCCCACGGGGCCGGCCACGCACCAACGGGGCCGGCCACGCCCCCACGGGACCGGCCACGCCCCCACGGGATTGGCCACGCCCCCACGGGGCCGGCCATACCCCCACGGGACAGGCCACGCCCCCACGGGACCGGCCACGCCCCCACGGGTCCGGCCACGCCCCCACGGGGCCGGCCCCGCCCCCGCGGGGCAGGCTACGCCCCCATGTGGCCGGCTCCGCCCCACGGGGCCGAGCACGCCTCCACGGGGCCGGGCACGCCCCCACTGGGCCTGCCACGTCCCCACGGGACCGGCCACGCTCCCACGGGACCTGCCACGCCCCCACGGGACCGGCCACGTCCCAACGAAGCCGGCCATGCCCCTACGGGGCCGGCCCTGTCCCAAGGGGCCGGCCACGCCCTCACGGGACTGGCCAAACACTGACGGGGCCGGCCACGCCCCCACGGGAACGGCCACGCCCCCACGGGGCCGGCCACGTCTCCACGTGGCCGGCCCAGCCCCCACAGGAGCCTGCCACGCTCCCACGGGGCCGGCCCCTTCCACGGAACCGGCCCCGCCCCCACGGGACCGGTCACGCCCCCACGGGGCCGGCCACGCTTCCACGGGGCGGCCCCGCCCCCACAAGCCGGCCACGCCCCCACTGGACCGGCCATGCCCCCACGGGGCTGGCCACGCCCCACGGGGCCGGCCCCGCCCCCACGGGGCAGGCCACGCCCCCACGGGACCGGGCACGCCCCCACGGGGCCGACCACGACCCCACGGGGCCGGCCACGCCCCCACAGGACCGGCCACGCCCCCACGGAACCGGCCACGCTCTCACGGGACCGGGAACGCCCCCACGGGGCCTGCCACACCCCCATGGGGTAGGGAACGCCCCCACGGAACCGGCCACGCCCCCACGGGGCCGGCCACTCCCCACGTGGCCGGCCACGCCCCTACGGCACTGGCCACACCCCCGCAGGACCGGTCACGCCCCCTCGGGACCGGCCACGCCCTCACGGGACCGGCAACGCCCCCACGGGGATGGCCGTTCCCCCATGGGGCCGGCCACGCCCCCACGGGGCCGGCCACGCCCTCACGGGACCGTCCACGCCCCCACGGGACCGGACACTCACCGAAAGGGTCGGCCACACCCCCACGGGGCCGGCCCTGCCCCCACGGGGCCGGCCCCGCCCCCACGGGGCCGACTACGCCCCCACAGAACCGGCCACGCCCCCACGGGACCGGCCAGGCCCCCACGGGGCCGGACACGCCCCCACATGGCCGGCCACACACCCACGGGACCGGCCACGCCCCCACGGGGCCGGCCACACCCCCACGGGCCCGGCCACGCCCCCACGGGGCCAGCCACGTCCCCACGTTGTTGGCCACGCCCCCACGGGGCTGGCCACGCCCCCATGGGGTCGGCCACGCTTCCACGGACCCGGCCCCGCCCCACGGGGCCGGCCACGCCCCCACGGGGCCGGCCACACACCCACGGGGCCGGCCATGTTCCCACGTGGGCGGCCACGCCCCCACGGGACCGGCCTTTCACCGACGGGGCCGGCCACGCCCCCACGGGGCCGGCCCCGCCCCCACGGGGCCGACTACGCCCACACGGAACCGGCCCCGCCCCCACGGGACCGGCCACGCCCACACGGGGCTGGCCACGCCCCCACGGGGCCGGCCCGCCCCCACGGAGCCAGCTACGCACCCACGGGGCCGGCTCCGCCCTACGGGGCCGGACACGCCCTCAATGGACCGGCCAAGCCCGCACTGGGCCGGCCACGCCCTCACGGGACCGGCCATGCCCCCACGGGGCCGGCTACGCCCCCTCGGGACCGGACACGCCCCCATGGGACCGGCCACCCCCCACGGGACCGGTAACGCCCCCACGGGGCCGGCCCCGCCCCACGGTGCCGGTCACACCACCACGGGGCCGGCCACGCCCCCACGGGGCCGGCCACGCCCCCACGGGACTGGCCACGCCCCCACGGGATCGGCCACGCCCCAACGGGGCCGGCCAAGTCCCCTCGAAGCCGGCAACTCCCCCACGGGGCCGGCCCTGTCCCACGGGGCCGGCCACGCCCCTACGGAACCGGCCACGCCCCCACGGGACGGACCACGCCCCCACGGGACCGGCCACACCCCCACGGGACCGGCTATGTCCCCTCGTGGCCGGCCCAGCCCACACAGGGGCCTGCCACGCCCCCACGTAGCCGGCCCCCCCCACGGAACCGGCCCCGCCCCCACAAAACCGGCCACGCCAACACGGGGCCGGCCACGCCCCCACGGGGCCGGCTTCACTCCGACAGGGCCGGCCACGCCCCCACGGGACCGGCCATGCCCCCACGGTGCTGGCCACGCCCACATGGGACATGCCCCGCCCCCACGGGGCCGGCTGTGCCTCCACGGGGCCGGCACCGCCCCACGGGGCCGGACACGCCCTCACGGGACCGGCCACGCCCGCACTGGGCCGACCACGCCCCTACGCGGCAGGCCACGCGTCCACGGTGCCGCCCACGCCCCCACGGGACCGGCCACGCCCCCACGGGACCGGCCACGCCCCCACGGGACCGGCCACGCCCCCACGGAGCCGGCCACGCCCCCACGGGGCCAGTCCCGCCGCACAGGGCCGGCCACGCCCTCACGGGACTGACCACGCACCTACGGGGCCGACCACGCACCTACGAGGCCGGCCACGCCCCCGCGGGAACAGCCACGCCCCACGGAGCCGGCCCCGTCCCCACGGGGCCGGCCACGCCCCCTCGGGGCCGGCCACGTCCCCGCGTGGCTGACCCCGCCCCCACAGGGGTGTGCCACGCCCCCACGGGGCCGGCACCGCCCCACGGGGCCGGCCACGCCCTAACGGGACCGGACACCCCCCACAGGGCCGGCCACGCCCCCACGGAGCCGGCCATGCCCCCACGGGGCCGGCCACGCCCCCACGGAACCGGCCTCGCCCCCACGGAACCGGCCACGCCCTCACGGGACCGGAAACGCCCCCATTGGGCCGGCCACACTCCTATGGGGCAGGCCACGCCCCCACGGAGCTGGCCACGCCCCCACGGGGCCGGTCCCGTCGCACAGGGCCGGCCACACCCTCACGGGACTGACCACGCACCTACGGGGCCTGCCACGCCCCCGCGGGAACAGCCACGCCCCACGGAGCCGGCCCCGCCCCCACGGGGCCGGCCACGCCCCCACGGGGCCGGCCACGACCCCACGTGGCCGACCCCGCCCCCACAGGGGTGTGCCACGCCCCCACGGAGCCGGCACCGCCCCACGGGGCCGGCCACGCCCTCACGGGACAGGACACCCCCCACAGGGCCGGCCACGCCCCCACGGGGCCGGCCATGCCCCCACGGGGCCGGCCACGCCCCCACGGAACCGGCCTAGCCCCCACGGAACCGGCCACGCCCTCACGGGACCGGAAACGCCCCCATTGGGCCGGCCAAACATCCATGGGGCAGGCCACGCCCCCACGGGACCGGCCACGCCCCCACGGAACCGGCCACGTCCCCACTGGGCCGGCCACGTCCCCACGTGGCCGGCCACGCCCCCACGGCACTGGCAACGCCCCGCAGGACCGGCCACGCCCCCTCGGGACCGGCCACGCCATCACGGGACCGGCAACGCCCCCACGGGGCCGGCCGTTCTCCCAAGGGGCCGGCCACGCCCCCACGGGACCGGCCCAGCCCCACGGGGCCGGCCACGCCCTCACGGGACCGGCCACGCCCCCACGGGACTGGACACTCACCGAAGGGGTCGGCCACACCCCCAAGGGGCCGGCCCTGCCCCCACGGGGCCGGCCCCGCCCCCACGGGGACGACTACGCCCCCACAGAACTGGCCAAGCCCCCTCGGGACCGGCCACGCCCCCACGGGGCCGGCCACGCCCCCACGGGGCCAGCCACGTCCCCACGTGGTCGGCCACGCCCCCACGGGACCGGCCACGCCCCCACGGGACCGGCCACGCCCCCACGGGACCGGCCACGCCCCCAAGGAGCCGGCCACGCCCCCACGGGGCCGGTCCCGTCGTACGGGGCCGGCCACGCCCTCACGGGACTGACCACGCACCTACGGGGCCGACCACGCACCTACGGGGACGGCCACGCCCCCGCGGGAACAGCCACGCCCCACAGAGCCGGCCCCGCCCCCACGGGGTCGGCCACGCCCCCTCGGGGCTGGCCACGTCCCCACGTGGCCGACCCCGCCCCCACAGGGGTGTGCCACGCCCCCACGGGGACGGCCACGCCCTAACGGGACCGGACACCCCCCACAGGGCCGGCCACGCCTCCACGGGGTCGGCCATGCCCCCACGGGGCCGGCCGCGCCCCCACGGAACCGGCCTCGCCCCCACGGAACCGGCCACGCCCTCACGGGACCGGAAACGCCCCCATTAGGCCGGCCACACTCCTATTGGGCAGGCCACGCCCCCACGGAGCCGGCCACGCCCCCACGGGGCCGGTCCCGTCGCACAGGGCCGGCCACGCCCTCACGGGACTGACCACGCACCTACGGGGCCTGCCACGCCCCCGCGGGAACAGCCACGCCTCACGGAGCCGGCCCCGCCCCCACGGGGCCGGCCACGCCCCCATGGGGCCGGCCACGTCCCCACGTGGCCGACCCCGCCCCCACAGGGGTGTGCCACGCCCCCACGGGGCCGGCACCGCCCCACGGGGCCGGCCACGCCCTCACGGGACAGGACACCCCCCACAGGGCCGGCCACGCCCCCACGGGGCCGGCCATGCCCCCACGGGGCCGGCCACGCCCCCACGGAACCGGCCTAGCCCCCACGGAATTGGCCACGCCCTCACGGGACCGGAAACGCCCCCATTGGGCCGGCCACACATCAATGGGGCAGGCCACGCCCCCACGGGACCGGCCATGCCCCCACGGGGCTGGCCACGCCCACATGGGGCCGGCCCCGCCCCCACGGGGCCGGCTACGCCCCCACGTGGCCGGCCCCGCCCCACGGGGCCGGACACTCCCTCACGGGACCGGCCACGCCCGCACTGGGCCGGCCACGCCCCCACGGGGCCGGCCATGCCCCCACGGGGCCGGCCACGCCCCCACGGAACCGGCCTCGCCCCCACGGAACCGGCCACGCCCTCACGGGACCGGAAACGCCCCCATTGGGCCGGCCACACTCCTATGAAGCAGGCCACGCCCCCACGGAGCCGGCCACGCCCCCACGGGGCCGGTCCCGTTGCACAGGGCTCACGGGACTGACCACGCACCTACGGGGCCTGCCACGCCCCCGCGGGAACAGCCACGCCCCACGGAGCCGGCCCCGCCCCCACGGGGCCGGCCACGCCCCCACGGGGCCGGCCACGTCCCCACGTGGCCGACCCCGCCCCCACAGGGGTGTGCCACGCCCCCACGGGGCCGGCACCGCCCCACGGGGCCGGCCACGCCCTCACGGGACAGGACACCCTCCACAGGGCCGGCCACGCCCCCACGTGGCCGGCCATGCCCCCACGGGGCCGGCCACGCCCCCACGGAACCGGCCTCGCCCCCACGGAACCGGCCACGCCCTCACGGGACCGGAAACGCCCCCATTGGGCCGGCCACACCTCCATGGGGCAGGCCACGCCCCCACGGGACCGGCCATGCCCCCACGGGGCTGGCCACGCCCACATGGGGCCGGCCCCGCCCCCACGGGGCCGGCTACGCCCCCACGTGGCCGGCCCCGCCCCACGGGGCCGGACACGCCCTCACGGGACCGGCCACGCCCGCACTGGGCCGGCCACGCCCCCACGGGGCCGGCCACGCCTCCACGGTGCCGCCCACGCCCCCACGGGACCGGCCACGCCCCCACGGGTCCGGCCACGCCCCCACGGAACCGGCCACGCCCCCACGGAGCCGGCCACGCCCCCACGGGGCCGGCCCCGTCGCACAGGGCCGGCCACACCCTCACGGGACTGATCACGCACCCACGGGGCAGGCCACGCCCCCACGGGAGTGACCACGCCCCACGGAGCCGGCACCGCCCCCATGGGGCAGGCCACGCCCCCACGGGACTGGCCACGTCTCCACGTGGCCGGCCTCGCCCCCACAGGAATGTGCCACGCCCCCACGGGGCCGGCACCGCCCCACGGGGCCGGCCATGCCCTCACGGGACCGGACACCCCCCCACGGGGCCGGCCACGCCCCCACGGGGCCGGCCATGCCCCCACGGGGCCGGCCACGCCCCCACGGGGCCGGCCGGGCACCACGGGGCCGGCCATGCACCCACGGGGCCGGCCACGCCCCCACGGAACCGGCCACGCCCCCACGGGACCGGCCACGCCCCCACGGGCCGGCCACGCCCCCACGGGACCGGCCACGCCCCCACGGGACCGACCATGCCCCCGCGGGACCGGCCACGCCCCCACGGGGCCGGCCCCGCCCCCACGGTGCCGGCCACGCCCCCACGGGGCCGGCCCTGCCCCCACGGGGCCGACCACGCCCCCACGGGGCCGGCAACGCCCCACGGGGCCGGCCACGCCCTTACGGGACCGGACACCCCCCCACGGGGCCGGCCACGCCCCCACGAAGCCGGCCATGCCCCCACGGGGCCGGCCACGCCCCCACGGTGCCGGCCGGGCACCACGGGGCCGGCCAGGCACCCACGGGGCCGGCCACGCCCCCACGGAACCGGCCACGCCCCCACGGGGCCGGCCAGTCCCACGTGGTCGGCCACGCCCCCACGGCACTGGCCAAACCCCCGCAGGATTGGTCACGCCCCCTCGGGACCAGCCACGCCCTCACGGGACCGGAAACGCCCCCACGGGGCTGGCCGTTCCCCCATGGGGCCGGCCACGTCCCTACGGGGCCGTCCCCGTCCCACGGGGCCAGCCACGCCCTCACGGGACTGGCCACGCACCCACGGGGCCGGCCACACCCCCACGGGAACGGCCACGCCCCAACGGAGCCGGCCCCGCCCCCACGGATCCGGCCACGCCCCCACGGTGCCGGCCAGTCCCCACGTGGCCGGCCACGCCCCCACGGCACTGGCCAAACCCCCGCAGGATTGGTCACGCCCCCTCGGGACCAGCCACTCCCTCACGGGACCGGCAACGCCCCCACGGGGTTGGCCGTTCCCCCATGGGGCCGGCCACGCCCCCACGGGGCCGGCCTAGCCCCACGGGGCCGGCCACGCCCTCACGGGACCGTCCACGCCCCCACGGGACCGGACACTCACCGAAGGGGTCGGCCAAACCCCCACGGGGCCGGCCCTGCCCCCACGTGGCCGGCCCCGCTCCCACGGGGCCGACTACGCCCCCACTGAACCGGCCACGCCCCCACGGGACCGGCCACGCCCCCATGGGGCCGGACACGCCCCCACTTGGCCGGCCACACACCCACGGGACCGGCCACGCCCCCACGGGGCCGGCCACACCCCCATGGGCCCGGCCACGCCCCCACGGGGCCAGCCACGTCCCCACGTGGTCGGCCACGCCCCCACGGGGCTGGCCACGCCCCCATGGGGTCGGCCACGCCCCCACGGGCCCGGCCCCACCCCACGGGGCCGGCCACGCCTTCACGGGGCCGGCCACAACCCCACGGGGCAGGCCGTGTTCCCACGTGGCCGGCCACGCCCCCACGGAACCGGCCTATCACCGACGGGTACCGGCCACAACCCCACGGGGCCGACTACGCCCCAAGGAACCGGCCCCACCCCCACGGGACCGGCCACGCCCACACGGGGTCGGCCGCGCCCCCACGCCTGCCCCGGCCCCACGCGGCCGGCCACACCCCCACGGGACCGGCCACGCTCCCACGGGGCTGGCCACGCCCCCACGGGGCCAGCTACGCCCCCACGGGGCCGGCCCCGCCCTACGAGACCGGACACGCCCTCAAGGGACCTGCCAAGCCAGCACTGGACCGGCCACGCCCTCACGGGACCGGCCATGCCCCCACGGGGCCGGCTACGCCCACTCGGGACCGGACACGCCCCCATGGGACCGGCCACCCCCCCACGGGACCGGCCACGCCCCCACGAGGCCGGCCCCTCCCCACGGTGCCGGCCACATCACCACGGGGCCGGCCACGCCCCCACGGGACTGGCCACGCCCCCACGGGACCGGCCACGCCCCAACGGGGCCGGCCACGTCCCCACAAAGCCGGCAACGCCCCCACGGGGCCGTCCCTGTCCCACGGGGCCGGCCACGCCCCTTCGGGACCGGCCACGCCCCCACGGGACCGGCCACGGCCCCACGGACCGGCCACACCCCCACGGGACCGGCTATGTCCCCACATGGCTGGCCCAGCTCCCACAGGGGCCTGCCACGCCCCCACGTGGCCGGCCCCTCCCACGGAACCGGCCCCGCCCCCACGGGACCGGCCACGCCAACACGGGGCCGGTAACGCCCCCACGGGGCCGGCCTCACCCCGACGGGGCCGGCCACGCCCCCACAGGACCGGCCATGCCCCCACGGGGCAGGCCACGCCCACATGGGGCCTGCCCCATCCCCACGGGGCCGTCTACGCCCCCACGGGGCCGGCACCGCCCCACGGGGACGGGCACGCCCGTACTGGGCCGGCCACGCCCCCACGCGGCCGGCCATGCCTCCACGGTGCCGCCAAAGCCCCCACGGGACCGGCCACGCCCCACTGGACCGGCCACGCCCCCACGGGACCGGCCACGCCCCAACGGAGCCGGCCACGCCCCCCTCTGGGTCGGTCCCGTCTCACAGAGCCGGCCACGCCCTCACTGGACTGACCACGCACCCACGGTGCCGGCCACGCCCCCACGGGTACAGCCACGCCCCACGGAGCCGGCCCCGCCCCCACGGGGCCGGCCACGCCCCCACGTGGCCGGCCACGTTTCCACGTGGCCAGCCCCGCCCCCACAGGGGTGTGCCACGCCCCCACGGGGCCGGCACCACCCCACGACGCCGGCTACGCCCTCACGGGACCGGACACCCCCCACGGGGCCGGCCACGCCCCCACTGGGCCGGCCATGCCCCCACGGGGCCGGCCACGCCCCCACGGAACCGGCCTCGCCCCCACGGGACCGGCCACGCCCTCTCAGGATTGGAAACGCCCCATGGGGCCGGCCACACCCCCATGGGGCAGGCCACGCCCCCACGGGGCCGGCCACTCCCCCACGGGGCCGGCCACGTCCCCACGTGTCCGGCCACGCCCCCACGGCACTGGCAACGCCCCCGCAGGACCTGCCACGCCCCCTCGGGACCGACCACGCCCTCACGGGACCGGCAACGCCCCCACGGGGCCGGCCGTTCCCCTTGGGGCCGGCCACGCCCCCACGGGGCCGGACCAGCCCCACGGGGCCGGCCACGCCCTCACGGAACCGGCCACGCCCCCACGGGACCGGACACTCACCGAAGGGGTCGGCCACACCCCCACGGGGCCGGCCTTGCTCCCACGGGGCCGGCCCTGCCCCCACGGGGCCGGCCCCGCCCCGACGGGGCCAACTACGCCCCCACAGAAACGGCCACGCCCCCACGGGACCGGTCACGCCCCCACGGGGCCGGCCACGCCCCCACTAGGCCGGCCACACACCCACGGGACCGGCCACGCCCCCACGGGGCCGGCCACACCACCACGGGGCCGGCCACGACCCCACGGGGCCAGCCACGTCCCCACGTGGTCGGCCACGCCCCCACGTGGCCGGCCCCCCCCACGGAACCGGCCCCGCCCCCACGGGACCGGCCTCGCCAACACGGGGCCGGTCACGCCCCCACGGGGCCGGCCTCACCCCAACGGGACCGGCCACGCCCCCACAGGACCGGCCATGCCCCCACGGGGCTGGCCACGCCAACATGGGGCCTGCCCCGCCCCCACGGGGCCGTCTATGCCCCCACGGGGCCGGCACCGCCCCACGGGGACGGACACGCCCGTACTGGGCCGGCCACGCCCCCACGCGGCCGGCCATGCCTCCACGGTGCCGCCAAAGCCCCCACGGGACCGGCCACGCCCCACTGGACCGGCCACGCCCCCACGGGACCGGCCACGCCCCCACGGAGCCGGCCACGCCCCCCTCGGGGCCGGTCCAGTCGCACAGGGCCGGCCACGCCCTCGCGGGACTGACCACGCACCCACGGTGCCGGCCACGCCCCCACGGGTACAGCCACGCCCCACGGAGCCGGCTCCGTTCCCACGGGGCCGGCCACGCCCCCACGTGGCAGGCCACGTCCCCACGTGGCCGGCCCCGCCCTTACAGGGGTGTGCCACGCCCCCACGGGGCCGGCCACGCCCTCACGGGACCGGACACCCCCCACGGGGCCGGCCACGCCCCCACGGGGCCGGCCATGCCCCCACGGGGCCGGCCACGCCCCCACGGAACCGGCCTCGCCCCCACGGGACCGGCCACGCCCTCTCAGGACCGGAAACGCCCCCATGGGGCCGGCCACACCCCCATGGGGCAGGCCACGCCCCCACGGGGCCGGCCACGCCCCCACGGGGCCGGCCACGTCCCCACGTGTCCGGCCACGCCCCCACGGCACTGGCAACGCCCCCGCAGGACCGGCCACGCCCCCTCGGGACCGGCCACGCCCTCACGGGACCGGCAACGCCCCAACGGGGCCGGCCGTTCCCCCATGGGGCCGGCCACGCCCCCACTGGGCCGGACCAGCCACACGGGGCCGGCCACGCCCTCACGGAACCGGCCACGCCCCCACGGGACCGGACACTCACCGAAGGGGTTGGCCACACCCCCACGGGGCCGACCCTGCCCCCGCGGGGCCGGCACTGCCCCCACGGGGCCGGCCCCGCCCCGACGGGGCCGACTACGCCCCCACAGAAACGGCCACGCCCCCACGGGACCGGCCACGCCCCCACTTGGCCGGCCACACACCCACGGGACCGGTCACGCCCCCACGGAGCCGGCCACACCACCACGGGGCCGGCCACGCCCCCACGGGGCCAGCCACGTCCCCACGTGGTCGGCAACGCCCCCACGGGGCCGGCCACGCCCCCACGTGGCCGGCCCAGCCCCAAGGGTTTGGCACGCCCCCACGGGGCCGGCCACACCCCCACGGGGCCGGCCATGTTCCCACGTGGTCGGCCACGCCCCCACGGGACCTGCCTTTCACCGACGGGGCCGTCCACACCCCCACGGGGCCGGCCCCGCCCCCACGGGGCCGACTAGGCTTCCATGGAACCCGTCCCGCCCCCACGGGACAGGCCACGCCCCCACGGGGCCGGCCACGTGCCCACAAGGCCGGCCCCGCCCTCACGCGGCCGGCCACACCCCCACGGGACCGGCCACGCCCCCACAGGGCTGGCCACGCCCCCACGGGGCCGGCCCCGCCCCCACGGGGCCGGCTACACCCACACGGGGCCGGCCCCGCCCTACGGGGCCGGAAAAGCCCTCAAGGGACCGGCCAAGCCCGCACTGGGTTGGCCACGCCCTCACTGGACCGTCCCCGCCCCCACGGGGCCGACTACGCCCCCGCAGAACCGGCCACGCCCCCACGGGGCCGGCCACGCCCCCACGGGGCCGGCCACGCTCCCACGTGGCCGGCCACACACCCACGGGACCGGCCACGCCCCCACGGGGCCGGCCACACCCCCACGGGGCCGGCCACGCCCCCACGGGGCCAGGCACGTCCCCACTTGGTCGGCCACGTCCCCACGGGGCCAGCCACGCCCCCACAGGGCTGGCCACGCCCCCACGGGGCCGGCCCAGCCCCACGGGGCCTGCACGCCCCCACGGGGCCGGCCACACCCCCATGGGGCCGGCCATGTTCCCACGTGGCCGGCCACGCCCCCACGGGATTGACCTTACTCCGACGGAGCCGTCCACACCCCCACGGGGCCGGCCTTGCCCCCACGGGGCCGGCCCCGCCCCCACGGGGCCGACTACGCTTCCACGGAACAGGCCCCGCCCCCACGGGACCGGCCACGCCCCCACGGGGCCGGCCGCGCCCCCACAAGGCCGGCCCCGCCCCCACGCGGCCGGCCACACCCCCACGGGACCGGCCACGCCCCCACGGGGCTGGCCACGCCCCCACGGGGCCGACCTCGCCCCCACGAGGCCGGCTTCGCGCCCACGGGGTCGGCCCCGCCCTACGGGGCCGGACACGCCCTCAAGGGACCGGCCAAGACCGCACTGGGTTGGTCACGCCCTCACGGGACCGGCCATGCCCCTACGGGGCCGGCTAAGCCTCCTCGGGACCGGACACGCCCCAACGCAACCGGCCACCCCCCCACGGGACCGGCCTCGCCCCCACGGGGCCGGCCCCACCCCACGGGGCCGGCCACACCACCACGGGGCCGGCCACGCCCCCACGGGGCCGGCCACGCACCCACGGGACTGGCCAAGCCCCCACGAGACCGGCCACGGCCCCACGGGACCGGCCACGTCCCCACAAAGCCGGCAACGCCCACACGGGGCCGGCCCTGTCCCACGGGGCCGGCGACGCCCCCACGGGACCGGCCACGCCCCCACGGAACCGGCCACACCACCACGGGACCGGCCACACCCCCACGGGACCTTCCATGTCCCCACGTGGCCGGCCCAGCCCCCCCAGGGACCTGCCACGCCCCCACGGGGCCGCCCCCCCCCACGGAACCGGCCTCGCCCCCCCGGGACCGTCCACGCCCACATGGGGCCGGCCACGCCCCCACGGGGCCGGCCCCACCCCCACGGGGCCGGCCACGCCCCCACGGGACCGGCCATGCCCCCACGGGGCTGGCCACGCCCACATGGGGCCGGCCACGCCCCCACGGGGCCGGCTACGCCCCCACGTGGCCGGCCCCGCCCCATGGGGCCGGACACGCCCTCAAGGGACCGGCCACGCCCGCACTTGGCCGTCCACGCTCCCACGGGGCCGGTCACGCATCCACGGTGCCGCCTACGCCCCCACGGGACCGGCCACGCCCCCACGGGACCGGCCACGTCCCCACGAAGCCGGCAACGCCCCCACGGGGACGGCCCTGTCCCACTGGTCCGGCCACGCCCCCACGGGACCGGCCACGCCCCCACGGAACCGGCCACGCCCCCACGGGACCGGCCACACCCCCACGGGACCGGCCATGTTCCCACGTGGCCGGCCCAGCCCTCACAGGGACCTGCCACGCCCCCACGGGGCCGGCCCTCCCCACGGAACCGGCCTCGCCCCCACGGGACCGTCCACGCCCACACGGGCCCGGCCACGCCCCCACGGGGCCGGCCCCACCCCCACGGGGCCGGCCACGCCCCCACGGGATTGGCCATGCCCCCACGGGGCTGGCCACGCCCACATGGGGCCGGCCTCGCCACCACGGGGCCGGCTACGCCCCCACGTGGCCGGCCCAGCCCCACGGGGCCGGACACGCCCTCACGGGACCGGCCACGCCCGCACTGGGCCGGCAACGCCCCCACAGGACCGGCCACGCCTCCACGGTGTCGCCCACACCCCCACGGGACCGGCCACGCCCCCACGGGACCGGCCACGCCCCCACGGATCCGGCCACGCCCCCACGGAGCCGGCCACGCCCCCACGGGGCAGGCCCCGTCGCACAGGGCCGGCCACGCCCTCACGGGACTGACCACGCCCCCACGGGGCAGGCCACGCCCCCACGGGGCTGGCCACGTTCCCACGTGGCCGGCCCCGCCCCCACAGGGGTGTGCCACGCCCCCACATGGCCGGCACCGCCACTCGGGTCCGGCCACGCCCTCACGGGACCGGACACCCCCCCACGGGCAGGACACGCCCCCACGGGGCCGGCCATGCACCCACGGGGCAGGCCACGCCCCCACGGAACCGGCCACGCCCCCACGTGACCGGCCACGCCCCCACGGGACTGGCCACGCCCCCACGGGACCGGCCACGCCCCAACGGGGCCGGCCACGTCCCCACAAAGCCGGCAAAGCCCCCACGGGGCCGGCCACGCCCCTTCTGGACCGGCCACGCCCCCACGGGACCGGCCACGCCCCCACGGGACCGGCCACACCCCCACGAGACCGGCTATGTCCCCACGTGGCCGGCCCAGCCCCCACAGGGGCCTGCCACGCTCCCACGTGGCCGGCCCCCCCCACGGAACCGGCCCCGCCCCCACGGGACCGGCCACGCCAACACGGGGCCGGTCACGCCCCCACGGGGCCGGCCTTACCCCGACGGGGCCGGCCACGCCCCCACAGGACCGGCCATGCCCCCACGGGGCTGGCCACGCACACATGGGGCCTGCCCCGCCCCCACGGGGCCGTCTACGCCCCCACGGGGCCGGTACCGCCCCACGGGGACGGACACGCCCTCACGGGACCGGCCACGCCCGCACTGGGCCGGCCACGCCCCCACGCGGCTGGCCACGCCTCAACGGTGCCGCCAACGCCCCCACGGGACCGGCCACGCCCCCACGGGACCGGCCACGCCCCCACGGGACCGGCCACGCCCCCACGGAGCCGGCCAAGCCCCCACGGGGCCGGTCCCGTCGCACAGGGCCGGCCACGCCCTCACGGGACTGACCACGCACCCACGGGGCCGGCCACGCCCCCACGAGAACAGCCACGCCCCACGGAACCGGCCCCGCACCCACGGGGCCGGCCACGCCCCCACGTGGCCGGCCACGTCCCCACGTGGCCGGCCGCGCCCCCACAGGGGTGTGCCACGCCCCCACGGGGCCGGCACCGCCCCACGGGGCCGGCCACGCCCTCACGGCACCGGACACCCCCACGGGGCCGGCCACGCCCCCACGGGGCCGGCCATGCCCCCACGGGGCCGGCCACGCCCCCACGGAACCGGCCTCGCTCCCACGGGACTGGCCACGCCCTCACGTGACCGGAAACGCCCCCATGGGGCCGGCCACGCCCCCATGGGGCAGGCCACGCCCCCACGGGGCCGGCCAGGCCCCCACGGGGCCGGCCACGTCCCCACGTGTCCGGCCACGCCCCCACGGCACTGGCAACGCCCCCGCAGGACCGGCCACGCCCCCTCGGGACCGGCCACGCCCTCACGGGACCGGCAACGCCCCCACGGGGCCGGCAACGCCCCCACGGGGCCGGACCAGCCCCACGGATGCCGGCCACGCCCTCACGGGAACGCCCACGCCCCCACGGGACCAGACACTCACCGAAGGGGTCGGCCACACGCCCACGGGGCCGGCCCTGCCCCCACGGGGCCGGCCCCGCTCCCACGGGGCCGACTACACCCCCACAGAACCGGCCACGCCCCCACGGGACCGGCCACGCCCCCACGGGGCCGGCCACGCCCCCATTTGGCCGGCCACACACCCACGGGACCGGCCACGCCCCCACGGGGCCGGCCCCACCCCCACGGGGCCGGCCACGCCCCCACGGGGCCAGCCACGTCCCCACGTGGTCGGCCACGCCCCCACGGGGCCGGCCACGCCCCCATGGGGCCGGCCACGCCCCCACGAGGCCGGCCCAGCCCCAAGGGTCCGGCACGCCCCACGGGGCCGGCCACACCCCCACGGGGCCGGCAATGTTCCCACGTGGCCGGCCACGCCCCCACGGAGCCGGTCTTTCACCGACGGGGCCGTCCACACCCCCACGGGCCGGCCCCGCCCCCACGGGGCCGGCCCCGCCCCACGGGGCTGACTACGCTTCCACGGAACCGGCCCCGCCCCCACGGGGCCGGCCGCGTGCCCAAAAGGCCGGCCCCGCCCCCACGCGGCCGGCCACACCCCCACGGGACCGGCCACGCCCCCTCGGGGCTGGCCACGCCCCCACGGGGCCGGCCCCGGCCCTACGGGGCCGGCTACGCCCACACGGGGCCGGCCGCGCCCTACTGGGCCGGACACGCCCTCAAGGGACCGGCCAAGCCCGCACTGGGCCGGCCACGCCCTCACGGTACCAGCCCCGCCCCCACGGGGCAGACTACGCCCCCACAGAACCGGCCACGCCCCCACGGGTCCGGCCACGCCCCCACGGGGCCGGCTACGCTCCCACGTGGCCTGCCACACACCCACGGGACCGGCCACGCCCCCACGGGGCCGGCCACACCCCCACGGGGCCGGCCACGCCCCCACGGGGCCAGGCACGTCCCCACGTGGTCGGCCACGTCCCCACGGGGCCGGACACGCCCCCACGGGGCCGGCCACGCCCCCACGGGGCCGGCCCAATTCCACGGGGCCGGCACGCCCCCACGTGGCCGGCCACACCCCCACGGGGCCGGCCATGTTCCCACGTGGCCGGCCACGCCCCCACTGGATTGGCCTTTCTCCGACGGAGCCGGCGACGCCCCCACGGGACCGGCCACGCCCCCACGGTACCGGCCACGCCCCCACGGGACCGGCCACACCCCCACGGGACCGGCCATGTCCCCACGTGGCCGGCCCAGCCCCCCCAGGGACCTGCCACGCCCCCACGGGGCCGGCCCCCCCCACGGAACCGGCCTCGCCCCCACGGGACCGTCCACGCCCACACGGGGCCGGCCACGCCCCCACGGGGCCGGCCCCACCCCCACGGGGCCGGTCACGCCCCCACGGGACCGTCCATGCCCCCACGGGGCTGGCCACGCCCTCATGGGGCCGGCCCCGCCCCCACGGGGCCGGCTACGCCCCCACGTGGCCAGCCCCGCCCCACGGGGCCGGACACGCCCTCACGGGACCGGCCACGCCCGCACTGGGTTGTCCACGCCCCCACGGGGCCGGCCACGCATCCACAGTGCCGCCTACGCCCCCACGGGACCGGCCACGCCCCCACGGGACCGGCCACGTCCCCACGAAGCCGGCAACGCCCCCACGGGGCCGGCCCTGTCCCAGGGGTCAGCCACGCCCCCACGGGACCGGCCACGCCCCCACGGTACCGGCTACGCCCCCACGGGACCGACCACCCCCCCACGGGACCGGCCATGTTTCCACGTGGCCGGCCCAGCCCCCACAGGGACCTGCCACGCCCCCACGTGGCCGGCCCCCCCCACCGAACCGGCCTCGCTCCCACGGGACCGTCCACGCCCACACGGGACCGGCCACGCCCCCACGGGGCCGGCCCCACCCCCACGGGGCCGGCCACAACCCCACGGGACCGGCCATGCCCCCACGGGGCTGGTCACGCCCACCTGGGGCCGGCCCCGCCCCCACGGGGCCGGCTACGCCCCCACGTGGCCGGCCCAGCCCCGCGGGGCCAAACACGCCCTCACGGGACCGGCCACGCCCACACTGGGCCGGCAACGCCCCCACGGGGCAGGCCACGCCTCCACGGTGCCGCCCACTCCCCCACGGGACCGGCCACGCCCCCACGGGACCAGCACGCCCCCACGGATCCGGCCACGCCCCCACGGAGCCGGACACGCCCCCACGGGTCCGGCCCCGTCGCACAGGGCCGGCCACGCCCTCACGGGACTGAGCACGCCCCCACGGGGCAGGCCACGCCCCCACGGGGCTTGCTACGTCCCCACGTGGCCGGCCCCGCCCCCACAGGGGTGTGCCACGCCCCCACGGGGCCGGAACCGCCCAACGGGTCCAGCCACGCCCTCACGGGACCGGACACCCCCCCACGGGGCCGGCCACGCCCCCACGGGGCCGGCCATGCACCCACGGGGCAGGACACGCCCCCACGGAACCGGCCACGCCCCCACCGGACCGGCCACGCCCCCACGGGACCGGCCACGCCCCCACGAGGCTGGCCACGTCCTCACGGGACCGGCCATGCCCACACGGGGCCGGCCACGCCCCCACGGGACCGGCCACGCCCCCACAGGACCGACCACGCCCCCACGGGACCGGCCACGCCCCCACGGGGCCGACCCCGCCCCCACGGGTCCGGACACGACCCCACGGGGCCGGCCGGGCACCACGGGGCCGGCCATGCACCCACGGGGCCGTCCACGCCCCCACGGAACCGCCCACGCCCCCACGGGACCGGCCACGCCCCCACGGGACCGGCCACGCCCCCACGGGACCGGCCACGCCCCCACGGATCCGGCCACGCCCCCACGGAGCCGGCCACGCCCCCACGGGGCCGGCCCCGTCGCACAGGGCCGGCCACGCCTTCACGGGACTGACCACGCCCCCACGGGGCAGGCCACGCCCCCACGGGGCTGGCCACGTCCCCACGTGGCCGGCCCCGCCCCCACAGGGGTGTGCCACGCCCCCACGGGGCCGGAACCGCCCCACGGGTCCGGCCACGCCCTCATGGGACCGGACACCCCTCCACGGGGCCGGCCACGCCCCCACGGGGCCGGCCATGCACCCACGGGTCAGGCCACGCCCCCACGGAACCGGCCACGCCCCCACCGGACCGGCCACGCCCCCACGGGACCGGCCACGCCCCCACGAGGCTGGCCACGTCCTCACGGGACCAACCATGCCCTCACGGGACCGGCCATGCCCACACGGGGCCGGCCACGCCCCCACGGGACTGGCCACGCCCCCACAGGACCGACCACGCCCCCACGGGACCGGCCACGCCCCCACGGGGCCGACCCCGCTCCCACGGGTCCGGACACGCCCCCACGGGGCCGGCCGGGCACCACGGGGCCGGCCATGCACCCACGGGGCAGTCCACGCCCCCACGGAACCGGCCACGCCCCCACGGGACCGGCCACGCCCCCACGGGACCTCCCACGCCCCCACGGGACCGGCCACGCCCTCACGGGACCGGCCATGCCCCCACGTGGCCGGCCACGCCCCCACGGCACCGGCCACGCCCCCACGGGACCGATCACGCCCCCGCGGGACCGGCCACGCCCCCACGGGGCCGGCCCCGTCCCCACGGGGCCGGCCACGCCCCACGGGGCCGGCCCTACACCCACGGGGCCGGCAAAGCCCCCACGGGGCCTGCCACGCCCCCACGGGACCGGCCACGCCCCCACAGGGCCGACCACGCCCCCACGGGACCGGCCACGCCCCCACGGGGCCGACCCCGCCCCCACGGGTCCGGACACGACCCCACGGGGCCGGCCGGGCACCACGGGGCCGGCCATGCACCCACGGGGCCGTCCACGCCCCCACGGAACCGCCCACGCCCCCACGGGACCGGCTACGCCCCCACGGGACCGGCCACGCCCCCACGGGACCGGCCACGCCCCCACGGATCCGGCCACGCCCCCACGGAGCCGGCCACGCCCCCACGGGGCCGGCCCCGTCGCACAGGGCCGGCCACGCCTTCACGGGACTGACCACGCCCCCACGGGGCAGGCCACGCCCCCACGGGGCTGGCCACGTCCCCACGTGGCCGGTCCCGCCCCCACAGGGGTGTGCCACGCCCCCACGGGGCCGGAACCGCCCCACGGGTCCGGCCACGCCCTCATGGGACCGGACACCCCTCCACGGGGCCGGCCACGCCCCCACGGGGCCGGCCATGCACCCACGGGGCAGGCCACGCCCCCACGGAACCGGCCACGCCCCCACCGGACCGGCCACGCCCCCACGGGACCGGCCACGCCCCCACGAGGCTGGCCACGTCCTCACGGGACCGGCCATGCCCTCACGGGACCGGCCATGCCCACACGGGGCCGGCCACGCCCCCACGGGACTGGCCACGCCCCCACAGGACCGACCACGCCCCCACGGGACTTGCCACGCCCCCACGGGGCCGACCCCGCTCCCACGGGTCCGGACACGCCCCCACGGGGCCGGCCGGGCACCACGGGGCCGGCCATGCACCCACGGGGCCGTCCACGCCCCCACGGAACCGGCCACGCCCCCACGGGACCGGCCACGCCCCCACGGGACCTGCCACGCCCCCACGGGACCGGCCACGCCCTCACGGGATTGGCCATGCCCCCACGTGGCCGGCCACGCCCCCACGGCACCGGCCACGCCCCCACGGGACCGATCACGCCCCCGCGGGACCGGCCACGCCCCCACGGGGCCGGCCCCGTCCCCACGGGGCCGGCCACGCCCCACGGGGCCGGCCCTACACCCACGGGGCCGGCAACGCCCCCACGGGGCCTGCCACGCCCCCACGGGACCGGCCACGCCCCCACAGGACCGACCACGCCCCCACGGGACCGGCCACGCCCCCACGGGGCCGACCCCGCCCCCACGGGTCCGGACACGACCCCACGGGGCCGGCCGGGCACCACGGGGCCGGCCATGCACCCACGGGGCCGTCCACGCCCCCACGGAACCGCCCACGCCCCCACGGGACCGGCCACGCCCCCACGGGACCGGCCACGCCCCCACGGGAACGGCCACGCCCCCACGGATCCGGCCACGCCCCCACGGAGCCGGCCACGCCCCCACGGGGCCGGCCCCGTCGCACAGGGCCGGCCACGCCTTCACGGGACTGACCACGCCCCCACGGGGCAGGCCACGCCCCCACGGGGCTGGCCACGTCCCCACGTGGCCGGCCCCGCCCCCACAGGGGTGTGCCACGCCCCCACGGGGCCGGAACCGCCCCACGGGTCCGGCCACGCCCTCATGGGACCGGACACCCCTCCACGGGGCCGGCCACGCCCCCACGGGGCCGGCCATGCACCCACGGGGCAGGCCACGCCCCCACGGAACCGGCCACGCCCCCACCGGACCGGCCACGCCCCCACGGGACCGGCCACGCCCCCACGAGGCTGGCCACGTCCTCACGGGACCGGCCATGCCCTCACGGGACCGGCCATGCCCACACGGGGCCGGCCACGCCCCCACGGGACTGGCCACGCCCCCACAGGACCGACCACGCCCCCACGGGACTTGCCACGCCCCCACGGGGCCGACCCCGCTCCCACGGGTCCGGACACGCCCCCACGGGGCCGGCCGGGCACCACGGGGCCGTCCACGCCCCCACGGAACCGGCCACGCCCCCACGGGACCGGCCACGCCCCCACGGGACCTGCCACGCCCCCACGGGACCGGCCACGCCCTCACGGGACCGGCCATGCCCCCACGTGGCCGGCCACGCCCCCACGGCACCGGCCACGCCCCCACGGGACCGATCACGCCCCCGCGGGACCGGCCACGCCCCCACGGGGCCGGCCCCGTCCCCACGGGGCCGGCCACGCCCCACGGGGCCGGCCCTACACCCACGGGACCGGCAACGCCCCCACGGGGCCTGCCACGCCCCCACGGGACCGGCCACGCCCCCACAGGACCGACCACGCCCCCACGGGACCGGCCACGCCCCCACGGGCCGACCCCGCCCCCACGGGTCCGGACACGACCCCACGGGGCCGGCCGGGCACCACGGGGCCGGCCATGCACCCACGGGGCCGTCCACGCCCCCACGGAACCGCCCACGCCCCCACGGGACCGGCCACGCCCCCACGGGACCGGCCACGCCCCCACGGGAACGGCCACGCCCCCACGGATCCGGCCACGCCCCCACGGAGCCGGCCACGCCCCCACGGGGCCGGCCCCGTCGCACAGGGCCGGCCACGCCTTCACGGGACTGACCACGCCCCCACGGGGCAGGCCACGCCCCCACGGGGCTGGCCACGTCCCCACGTGGCCGGCCCCGCCCCCACAGGGGTGTGCCACGCCCCCACGGGGCCGGAACCGCCCCACGGGTCCGGCCACGCCCTCATGGGACCGGACACCCCTCCACGGGGCCGGCCACGCCCCCACGGGGCCGGCCATGCACCCACGGGGCAGGCCACGCCCCCACGGAACCGGCCACGCCCCCACCGGACCGGCCACGCCCCCACGGGACCGGCCTCGCCCCCACGAGGCTGGCCACGTCCTCACGGGACCGGCCATGCCCTCACGGGACCGGCCATGCCCACACGGGGCCGGCCACGCCCCCACGGGACTGGCCACGCCCCCACAGGACCGACCACGCCCCCACGGGACTTGCCACGCCCCCACGGGGCCGACCCCGCTCCCACGGGTCCGGACACGCCCCCACGGGGCCGGCCGGGCACCACGGGGCCGGCCATGCACCCACGGGGCCGTCCACGCCCCCACGGAACCGGCCACGCCCCCACGGGACCGGCCACGCCCCCACGGGACCTGCCACGCCCCCACGGGACCGGCCACGCCCTCACGGGATTGGCCATGCCCCCACGTGGCCGGCCACGCCCCCACGGCACCGGCCACGCCCCCACGGGACCGATCACGCCCCCGCGGGACCGGCCACGCCCCCACGGGGCCGGCCCCGTCCCCACGGGGCCGGCCACGCCCCACGGGGCCGGCCCTACACCCACGGGGCCGGCAACGCCCCCACGGGGCCTGCCACGCCCCCACGGGACCGGCCACGCCCCCACAGGACCGACCACGCCCCCACGGGACCGGCCACGCCCCCACGGGGCCGACCCCGCCCCCACGGGTCCGGACACGACCCCACGGGGCCGGCCGGGCACCACGGGGCCGGCCATGCACCCACGGGGCCGTCCACGCCCCCACGGAACCGCCCACGCCCCCACGGGACCGGCCACGCCCCCACGGGACCGGCCACGCCCCCACGGGAACGGCCACGCCCCCACGGATCCGGCCACGCCCCCACGGAGCCGGCCACGCCCCCACGGGGCCGGCCCCGTCGCACAGGGCCGGCCACGCCTTCACGGGACTGACCACGCCCCCACGGGGCAGGCCACGCCCCCACGGGGCTGGCCACGTCCCCACGTGGCCGGCCCCGCCCCCACAGGGGTGTGCCACGCCCCCACGGGGCCGGAACCGCCCCACGGGTCCGGCCACGCCCTCATGGGACCGGACACCCCTCCACGGGGCCGGCCACGCCCCCACGGGGCCGGCCATGCACCCACGGGGCAGGCCACGCCCCCACGGAACCGGCCACGCCCCCACCGGACCGGCCACGCCCCCACGGGACCGGCCACGCCCCCACGAGGCTGGCCACGTCCTCACGGGACCGGCCATGCCCTCACGGGACCGGCCATGCCCACACGGGGCCGGCCACGCCCCCACGGGACTGGCCACGCCCCCACAGGACCGACCACGCCTTCACGGGACTTGCCACGCCCCCACGGGGCCGACCCCGCTCCCACGGGTCCGGACACGCCCCCACGGGGCCGGCCGGGCACCACGGGGCCGGCCATGCACCCACGGGGCCGTCCACGCCCCCACGGAACCGGCCACGCCCCCACGGGACCGGCCACGCCCCCACGGGACCTGCCACGCCCCCACGGGACCGGCCACGCCCTCACGGGACCGGCCATGCCCCCACGTGGCCGGCCACGCCCCCACGGCACCGGCCACGCCCCCACGGGACCGATCACGCCCCCGCGGGACCGGCCACGCCCCCACGGGGTTGGCCCCGTCCCCACGGGGCCGGCCACGCCCCACGGGGCCGGCCCTACACCCACGGGGCCGGCAACGCCCCCACGGGGCCTGCCACGCCCCCACGGGACCGGCCACGCCCCCACAGGACCGACCACGCCCCCACGGGACCGGCCACGCCCCCACGGGGCCGACCCCGCCCCCACGGGTCCGGACACGACCCCACGGGGCCGGCCGGGCACCACGGGGCCGGCCATGCACCCACGGGGCCGTCCACGCCCCCACGGAACCGCCCACGCCCCCACGGGACCGGCCACGCCCCCACGGGACCGGCCACGCCCCCACGGGAACGGCCACGCCCCCACGGATCCGGCCACGCCCCCACGGAGCCGGCCACGCCCCCACGGGGCCGGCCCCGTCGCACAGGGCCGGCCACGCCTTCACGGGACTGACCACGCCCCCACGGGGCAGGCCACGCCCCCACGGGGCTGGCCACGTCCCCACGTGGCCGGCCCCGCCCCCACAGGGGTGTGCCACGCCCCCACGGGGCCGGAACCGCCCCACGGGTCCGGCCACGCCCTCATGGGACCGGACACCCCTCCACGGGGCCGGCCACGCCCCCACGGGGCCGGCCATGCACCCACGGGGCAGGCCACGCCCCCACGGAACCGGCCACGCCCCCACCGGACCGGCCACGCCCCCACGGGACCGGCCACGCCCCCACGAGGCTGGCCACGTCCTCACGGGACCGGCCATGCCCTCACGGGACCGGCCATGCCCACACGGGGCCGGCCACGCCCCCACGGGACTGGCCACGCCCCCACAGGACCGACCACGCCCCCACGGGACCAGCCACGCCCCCACGGGGCCGACCCCGCTCCCACGGGTCCGGACACGCCCCCACGGGGCCGGCCGGGCACCACGGGGCCGGCCATGCACCCACGGGGCCGTCCACGCCTCCACGGAACCGGCCACGCCCCCACGGGACCGTCCACGCCCCCACGGGACCGTCCACGCCCCCACGGGACCTGCCACGCCCCCACGGGACCGGCCACGCCCTCACGGGACCGGCCATGCCCCCACGTGGCCGGCCACGCCCCCACGGCACCGGCCACGCCCCCACGGGACCGATCACGCCCCCGCGGGACCGGCCACGCCCCCACGGGGCCGGCCCCGTCCCCACGGGGCTGGCCACGCCCCACGGGGCCGGCCCTACACCCACGGGGCCGGCAACGCCCCCACGGGGCATGCCACGCCCCCACGGAACCGGCCACGCCCCCACGGGACCGGCCCCACCCCCATGGGACCGGTCACGTCCCCACGGAGCCGGCCACGCCCCTACGGGGCCGTCCCCGTCCCACGGGGCCGGCCACGCCCTCACGGGACTGGCCACGCACCCACGGGGCCGGCCACACCCCCACGGGAATGGCTACGCCCCCACGGAGCCGGCCCCGCCCCCACGGGTCCGGCCACGCCCCCACGGGGCCGGTCACGTCCCCACGTGGCCGGCCCAGCCCCCACAGGGGCCTGCCACGCCCCCACGGGGCCGGCCCCGCCCTACGGGGCCGGCCCCGCCCCACGGGGCCGGCCACGCCCTCACGGGACCGGCCACCCCCCCAAACGGCCGGCCACGCCCACACGGAGCTGGCCCCGCCCCCACTAGGCCGGCCACGCCCGCACGAAGCCGGCCACGTCCCCACGTCGCCGGACCAGCCCCCACAGGAGCCTGCCACGTCCCCACAGGGCCGGCCCCCCACCAAGGTACCGGCCCCGCCCCAATGGGACCTGCCACGCCCCCACGGGGCCGGCCACGCCCCCACGGGGCGGCTCCGCCCCCACGGGGCCGGCCTCGCCCCCACGGGACCGGTAATGCCCCCACGGGGCTGGCCACGCCCCCACGGGGCCGGCCCCGCCCCCACGGTGCCGGCCACAACCCCACGGGACCGGGCACGCCCCCACGGGGCTGACCACGCCCCCTCGGGGCCGGCCACGACCCCACAGGACCGGCCAAACACCCACGGGACCCGCCACGCCCTCACGGGACCGGCAACGCCCCCACGGGGCCGGCCACACCCCCAAGGGGCAGGCCACGCCCCCACGGGGCCGGCCACGCCCCCACGGGGCCGGCGACGACCCCACGTGGCCGGCCACGCCCCCACGGCACTGGCCAAGCTCCCGTAGGACCGGCCACGCCCCCTTGGGTCCGGCCACGCTCTCACGGGACCGGTAACGCCCCCACGGGGCCGGCCACACCCCCATGGGGCAGGCCACGCCCCCACGGGGCCGGCCACGCCCCCACGGGGCCAGCCACGTCCACATGTGGCCGGCCACGCCCCCACGACACTGGCCACACCCCCGTAGGACCGGCCACGCCCCCTCGGGTCCGGTCACGCCCTCACGGGACCGGCAACGCCGCCACGGGGCCAGCCGTGTCCCCATGGGGCCGGCCACGCCCCCACGGGGCCGGCCCAGCCACACGGGGCCGGCCACGCCCTCACAGGACCGGAGACACCCCCACGTGACCGGACAATCACCGAAGGGGTCGGCCACGCCCCCACGGGGCCGGCCACAACGCCGTGGGGCCGGCCCCGCCCCCACGGGGCCGGCCACGTCCCCACGGGGCCGACTACGCCCTCACGGAACCGGACCCGCTCCCACGGGACCGGCCACGCCCCCAAGGGGCCGGCCGCAACCCCACGGGGTCGGCCCCGCCCCCACGGGTGCGGCCACACAACTTCGGGACCGGCCACACCCCCACGGGGACGGCCACGCCTCCACGGGGCCGGCCCCGCCCCCACGGGGCCGGCTACGCCCCCACGGGGCCGGCACCGCCCTACGGGGCCGGACACGCCGTCGCGGGACCGGCCACGCCCGCACTGGGCCGGCCACGCCCCCACGGGGCCGGCCATGCACCCACGGGTGGGCCACGCCCCCACGGAACCGGCCACGCCCCCACGGGACCGGCCACGCCCCCACGGGACCGGCCACGCCCCCACGGGGCCGGCCACGCCCTCACGGGACCGGCCATGCACCCACGGGGCAGGCCACGCCACCACGGGACCGGCCACGCCCCCACGGGACCGACCACGCCCCCACGGGACCGGCCACGCCCCCACGGGGCCGGCAACGCCCCCACGGGGCCGGCCACGCCCCCACGGGGCCGGCCGGGCACCACGGGGCCGGCCATGCACCCACGGGGCCGGCCACGCCCCCACGGAACCGGCCACGCCCCCACGGGACCGGCCACGCCCCCACGGGACCGGCCACGCCCCCACGGGGCCTGCCACGTTCCCACGGAGCCGGCCACGCCTCTACGGAACCATCCCCGTCCCACGGGGCCTGCCACGCCCTCACAGGACTGGTCACGCACCCACGGGGCCGGCCACACCCTCACGGGAACTGCCACGCCCCCACGGACCCTGCCCCGCCCCCACGTTTCCGGCCACGCCCCCACGGGGCCGGTCACGTCCCCACGTGGCCGACCCAGCCCCCACAGGGGCCTGCCACGCCCCGTCGTGGCCGGCCCCGCCCCATGGGGCCGACCACGCCCTAACGGGACCGGCCACCCCCCCAAAGGGCCGGCCACGCCCACACGGAGCTGGCCCCGCCCCCACGGGGCCGGCCACGCCCGCACGGGGCCGGCCACGTCCCCAAGTGGCCGGCCCAGCCCCCACAGGAGCCTGCCACGTTCCAACGGGGCTGGCCCCCCACCAATAAACCGGCCCCGCCCCCATGGGACCGGCAACGCCCCCACGGGGCCGGCCACACCCCCAAGGGGCAGGCCACGCCCCCACGGGGCCGGCCACGCCCCCACGGGGCCGGCGACGACCCCACGTGGCCGGCCACGCCCCCACGGCACTGGCCAAGCTCCCGTAGGACCGGCCACGCCCCCTTGGGTCCGGCCACGCTCTCACGGGACCGGTAACGCCCCCACGGGGCCGGCCACACCCCCATGGGGCAGGCCACGCCCCCACGGGGCCGGCCACGCCCCCACGGGGCCGGCCACGTCCACATGTGGCCGGCCACGCCCCCACGACACTGGCCACACCCCCGTAGGACCGGCCACGCCCCCTCGGGTCCGGTCACGCCCTCACGGGACCGGCAACGCCGCCACGGGGCCAGCCGTGTCCCCATGGGGCCGGCCACGCCCCCACGGGGCCGGCCCAGCCACACGGGGCCGGCCACGCCCTCACAGGACCGGAGACACCCCCACGTGACCGGACAATCACCGAAGGGGTCGGCCACGCCCCCACGGGGCCGGCCACGACGCCGTGGGGCCGGCCCCGCCCCCACGGGGCCGGCCACGTCCCCACGGGGCCGACTACGCCCTCACGGAACCGGACCCGCTCCCACGGGACCGGCCACGCCCCCAAGGGGCCGGCCGCAACCCCACGGGGTCGGCCCCGCCCCCACGGGTGCGGCCACACAACTTCGGGACCGGCCACACCCCCACGGGGACGGCCACGCCTCCACGGGGCCGGCCCCGCCCCCACGGGGCCGGCTACGCCCCCACGGGGCCGGCACCGCCCTACGGGGCCGGACACGCCGTCGCGGGACCGGCCACGCCCGCACTGGGCCGGCCAAGCCCCCACGGGGCCGGCCATGCACCCACGGGTGGGCCACGCCCCCACGGAACCGGCCACGCCCCCACGGGACCGGCCACGCCCCCACGGGACCGGCCACGCCCCCACGGGGCCGGCCACGCCCTCACGGGACCGGCCATGCACCCACGGGGCAGGCCACGCCACCACGGGACCGGCCACGCCCCCACGGGACCGACCACGCCCCCACGGGACCGGCCACGCCCCCACGGGGCCGGCAACGCCCCCACGGGGCCGGCCACGCCCCCACGGGGCCGGCCGGGCACCACGGGGCCGGCCATGCACCCACGGGGCCGGCCACGCCCCCACGGAACCGGCCACGCCCCCACGGGACCGGCCACGCCCCCACGGGACCGGCCACGCCCCCACGGGGCCTGCCACGTTCCCACGGAGCCGGCCACGCCTCTACGGAACCATCCCCGTCCCACGGGGCCTGCCACGCCCTCACAGGACTGGTCACGCACCCACGGGGCCGGCCACACCCTCACGGGAACTGCCACGCCCCCACGGACCCTGCCCCGCCCCCACGTTTCCGGCCACGCCCCCACGGGGCCGGTCACGTCCCCACGTGGCCGACCCAGCCCCCACAGGGGCCTGCCACGCCCCGTCGTGGCCGGCCCCGCCCCATGGGGCCGACCACGCCCTAACGGGACCGGCCACCCCCCCAAAGGGCCGGCCACGCCCACACGGAGCTGGCCCCGCCCCCACGGGGCCGGCCACGCCCGCACGGGGCCGGCCACGTCCCCAAGTGGCCGGCCCAGCCCCCACAGGAGCCTGCCACGTTCCAACGGGGCTGGCCCCCCACCAATAAACCGGCCCCGCCCCCATGGGACCGGCCACGCCCCCACGGGGCCGGCCACGCCCCCGTAGGTCCGGCAACGCCCCCTCGGGTCCGGCCACGCCCTCACGGGACCGGCAACGCCCCCACGGGGCCGGCCGTGCCCCCTGGGGCCGGCCACGCCCCCACGGGGCCGGCCCATCCCCACGGCGCCGGCCACGCCCTCACGGGACCGGCTACGCCCCCACGGGACCGGACACTCACCGAAGGGGTCGGCCACACCCCCACGGGGCCGGATCCGCCCCCACGAGGCCAACTACGCCCCCACGGAACCGGCCACTCCCCCACGGGACCGGCCACGCCCCCACAGGGCCGGCCACGCCCCCACGTGGCTGGCCACGCACCCACGGGACCGGCCAAGCCCCCAAGGGGCCGGCCACACCCCACGGGGCCGGGCACACTACCTATGGGGCCAGCCACGTCCCCGCGTGGTCGGCCACGCCCCCACGGGGCCAGCCACGCCCCCGTGGGGCCGGCCCCGCCCCCACGGGGCCGGCCACGCCCCCACGGGGTCGACTACGCCCTCACGGACACGGCCCCGCTCCCACGGGACCGGCCACGCCCCCACGGGGCCGGCCGCGCCCCCACGGGGCCGGCCTTGCCCACACGGGGCCGGCCACGCAACCTCGGGACCGACCGCACACCCACGGGGCCGGCTACGCCCCCACCGGGGCCGGCCCCGCCCCCACGGGGCCGGCTACGCCCCCACGGGGCCGGCCCCGCCCTACGGGGCCGAACACGCCCTCGTGGGACCGGCCACGCCTGCACTGGGCCGGCCACGCCCTCTCAGGACCGGCCATGCCCCCATGAGGCCGGCTATGCCCCCTCGGGACCGGAAACGCCCCCACGGGACCGGCCACGCCACCACGGGACCGGCCACACCCCCACGGGGCCGGCCTTGCCCCCGCGGGGCCGGCCACGCCCCACGGGGCCGGCCACACCCCACGGGGCCGGCCACACCCCCACGGGACCGGCGACGCCCCCACGGGGCCGGCCACGTTACCACGGGACCAGCCACGCCCCCACGAAACCGGCCACGCCCCCACGGGACCGGCCACGTCCCCACGAAGCCGGCCACGCCCCCACGGGGCCGGCCCTGTCCCAAGGGGCTGGACACGCCCTCACGGGACTGCCCACGCCCTCACGGGGCCGGCCACGCCCCAACGGGAACGTCCACGCCCCCACGGAGCCGGCCCCGCCCCCTCGGAGCCGGCCACGCCCTTACGGGGCCGGCCACATCCCCACACGGCCGGCCCAGCCCCCACAGGGGCCTGCCACGCCCCAATGGGGCCTGTCCCCCCCACGGAACCGGCCCCGCCCCCACGGGACCAGCCACGCCCACACGGGGCCGGCCACGCCCCCACGGGGACGGCCCCGCCCCCACGGAGTTGGCCACGCCCCCACGGGACCGGCCCCGCCCCCACGAGACCGTCTACGCACCCACGGGGCCGGATACGCCCCACGGGGCCGGATACGCCTTCACGGGACCGGCCACACCCGCACTGGGCCGGCCACGCCCCCACGGGGCCGGCACAACGCCTCCACGTGGCCGCCCACGCCCCCACGGGACCGGTCACGCAACCACGGGACCGGCCACGCTCCCACGGGACCGGCCACATCCCAACGTGGCCGGCCCAGCCCCCACAGGGGCTTGCACGCCCCCACGGGGCCGGCCACGCCCCCACGGGACCGGCCATGTCCCCACGTTGCCGGCCCAGCCCACAAAGGGGCCTGCCACGCCCCCACGGGGCTGGCCCCCCCCATGGAACCGGCCCCGCTTCCACTGGACATGCCACGCCCCCACGGGGCCAGCCCCGTCGCACGGGACCGGCCACGCCCCCACGGAACCGGCCACGCCCCCACGGAGCCGGCCACACCCCCACGGGGCCGGCCCCGTCGCACAGGGCCGACCACGCCCCCACGGGAACGGCCACGCTCCACGGAGCCGGCCCCGCCCCCACGGGGCCGGCCACGCCCCAAACGGGGCCGGCCACGTCCCCACATGGCCGGCCCCGCCCCCACAGGATTGTGCCACGCCCCCACGGGGCCGGCACAGCCCCACGGGACCGACCACGCCCTCACGGGACCGGCCACCCCCCCACGGGGCCGGCCACGCCCCCACGGAGCCGCCCACGCACCCACGGGGTCGCCACGCCCCCACGGGACAAGCCACGCCCCCACGGGACCGGCAACGCACCAACGGGACCGGCCATGTCCCCACGTGGCCGGCCCAGCCCCCAAAGGGGCCTGCCATACCCCCACGGGGCCGGCCCTTCCCACGGAACCGGCTCCGCCTCCACGGGACCGGCCACGCCCACACGGGGCCGGCCACGCCCCCACGGGGCCGGCCCCACCCCCACGGAGCAGGCCACGACCCCACGGGATCGGCCACGCCCCCACGGGTCTGGCTACGCCCACATGGGGCCGGCCCCGCCCCCACGGGGCCGGCTACACCCCCACGGGGCCGGCCCCGCACCACGGGGCCGGACACGCTCTCACGGGACCGGCCACGCCAGCACTGGGCCGGCCACGCCCCCACGGGGCCGGCCACACCTCCACGGTGCCGCCCACGCCCCCACGGGACCGGCCACGCCCCCACGGGACCGGCCACGCCCCCACGTGACCGGCCACGCCCCCACGGAGCCGGCCACGCCCCAACGGGGCCGGCCCCGTCGTACGGGACCGGCCACGCCCTCACGGGACTGACCACGCACACACGTTGCCGGCCACGCCCCCACGGGAACGGCCAGGCCCCACGGAAGCGGCCCGCCCCCACGGGGCCGGCCACGCCCCCACGGGGCCGGCCAAGTCCCCACGTGGCCGGCCCCACCCCCACAGGGGTGTGCGACGCCCCCACGGGGCCGGCACCGCCTCACCGGACTGGCCACGCCCTCACGGGGCCGGCCACGTTCCTACGGGACCGACCACGCCCTCACAGGACCCGCCACGCCCCCACGGGGCCGGCCCCGCCCCCACGGGGCCGGCCACGCCCCAAGGGGCCGGCGGCACACAACGGGGCCGACCACACCCCCACGGGGCTGGCCACTCCCACACCAGACCGGCCACATCCCCACGGAACCGGCCCCGCCCCCACGGGACCGGCCACGTCCACACAGGTCCGGCCACGCCCCCACTGGGCCGGCCCCGCCTCCACGGAGCCGGCCACGCCCCACGGGACCGGCCATGCCCCACGGGGCTGGCCACGCCCACATGGGGCCTGCCCCGCCCCCACGGGGCCGACTACAACCCCACGGGGCCGGCCCCGCCCCACGGGGCCCGACACGCCCTCACGGGACTGGCCACGCCTGCACTGGGCCGACCACGCCCCCACGGGGCATACCACGCCTCCACGGTGCCGCCCACGCCCCCACGGGACCGGCCACGCCCCCACGGGACCGGCCACGCCCCCACGGGACCTGCCACACCCTCACGGAGCCGGCCACGCCCCCACGGGGCCGGCCCCGTCATACAGGGCCGGCCACGCCCTCACGGGACTGACCACGCACCCACGGGGCCGGCCACGCCCCCACGGGAACGGCCACGCCCCACGGAACAGGCCCGCCCACACGGGGCCGGCCACGCCCCCACGGGGCCGGCCACGCCCCCACGTTGCCGGCCCCGTCCCCACAGGGGTGTGCGACGCCCCCACAAGGCCGGCACCGCCCTACCGGGCCGGCCACGCCCTCACGGGACCGGCCACCCCCCCACGGGACCGGCCACGCCCCCACGGGGACGGCCATGCACCCACGGGGCCGGCACGCCCCCACGGAACTGGCCACGCCCCCACGGGACCGACCACGCCCCCACGGGACCGGCCACGCCCCCATGGGGCCGGTCACGCCCTCACTTGACCGGCCATGCCCCCACGGGGCCAGCCACGCCCCCACGGGACCGGCCACGCCCCTACGGGACCGACCACGCCCACACGGGACCCGCCACGCCCCCACGGGGCCGGCCCCGCCCCCACGGGGCCGGCCACGCCCCACGGGGCCGGCCGCGCCCTACGGGGCCGACCACGCCCCCACGGGGCTGGCCACGCCCCCACGGGACCGGCCACACCCCTACGGGACCGGCCACGTTCCCATGGGACCGGCCACGTCCCCACGGAACCGGCCACGCCCCCACGGGGCCGTCCCCGTCCCACGGGGCCGGCCATGTCCCACGTGGCCGGCCCAGCCCCCAAAGGGACCTGCCACGCCCCCACGGGGCAGGCTCCCCCCACGGAACCGGCCCCGCCCCCACGGGACCGGCCCCGCCCACACGGGGCCGGCCACGCCCCCACGGGGCCGGCCCCGCCTCCACGGAGCCGGCCACGCCCCCACGGGACCGGCCATGCTCCCACGGGGCTGGCCACGCCCACACGGGGCCGGCCCCGCCCCCACGGGGCCGGCTACAACCCCACGGGGCCGGCCCCGCCCAACGGGGCCGGACACGCCCTCACGGGACCGGCCACGCCCGCACTGTGCCGGCCACGCCTCCACGGGACCGTCCATGTTCCCACGTGTTCGGCCCAGCCCCCAAAGGGGCCTGCCACGCCCCCACGGGGCCGGCCCCCCCCACGGAACCGGCCCCGCCCCCACGGGACCGGCTACGCCCACACGGGGCCGGCCACGCCCCAACGGGGCCGGCCCCGCCTCCACGGAGCCGGCCACGCCCCCACGGGACCGGCCATGCCCCCACGGGGCTGGCCACGCTCACATGGGGCCGGACCCGCCCCCACGGGGCCGGCTACAACCTCACGGGGCCGGCACCGCCCCACGGGGCCGGACCCGCCCTAACGGGACAGGCCACACCCGCACTGGGCCGGCCACGCCCCCACGGGGCCGGCCAGGCCTCCACGGTGCCGCCCACACGCCCACGGGACCGGCCACGCCCCCACGGGACCGGCCACGCCCCCACGATTCCGGCCACGCCCCCACGGGACCGGCCACGCCCCCTCGGAGCCGGCCACGCCCCTACGGGGCCGGCCCCGTCGTACAGGGCCGGCTACGCCCTCACGGGACTGACCACGCACCCACGGGGCCGGCCACGCCCCCACGGGAGCGGCCACGCCCCACGGAGCCGGCCCCGCCCCCACGGGGCCGGCCACGCCCCCACGGGGCCGGCCACGTCCCCACGTGGCCGGCCCCGCCCCCACAGGGGTGTGCGACGCCCCCACGGGGCCGGCACCGCCCCACCGGGCTGACCACGCCCTCACTGGACGGGCCACCCCCCAAGGGGCCGGCCACGCCCCCACGGGGCCGGCCATGCACCCACGGGGCCGGCCACGCCCCCACGGAACTGGCGACGCCGTCACGGGACCGGCTACCCCCCCACGGGGCAGGCCACGCCCCCACGGAGCCAGCCCCGCCCCCACGGGGCCGGCCACGCCCCACGGGGCCGGCCACGCCCCCACCGGGCCGGCCACGCCCCCACGGGACCGGCCACGCCTCCACGGGACCGGCCACGCCCCCACGGAGCCGGCCCCGCCCGCACGGCGCCGGCCACGCTCCCACGGGGCCGGCCACGTCCCTACGTGGACGGCATCGCCCCCACAGGGGCCTTCCGCGCCTCAACGGGGCCGGTCCCGCCCCACGGGGCTGGCCATGCAGTCACGGGACCGGCCACCCCCCCACGGGGCCGGCCACGCCCCCACGGGACCGGCTACGCCCCCCCTGGAACGGCAACGCCCCCACGGGACCGGCCACGCCCCCACGGGGCCGGCCACGCCCCCATGGGGCCGGCCCCGTCCCACGGGGCCGGCCATACTATCACGGAACCGGCCGTTCCCCAACGAGGCCGGCCACGCCCCCACGGGACCGGCCACGCTTCCACGGGTTCGGCCAAGCCCCCACGGGACCAACCACGCCCCCACAAAGCCGGCCCCTCCCCCACGGGGCCGGCCACGCCCAAACGGGACCGGCCACGTCCCCGTGGGGCCGGCCACGCCCCCACGGGACCGGCCACGCCCCCACAGGACCGGCCACGCTCCCACGGATTCGGCCACGCCCCAACGGGGCCGGCCCCGTCTTACGGGGCCGGCACGCCCTCACGGAGCCGGCTCCGCCCCCACTAGGCCGGCCACGCCACCGCAAGCCGGCCGCGCCCCACGGGCTGGCCACGCCCCTCTCGGGGCCGGCCACGCCCCCACGGGGCCAGCCACGCCCCCACGGGACCGGCCACGCCTTCACGGGACCGGCCAATCCCCCACGTGACCGGCCACATCCCCACGGAGCCGGCCACGCCCCCATGGGGCCATCTTTGTCCCACGGGGCCGGCTACGCCCTCACGGGACTGGCCACGCACCAACGAAGCCGGCCAAGCCCCCACGGGAACGGCCACACCCCCACGGAGCCGGCCCCGCTCCCACGGGGCCGGCCACGCCCCCACGGGGCCGGCCACGACCCCACGTGTCCGGCCCAGCCCCCACAGGGGCCTGCCCCGCCCCCACGGGGCCGGCCCCGCCCACGGGGCCGGCCACGCCCTCACGGGACCGGCCACCCCCCCACGGGGCCGGCCACGCCCCCACGGAGCCGGATACACCCTCACGAAACCGGCCACGCCCCCACGGGACCGACCTCGCTCCCACGGGGCCGGCCACGCCCCCACGGGGCCAGCCCCGTCCCACGGGGCCGGCCACGCCCTCACTGGAACGGCCACGCCCCCACGGGGCCGGCCACGCCCCCACGAGACCGGCCACGCCCCCACGAGACAGGCCACGCCCCCACGGGACCGGCCACGCCCCCACGGGGCCGGCCACGTCCCCACGGAGCCGGCCACGCCCCCACGGGGCCGGCCCCATCCCACGGGGCCGGCCACGCCCTCATGGGACTGGCCACGCACCCACGGGGCCGGCCACGCCCCCACGGGTCGGACACGCCCCCACGGGTCCGGCCACGCCCCCACGGGACCGGCCACGTCCCCACGGAGCCGGCCACGCCCCCACGGGGTCGGCCACGCCCCCACTGGACCGGCCACGCCTTCACGGGACCGGCCAATCCCCCACGGGACCGGCCACATCCCCACGGAGCCGGCCACGCCCCCATGGGGCCATCCTTGTCCCACGGGGCTGGCTACGCCCTCACGGGACTGGCCACGCACCCACGGGGCCGGCCAAGCCCCCACGGGAACGGCCACTCGCCCACGGAGCCGGCCCCGCTCCCACGGGGCCGGCTTCGCCCCCACGGGGCCGGCCACAACCCCACGTGTCCGGCCCAGCCCCCACAGGGGCCTGCCACGCCCCCACGGGGCCGGCCCGGCCCACGGGGCAGGCCACACCCTCACGGGACCGGCCTACCCCCCACAGGGCCGGCCACGCCCCCACGGAGCCGGTCACGCCCCCACGAGACCGGCCACGCCCCCACGGGACCGACCACGCCCCCACGGGGCCGGCCACGCACCCACGGGGCCAACCCCGTCCCATGGGGCCGGCCACGCTCTCACGGGAACGGCCACGCCCCCACGGGGCCTGCCACGCCCCCACGAGACCGGCCACGCCCTCACGAGACAGGCCAGGCCCCCACGGGACCGGCCACGCCCCCACGGGACCGGCCACGTACCCACGGAGCCGGCCACGCCCCCACGGGGCCGGCCCTGACCCACGGGGCCGACCACGCCCTCACGGGACTGGCCACGCACCCACGCGGCCGGCCACGCCCCCATGGGGCCGGACACGCCCCCACGGGACCGGCCACGCCCCCACGGGGCCGGCCACGCCCCCACGGGACCGGCCACGTCCCCACGGAGCCGGCCACGCCCCCACGGGGCCGGCCCCGTCCCACGGGGCCGGCCACGCCCTCACGGGACTGGCCACGCACCCACAGGGCCGGCCACGCCCCCACGGGGCCGGACACGCCCCCACGGGACCGGCCACGCCTCTACGGGGCCGGCCACGCCCCCATGGGGCCGGCCCCGTCCCACGGGGCCGGCCATACCCTCACGGGACCGGCCGTTCCCCCACGGGGCCGGCCACGCCCCCACGGGACCGGCCGCGCTACCACGGGCCCCACGGAGCCGGCCACGCACCCATGAGACCGGCCACGCCCCCACGGGACCGACCACGCCCCCACGGGGCCTGCCACGCCCCCAACGGGCCAGCTCCGTCCCACGTGGCCGGTCACGCCCTCACGGGACCGGCCATGCCCCCACGGGGCCGGCCACACCCCCACGGGGCCGGCCACGCCCACACGGGACCTGCCACGCCCCCACGGGACAGGCCACGCCCCCACGGGACCGGCAACGTCCCCATGGGGCCTGCCACGCCCCCACTGGGCCGGCCCCTTCCCACGGGGCCGGCCACGCCCTCACGGGACTGGCCACACACCCACGGGGCCGGCCACGCCCCCACGGGGCCGACCACGCCCCCACGGGGCCGGCCACGCCCCCACGGGACCGGCCACACCCCCACGGGGCCGGCCAAGCCCCCATGGGGCCGGCCCCATCCCACGGGGCCGGCCATACCCTCACGGGACCGGCCGATCCCCCACGTGGCCGGCCACGCCCCACGAGACCGGCCACGCCTCCACGGGACCGGCCACGCCCCCACGGGACCGGCCACGCCCCCACGAAGCCGGCCCCGCCCCCACGGGGCCGGCCACGCCCCCACGGGACCGACCACGGCCCCAAATGGCCGGCCACGCCCTCACGGGGCCGGCCAAGCCCCCACGGGGCCGGCCACGCCCCCACGGGACCGGCCACGCCCCCACGGGACCGGCCACGCCCACACGGGGCCGGCCACGCCCCCACGGGGCCGGCCACGCCCCCACGGGACCGGCCACGTCCCCACGGAGCCGGCCACGCCCCCACGGGGCCGGCCCCGTCCCACGGGGCCGGCCACGCCCTCACGGGACTGGCCACGCACCCACAGGGCCGGCCACGCCCCCACGGGGCCGGACACGCCCCCACGGGACCGGCCACGCCTCTACGGGGCCGGCCACGCCCCCATGGGGCCGGCCCCGTCCCACGGGGCCGGTCATAACCTCACGGGACCGGCCGTTCCCCCACGGGGCCGGCCACGCCCCCACGGGACCGGCCGCGCTACCACGGGCCCCACGGAGCCGGCCACGCACCCATGAGACCGGCCACGCCCCCACGGGACCGACCACGCCCCCACGGGGCCTGCCACGCCCCCAACGGGCCAGCTCCGTCCCACGTGGCCGGTCACGCCCTCACGGGACCGGCCATGCCCCCACGGGGCCGGCCACACCCCCACGGGGCCGGCCACGCCCACACGGGACCTGCCACGCCCCCACGGGACAGGCCACGCCCCCACGGGACCGGCAACGTCCCCATGGGGCCTGCCACGCCCCCACTGGGCCGGCCCCTTCCCACGGGGCCGGCCACGCCCTCACGGGACTGGCCACACACCCACGGGGCCGGCCACGCCCCCACGGGGCCGACCACGCCCCCACGGGGCCGGCCACGCCCCCACGGGACCGGCCACACCCCCACGGGGCCGGCCAAGCCCCCATGGGGCCGGCCCCATCCCACGGGGCCGGCCATACCCTCACGGGACCGGCCGATCCCCCACGTGGCCGGCCACGCCCCACGAGACCGGCCACGCCTCCACGGGACCGGCCACGCCCCCACGGGACCGGCCACGCCCCCACGAAGCCGGCCCCGCCCCCACGGGGCCGGCCACGCCCCCACGGGACCGACCACGGCCCCAAATGGCCGGCCACGCCCTCACGGGGCCGGCCAAGCCCCCACGGGGCCGGCCACGCCCCCACGGGACCGGCCACGCCCCCACGGGACCGGCCACGCCCACACGGGGCCGGCCACGCCCCCACGGGGCCGGCCACGCCCCCACGGGACCGGCCACGTCCCCACGGAGCCGGCCACGCCCCCACGGGGCCGGCCCCGTCCCACGGGGCCGGCCACGCCCTCACGGGACTGGCCACGCACCCACAGGGCCGGCCACGCCCCCACGGGGCCGGACACGCCCCCACGGGACCGGACACGCCTCTACGGGGCCGGCCACGCCCCCATGGGGCCGGCCCCGTCCCACGGGGCCGGTCATAACCTCACGGGACCGGCCGTTCCCCCACGGGGCCGGCCACGCCCCCACGGGACCGGCCGCGCTACCACGGGCCCCACGGAGCCGGCCACGCACCCATGAGACCGGCCACGCCCCCACGGGACCGACCACGCCCCCACGGGGCCTGCCACGCCCCCAACGGGCCAGCTCCGTCCCACGGGGCCGGTCACGCCCTCACGGGACCGGCCATGCCCCCACGGGGCCGGCCACACCCCCACGGGGCCGGCCACGCCCACACGGGACCTGCCACGCCCCCACGGGACAAGGCACGCCCCCACGGGACCTGCAACGTCCCCATGGGGCCTGCCACGCCCCCACTGGGCCGGCCCCTTCCCACGGGGCCGGCCACGCCCTCACGGGACTGGCCACACACCCACGGGGCCGGCCACGCCCCCACGGGGCCGGCCACGCCCCCACGGGGCCGGCCACGCCCCCACGGGACCGGCCACACCCCCACGGGGCCGGCCAAGCCCCCATGGGGCCGGCCCCATCCCACGGGGCCGGCCATACCCTCACGGGACCGGCCGATCCCCCACGTGGCCGGCCACGCCCCACGAGACCGGCCACGCCTCCACGGGACCGGCCACGCCCCCACGGGACCGGCCACGCCCCCACGAAGCCGGCCCCGCCCCCACGGGCCCGGCCACGCCCCCACGGGACCGACCACGGCCCCAAATGGCCGGCCACGCCCTCACGGGGCCGGCCAAGCCCCCACGGGGCCGGCCACGCCCCCACGGGACCGGCCACGCCCCCACGGGACCGGCCACGCCCCCACGGGGCCGGCCACGCCCCCACGGGGCCGGCCACGCCCCCATGGGGGCAGCCACGTCCCACGGGGCCGGCCACGCCCTCACGGGACCGGCCACGCCCCCACGGGGCCGGCCACGCCCCCACGAGACCGGCCACGCCCCCACGAGACCGGCCACGCCCCCACGGGACCGGCCACGCCCCCACTGGACCGGCCACGTCCCCACGGAGCCGGCCACGCCCCCACGGGGCCGGCCACGCCCTCACGGGACTGGCCACGCACCCACGGGGCCGGCTAGGCCCCCACGGGGCCGGACACGCCCCCACGGGACCGGCCACGCCCCCACGGGGCCGGCCACGCCCCCATGGGGCCGGCCCCGTCCCACGGGGCCGGCCATACCCTCACGGGACCGGCCGTTCCCCCACGGGGCCTGCCACGCCCCCACGGAACCGGCCACGCCTCAACGCGCCCCACGGAGCCGGCCACGCACCCACGAGACCGGCCATGCCCCCACGGGACCGACCACGCCCCCACGGGGCCTGCCACGCCCCCACGGGGCCAGCTCCGTCCCACGGGGTCGGCCACGTTTTCACGGGACCGGCCATGCCCCCACGGGGCCGGCCACACCCCCACGGGGCCGGCCACGCCCCTACGGGACCGGCCACGCCTCCACGGGACCGGCCACGCCCCCACGGGACCGGCCACGCCCCCACGAAGCCGGCCCAGCCCCCACGGGGCCGGCCACGCCCCTACGGGACCGGCCACGGCCCCAAATGGCCGGCCACGCCCTTACGGGGCCGGCCACGCCCCCACGGGACCAGCCACGCCCCCACGAGACCGGCCACGCCCCCACGAGACCGGCCACGCCCCCACGGGCCCGGCCACGCCTCCACGGGACCAGCCACGTCCCCACGGAGCCGGCCACGCCCTCACGGGACTGGCCACGCACACACGGGGCCGGCCACGCCCCCACGGGGCCGGCCACGCTCCCACGGGGCCGGACACGCCCCCACGGGACCCGCCACGCCCCCACGGGGCCGGCCACGCCCCCATGGGGCCGGCTCCGTCCCACGGGGTCGGCCATACCCTCACGGGACCGGCCGTTCCCCCACGGGGCCGGCCACGTCCCCACGGAACCGGCCACTCCTCCATGGGCCCCACGGAGCCGACCACGCACCCACGAGACCGGCCACGCCCCCACGGGACCGACCACGCCCTCACGGGACCGGCCATGCCCCCACGGGGCCGGCCACACCCCCACTGGGCCGGCCACGCCCCCACGGGACCGGCCACGCTTCCACGGGACCGGCCACGCCCCCACGGGACCGGCCACGCCCCCACGAAGCCGGCCCAACCCCCACGGGGCCGGCCACGCCCCCACGGGACCGGCCACGGCCCCATATGGCCGGCCACGCCCTCACGGGGCCGGCCACGCCCCCACGGGGCCGGCCACGCCCCCACGGGACCGGCCACGCCCCCACGGGACCGGCCACGCCCCCACGGGGCCGGCAACGCCCCAACGGGGCCAGCCCCGTCCCAGGGGGCCGGCCACGCCCTCACGGGACCGGCCACGCCCCCACGGGGCCGGCCACGCCCCCACGAGACAGGTCACGCCCCCACAAGACCGGCCACGCCCCCACGGGACCGGCCACGCCCCCACGGAACCGGCCACGTCCCCACGGAGCCGGCCACGCCCTCACGGGACTGGCCACGCACCCACGGGGCCGGCCACGCCCCCACGGGGCGGGAAACGCCCCCACGGGACCGGCCACGCCCCCACGGGGCCGGCCACGCCCCCATGGGGCTGGCCCCGTCCCACGGGGCCGGCCATACCCTCACGGGACCGGCCGTTCCCCCACGGGGCCGGCAACGCCCCCACAGTACCGGCCACTCCTCCACGTGCCCCACGGAGCCGGCCACGCACCCACGAGACCGGCCACGCCCCCACGGGACCGACCACGCCCCCACGGGGCCTGCCACGCCCCCACGGGGCCAGCTCCGTCCCACGGGGCCGGCCACGCCCTCACGGGACCGGCCATACCCCCACGGGGTCGGCCACACGCCCACGGGGCTGGCCACGCCCCCACGAGACCGGCCACGCCCCCACGAGGCCGGCCACGCCCCCACGGGACCGGCCACGCCCCCACGGGACCTGCCACGTCCCCACGGAGCCGGCCACGCCCCCACGGGGCCGGCCCCGTCCCACGGGGCCGGCCACGCCCTCACGGGACTGGCCACGCCCCCACGGGACCGGCCACGTCCCCACGGAGCCGGCCACGCCCCCACGGGGCCGGCCCCGTCCCACGGGGCCGGCCACGCCCTCACGGGACTGGCCACGCACCCACGGGGCCGGCCACGCCCCCACGGGGCTGGCCACGCCCCCACGGGACCGTCCACGCCCCCACGGAGCCGGCCACGCCCACATGGGGCCGGCCGCGTCCCACAAGGCCGGCCATACCCTCACGGGACCGGCCGTTCCCCCACGGGGCCGGCCACGCCCCCTCGGAACCGGCCACGCCTCCACGGGCCCCACGGAGCCGGCCAAGCACCCACGAAACCGGCCACGCCCCCACGGGACCGACCACGCCCCCACGGGGCCTGCCACGCCCCACGGGGACAGCTCCGTCCCACGGGGCCGGCCACGCCCCCACGGGACCGGCCATGCTCCCACTGGGCCGGCCACACCCCCACGGGGCCGGCCAAGCCCCCACGGGACCGGTCACGCCCCTACGGGACCGGCCACGCCCCCACGGGACCCGCAACGTCCCCATGGGGCTGGCCACGCCCCCACTGGTCCGGCCCCTTCCCACGGGGCTGGCCACGCCCTCACGGGACTGGCCACGCACCCACGGGGCTGGCCACGCCCCCACGGGGCTGGCCACGCCCCCGCGGGACCGGCCACACCCCCGCGGGGCCGGCCACGCCCCCATGGGGCCGGCCCCGTCCCACGGGGCCGGCCATACCCTCACGGGACCGGCCGATCCCCCACGGGGCCGGCCACGCCCCACGGGACCGGCCACGCCTCCACGGGACCGGCCACGCCCCCACGGGACCGGCCACGCCCCCACGAAACAGGCACCGCCCACACGGGGCCGGCCACGCCCCCACGGGGCCGGCCACGCCCCCACGAGACAGGCCACGCCCCCACGAGACCGGCCACGCCCCCACGGGACCGGCCACGCCCCCACGGGACCGGCCACGCCCCCACGGGACCGGCCACGTCCCCACGGAGCCGGCCACGCCCTCACGGGACTGGCCACGCACCCACGGAGCCGGCCACGCCCCCACGGGGCGAGACACGCCCCCACGGGACCGGCCACGCCCCCACGGGGCCGGCCACGCCCCCATGGGGCCGGCCCCGTCCCACGGGGCCGGCCAAACCCTCACGGGACCGGCCGTTCCCCCACGGGGCCGGCCATGCCCCCACGGAACCGGCCACTCCTCCACGTACCTCACGGAGCCGGTCACGCACCCACGAGACCGGCCACGCCCCCACGGGACCGACCACGCTCCCACGGGGCCTGCCACGCCCCCACGGGGCCAGCTCCGTCCCACGGGGCCGGCCACACCCTCACGGGACCGGCCATGCCCCCACGGAGCCGGCCACACGCCCACGGGGCCGGCCACGCCCCCACGAGACCGGCCACGCCCCCACGAGACCGGCCACGCCCCCACGGGACCGGCCACGCCCCCACGGGACCGGCCACGTCCCCACGGAGCCGGCCACGCCCCCACGGGGCCGGCCCCGTCCCACGGGGCCGGCCACGCCCTCACGGGACAGGCCACGCACCCACGGGGCCGGACACGCCCCCACGGGGCCGGACACGCCCCCACTGGACCGGCCACGCCCCCACGGAGCCGGCCACGCCCACATTGGGCCGGCCCCGTCCCACGGGGCCGGCCATACAATCACGGGACCGGCCGTTCCCCCACGGGGCCGGCCACGCCCCCACGGAACCGGCCACGTCTCCACGGGCCCCACGGAGCCGGCCACGCACCCACGAGACCGGCCACGCCCCCACGGGACCGACCACGCCCCCACGGGGCCTGCCACGCCCCCACGGGGCCAGCTCCGTCCCACGGGGCCGGCCACGCCCCCACGGGGCCGGCCACACCCCCACGGGGCCGGCCAAGCCCCCACGGGACCGGCCACGCCCCTACGGGACCGGCCACGCCCCCACGGGACCCGCAACGTCCCCATGGGGCCGGCCACGTCCCCACTGGTCCGGCCCCTTCCCACGGGGCCGGCCACGCCCTCACGGGACTGGCCACGCACCCACGGGGCTGGCCACGCCCCCACGGGGCCGGCCACGCCCCCTCGGGACCGGCCACACCCCCGCGGGGCCGGCCACGCCCCCATGGGGCCGGACCCGTCCCACGGGGCCGGCCATACCCTCACTGGATCGGCCGATCCCCCACGGGGCCGGCCACGCCCCACGGGACCGGCCACGCCTCCACGGGACCGGCCACGCCCCAACGGGACCGGCCACGCCCCCACAAAGCCGGCACCGCCCACACGGGGCCGGCCAAGCCCCCACGGGACCGGCCACGGCCCCAAATGGCCGGCCACGCCCTCACGGGGCCGGCCACGCCCCCACGGGGCCGGCCACGCCCCCACGGGACCAGCCACGCCCCCACGGGACCAGCCACGCTCCCTCGGAGTCGGCCACGACTCGACGGGGCCGGCCCCGTCCCACGGGGCCCGCCACGCCATCACGGGCCTGGCCACGCACCCACGGGACCGGCCACGCCCCCACGGGAACGGACACGCGACCACGGAGCCGGCCCCGCCCCCACGGGGCCGGCCACACCCCCACAGAGCCGGCGGCGCCCCACGGAGCCGGCCACGCCCCTCTCGGGGCTGGCCACGCCCCCACGGGGCCGGCCACGCCTCCACGGGACCGGCCACGCCCCCACGGGACCGACCACGCACCCACGGGGTCGGCCACGCCCCCACGGGGCCGGCCACGCCCCCACGGGACCGGCCACGCCCCCACGGGACCGACCACGCACCCACGGGGTCGGCCACGCCCCCACGGGGCCGGCCACGCCCCCACGGGGCCGGCCACGCCCCCACGGGACTGGCCACGCCCCCACGGGACCGGCCACGCCCCCACGAAACCGGTGACGCCCCCACGGGACCGGCCACGCCCCCACGAAACCGGTGACGCCCCCACGGGACCGGCCACGTCCCCACGGAACCGGCCACGCCCCCACGGGGCCAGCCACGCCCTCACGGGACTGGCCACGCACCCACGGGGCCGGCCACGCCCGCACGGGGCCGGCAACAACCCCACGGGAACGGCCACGCCCTCACGGAGCCAGCCCCGCCACCACGGGGCCGGCCACGCCCCAACGGGGCCGGCCACGTCCCCACGGAGTCGGCCACGCCGTCACGGGACCGGCCACCCCCAACGGGGCCGGCCATGCCCCCACGGGGCCGGCCTCGCCCCCACGGGCCGGCCATGCCCCCACGGTGCCGGCCACGCCCCCACGGAACCTGACACGCCCCCACGGGATTGGCCACGCCTCCACGGGGCCGGCCACGCTCCCACGGGGCCGGCCCAGTCCCACGGGGCCGGCCATACCCTCACAGGACCGGCCGTGCCCCCACTGGGCCGGCCACGCCCCCACGGGACCGGCTACGCCTCCACAGGACCAGCCACGCCCCCACGGGACCGTCCACGCCCCCACTCAGCCGGCCCCGCCCCCACGGGGCCGGCCACACCCCCATGGAAGGGCCACGCCCCCACTAGGCCGGCCAGGCCCTCACGTGGCCGGCCACGCACCCACGGGGCCGGCCACGCTCCCACGGGACCGGACACGCCCCCACGAAACCGGCCACGGCCCCATGAAGCCGGCCACGCCCCAACGGGGCCGGACCCGTCCCACGGGGCCGGCCCCGCTCTCACGGGACTGGCCACGCACCCACGGGGCCGGCCACGCCCCCACGGAAACGGCCACGCCACAACGGAGCCGGCTCCCCCCCACGGAGCCGACCACACCCCCACGGGGCAGGCCACGTCCCCACGCGGCCGGCCTCGCAACCACAGGGGCTTGCCACGCCCCCACGGGGCCGGCCTGCCACACGGGGCCGGCCACGCCCTCACGGGACCGGCCACGCCCTCGCGGAACCGCCCAAACCCCCGCAGGGCCGGCCACGCCCCCACGTGGCCAGCCACGCTCCCACGGGACAGGCCGCGCTCCCACGGTACCGGCCACGCCCCTACTGGGCAGGCCACGACCCCACGGGGCCGGCCACGCCCTCGCGAGGCCGGCCACAACCCCACGTGACCGGCCCCGTCCCACGGGGCCGGCCAAGCCCTCACGGGACAGGCCACGCACCCACGGGGCCGGCCATGTTCCCACGGGAACGGCCACGCCCCCACGGAGCCGGCCCCGCCCCCACGGGGCCGGCCACGCCCCCACGGGGCCGGCCACGTCCCCACGCGGCCGGCCCCGCCCCCACAGGAGTCTACCACGCCCCCGCGTGGTCTGCCCCGCCCCACGGGACCGACCACGCCGCCACGGGACCGGCCACGCCCCCACGGGGTTGGCCACGCCTCCACGCGGCCGGCCCCACTCCACGGGGCCGACCAAGCCCTCACGGGACCGGCCACGCCCCCACATGACCTGCCACGCCCCCACGGGGTCGGCGACGCCCCCACGGGACCAGCCACGCCCCCACTGGACCGGCTACGCCACCACGGGTCGGCCCCGTCCCCACAGAACCGGCTACGCCCCCAAGGGACCGGGCACGCCCCCACAGGGCGGCCACGCCCCCACGGGGCCTGCCACACCCCCATGGGGCCGGCGACGACACCACGGGGCCGGCCACGCGCCCACGGGGCCGGCCCCGCTCCCACGGGGCCGGCAACACACCCACGGGGCCGGCCACATCCCCACGTGCCCGGCCACGCCCCCACGGTACCGACCACGCCCCCACGGGGCCGGCCACACCCACACGGGTCAGGGCACGACTCCACGGGTCCGACCACGTCCCCACGTGGCCGGCCACGCCCCCACGGGACCGGCCACGCCCCCACAGGACCGGCCACGCACCCACGGGACCGCCCACGCCGTCACGGGACCGGCAACGCCCCCACGGGGCCGACCATTCACCCATGGGGCCGGCTACGCCCTCGCGGGACCGGCCACGCCCCCACGGGGCTGTCCACGCCCCCACGGGGCCGGCCACTTCCCCACGGGGCCGGTCACTTCCCCACGTGGCCGGCCACGCCCCCACGGGACCGGCCACTCACCGACGGGGCCGGGCACACCCCACGGGGCCGGCCCCGCCCCCACGGGGCCGGCCCCTCCACCACGGCGCCGACTACACCCCCACGGAAACGGCTACGCCCCCACGGGACCGGCCACTCCCCCACGGTGCTGGCCACACCCCCACGGGACCGGCTCCACCCCCACAGAGCCGGCCACGCCCACACGGGGCCGGCACGCCCTCACGGGACCGGCCACGCCCCCACGGGGCCTACAACGCCCCCACGGGGCCGGCCACGCCCGCACGGGGCCGATTACGCCCCCACGGGACCGGCCACGCCCCCACGGGACCGGTCACGTTCCCAAGGGACCGGCCACGCCCCCATGGAGCCGGCCATGCCCCCACGGGGCCGGCCCCGTTCCACGGGGCCGGTCACGCCCTCACGGGACTGGCCACGCACCCACGGGGCCGTCCACGCCCCCACAAGAACGGCCACGCCCCCCACGGAGCCAGACCCGCCCCCACTGGGCGGCCAAGCCCCCACCGGACCGGCCAAGCCCCCTCGGGACCGGCCACGCCCCCACTGGACCGGCCAAGCCCCCACGGGGCCTGCCTCCCAACCACGGGGCAGGCCCCGTCCCACGGGGCCGGCCACGCCCTCATGGGACTGGCCACGCACCCACGGTGCCGGCCACGCCCCCACGGGAACGGCCACGCACCCACCGAACCAGCCCCGCCCGCACGGGTCCGGCCACGCCCCCACGGGGCCGGCCACATCCCCACGTGGCCTGCACCGCCCCCACAGGGGCCTGCCACGCCCCCACGGGGCCGGCCCAACCCCACGGGGCCGGCCACGCCGTCACGAAACCGGCCACCCCCCCACGGGGCCGGCCACGCCCCCACATGACCGGCCACGCCCCCACGGGACCGGCCACGCCTTCACGGGACCGACCACGCCTCCAAGGGACCGGCCACGCCCCCATGGAGCCAGCCATGCCCCCACGGGGCCGGTCACGCCCTCATGGAACTGGCCACGCATCCACGGTGCCGGCCACGCCCCCACGGGATCGGTCACGCCCCACGGGGTCGACTACGCTTCCACGGAACCGGCCACGCCCCTATGGGACCGGCCACGCCCCCACGGGACCGGCCACGCCCCCACGGGACCGGGCACGCCCCCACGGGACCGGCAACGTCGCCACGGAGCCGGCCACACCCCCACGGGGCCGTCCCCGTCCCACGGGGCCGCCCACGCCCTCACGGGACTGGCCACGCACCCACGGGGACGGCCACGCCACCACGGGAACGGCCACATCCCCACGGAGCCGGCCCCACCCCCACGGGGCCGGCCACGCCCCCTCGGGGGCGGACACGTCCTCAAGTGGCCGGCCCAGCCCCCACAAGGTCCTGCCACGCCCGCACGGGGCCGGCGCCGCTCAACGGGGCCGGCCACGCCCTCACGGGACCGGCCACCCCCCCACGGGGCCGGCCACGCCCCCACGGAGCCGGTCACGCCCCCACGGGAACGGTAACGCCCCCACGGGACCGACCACGCCCCTACGGGGCCGGCCACGCCCCCACGGGGCCAGCCCCGTTCCTATGTGGCCGGCCACGCCCTAACGGGACCGGCCATGCCCCCACGGGGCAGGTCACGCCCCCACGGGGCCGCCACGCACCCACGGAACCGGCAACGCCCCCACGGGACCGGCCACGCCCCCACGGGACCGGCCACGCCCCCACGGGACCGGCCACGCCCCCACGGGGCTGTCCACGTCCCCACGGGGCCGGCCACTTCCCCACGTGGCCGGCCACGCACCCACGGGACCGGCCACTCACCGACGGGGCAGGGCACACCCCACGGGGCCGGCCCCGGCCCCGCCCCCACGGGGCCGGCCCCTCCACCACGGCGCCGAATACACCCCCACGGAAACGGCCACGCCCCCACGGGAACGGCCACTCCCCCACGGTGCTGGCCACACCCCCACGGGGCCGGCTCCTCCCCCACAGAGCCGGCCACGCCCACACGGGGCCGGCCACGCCCTCACGGGACCGGCCACGCCCCCACAAGGCTTACAACGCCCCCAAGGGGCCGGCCACGCCCGCACGGGGCCGGCTACGCCCCCACGGGACCGGCCACGCCCCCACGGGACCGGTCACGTTCCCAAGGGACCGGCCACGCCCCCATGGAGCCAGCCATGCCCCCACGGGGCCGGCCCCGTCCCACGGGGCCGGCCACGCCCCCACGGGAACGGCCACGCTCCCCACGGAGCCAGACCCGCCCCCACGGGGCGGCCAAGCCCCCACCGGACCGGCCACGCCCCCACGGGACCGGCCACGCCCCCACTGGACCGGCCAAGCCCCCACGGGGCCGGCCACCCAACCACGGGGCCGGACCCGTCCCACGGGGCCGGCCACGCCCTCATGGGACTGGCCACGCACCCACGGGGCCGGCCACGCCCCCACGGGAACGGACACGCCCCCACCGAGCCGGCCCCGCCTGCACGGGTCCGGCCACGCCCCCACGGGGCCGGCCACATCCCCACGTGGCCTGCACCGCCCCCACAGGGGCCTGCCACGCCCCCACGGGGCCGGCCCAGCCCCACGGGGCCGGCCACGCCGTCACGGACCCGGCCACCCCCCCACGGGGCCGGCCACGCCACCACATGACCGGCCACGCCCCCACGGGACCGGCCACGCCTTCACGGGACCGACCACGCCTCCAAGGGACCGGCCACGCCCCCATGGAGCCAGCCATGCCCCCACGGGGCCGGCCCCGTCCCACGGGGCCGGTCACGCCCTCATGGGACTGGCCACGCATCCACCGTGCCGGCCACGCCCCCACGGGATCGGCCACGCCCCCACGGGGCCGACTACGCCCCCACGGAACCGGCCACGCCCCCATGGTTCCGGCCACGCCCCCACGGGACCGGCCACGCCCCCACGGGACCGGCCACGCCCCCACGGGACCGGCCACGCCCCCACGGGACCGGCCACGCCCCCACGGGACCGGCCACGCCCCCACGGGGCTGTCCACGTCCCCACGGGGCCGGCCACTTCCCCACGTGGCCGGCCACGCACCCACGGGACCGGCCACTCACCGACGGGGCAGGGCACACCCCACGGGGCCGGCCCCGCCCCCACGGGGCCGGCCCCTCCACCACGGCGACGAATACACCCCCACGGAAACGGCCACGCCCCCACGGGAACGGCCACTCCCCCACGGTGCTGGCCACACCCCCACGGGGCCGGCTCCTCCCCCACAGAGCCGGCCACGCCCACACGGGGCCGGCCACGCCCTCACGGGACCGGCCACGCCCCCACGGGGCCTACAACGCCCCCAAGGGGCCGGCCACGCCCGCACGGGGCCGGCTACGCCCCCACGGGACCGGCCACGCCCCCACGGGACCGGTCACGTTCCCAAGGGACCGGCCACGCCCCCATGGAGCCAGCCATGCCCACACGGGGCCGGCCCCGTCCCACGGGGCCGGTCACGCCCTCACGGGACTGGCCACGCACCCACGGGGCCGGCCACGCCCCCACGGGAACGGCCACGCTCCCCACGGAGCCAGACCCGCCCCCACGGGGCGGCCAAGCCCCCACCGGACCGGCCACGCCCCCACGGGACCGGCCACGCCCCCACTGGACCGGCCAAGCCCCCACGGGGCCGGCCACCCAACCACGGGGCCGGACCCGTCCCACGGGGCCGGCCATGCCCTCATGGGACTGGCCACGCACCCACGGGGCCGGCCACGCCCCCACGGGAACGGACACGCCCCCACCGAGCCGGCCCCGCCTGCACGGGTCCGGCCACGCCCCCACGGGGCCGGCCACATCCCCACGTGGCCTGCACCGCCCCCACAGGGGCCTGCCACACCCCCACGGGGCCGGCCCAGCCCCACGGGGCCGTCCCCGTCCCACGGGGCCGCCCACGCCCTCACGGGACTGGCCACGCACCCACGGGGACGGCCACGCCACCACGGGAACGGCCACACCCCCACGGAGCCGGCCCCGCCCCCACGGGGCCGGCCACGCCCCCTCGGGGCCGGGCACGTCCTCACGTGGCCGGCCCAGCCCCCACAAGGGTCTGCCACGCCCGCACGGGGCCGGCCACGCCCTAACGGGACCGGCCACCCCACCACGGGGCCGGCCACGCCCCCACGGACCGGCCACGCCCCCACGGGAACGGCAACGCCCCCACGGGACCGATCACGCCCCTACAGGGCCGGCCACGCCCCCACGGGGCCGGCCCCGTTCCACGGGGCCGGCCACGCCCTAACGGGACCGGCCAAGGGTCTGCCACGCCCGCACGGGGCCGGCACCGCCCCACGGGGCCGGCCACGCCCTCACGGGACCGGCCACCCCACCACGGGGCCGGCCACGCCCCCACGGAGCCGGCCACGCCCCCACGGGAACGGCAACGCCCCCACGGGACCGATCACGCCCCTACGGGGCCGGCCACGCCCCCACGGGGCCGGCCCCGTTCCACGGGGCCGGCCACGCCCTAACGGGACCGGCCATGCCCCTACGGGGCCGGTCGCGCCCCCACGGGGCCGCCACGCCCCCACGGAACCGGCAACGCCCCCACGGGACCGGCCACGCCCCCACGGGACCGACCACGCCCCCACTGGACCGGCCACGCCCCCACGGAGCCGGCCACGCCCCCACGGGGCCGGCCCCGTCCCACGGGGCCGGCCACGCCCTCACGGGACTGGCCACGCACCCACAGGGCCGGCCGCGCTCCCACGGGAACGGCCACGCCCCCACTGAGCCGGCCCCGCTTGCACGGGTCCGGCCACGCCCCCACGGGGCCGGCCACATCCCCACGTGGCCTGCACCGCCCCCACAGGGGCCTGCCACGCCCCCACGGGGCCGGCCACGCCCCACGGGGCCGGCCACGCCGTCACGGGACCGGCCACCCCCCCACGGGGCCAGCCACGCCCCCACGGAGCCGGCCGCGCCCCCACGGGACCGGCCACGCCCCCACGGGACCGACCACGCCCCCACGGGATTGGCCACGACACCACGGGGTCGGCCACGCACCCACGGGGCCGGCCCCGCCCCTACGGGGCCGGCAACACCCAGACGGGGCCGGCCACGTCCCCACGTGCCCGGCCACGCCCCCACGGTACCGGCCTCGCCCCCACGGGGCCGGCCACACCCACACGGGGCCGGGCACGCCCCCACGGGGACAACCACGTCCCCACGTGGCCGGCCAAGCCCCCACGGGACCGGCCACGCCCCCACAGGACCGACAACGCACCCACGGGACCGCCCACGCCCTCACGGGACCGGGAACGCCCCCACGGGGCCGGCCACTACCCCATGGGGCCGGCTACGCCCTCACGGGATCGGCCACGCCCCCCACGGAGCTGGCCACGCCCCCACGGGGCCGGCCACTTCCCCACGTGACCGGCCACGCCCCCACGGGACCGGCTACTCACCGACGGGGCCGGACACACCCCACGGGGCCGGCCCCGCCCCCACGGGGGCGGGCCCCTCCACCACGGCGCCGACAACACCCCCACGGAAACGGCCACGCCCCCACTGGACCGGCCACGCCCCCACGGTGCTGGCCACACCCCCACGGGGCGAGCTCCTCCCCCACAGAGCCGGCCACGCCCACACGGGACCTTCCACGCCCCCACGGGGCAGGTCACGCCCGCACGTGGCCGGCCACGCCCCCACGGGACCGGCCACGCCCCCACGGGACCGGTCACGTTTCCAAGGGACCGGACACGCCCCCATGGAGCCGGCCATGCCCCCACGGGGCCGGCCCCGTCCCACGGGGCCGGTCACGCCCTCACGGGACTGGCCACGCACCCACGGGGCCGGCCACGCCCCCACGGGAACGGCTACACCGCCCACGGAGCCAGACCCGCTCCCACGGGGCGGCCAAGCTCCCACCGGACCGGCCACGCCCCCACGGGACCGGCCACGCCCCCACGGGACCGGCCAAGCCCCCACGGGGCCGGCCACCCCACCACGGGGCCGGCCCCGTCCCACGGGGCCGGCCACAACCTCACGGGACCGGCCATGCCCCCACGGGGCCGGCCACGCCCACACGGGACCGGCCACGCCCCCACGGGACCAGTTACGCCCCCATGGGAACGGCCACGCCCCCACGGTTCCGGCCACGCCCCCACGGGATTGGCCACGCCACCACGGGGTCGGCCCCGCCCCCACGGAGCCGGCCACGCTCCCACGGGGCTGGGCACGCCCCACGGGGCGGCAACGCCCCCACGGGGCCGGCTACGCCCCCACATGACCGGCCACGCCCCCACGGGTCCGGCCACGCCCTCACGGGACCGACCACGCCCCCATGGGACCGGCCACGCCCCCATGGAGCCGGCCATGCCCCCACGGGGCCGGCCCCGTCCCACGGGGCCGGTCACGCCTTCACGGGACTGGCCACGCACCCACGGGGCCGGCCACGCCCCCACGGTAACGGCCACACCCCCACGGAGCCGACTACGCCCCCACGGAACCGGCCACGCCCCCATGGGACCGGCCAAGCCCCCACGGGACCGGCCACTCCCCCACGGGACCGGCCACGCCCCCACGGGACCGGCCACGTCCCCACGGAGCCGGCCACGCCCCCACGGGGACGTCCCCGTCCCACGGGGCCGGCCGCGACCTCACGGGACTGGCCACGCACCCACGGGGCCGACCACGCCCCCACGGAAACGGCCACACCCCCACGGAGCCGGCCCCGCCCCCACGGGGCCGGCCACGCCCTTTTGGGCCGGGCACGTCCCCACGTGGCCGGCCCAGCCCCCACAAGGGCCTGCCACGCCCGCACGGGGCCGGAGTTGCCCCACGAGGCCGGCCACGCCCTCACGGGACCGGCCACTCCCCACGGGGCCGGCCACGCCCCCACAGAGCCGGCGACTTCCCCACGGGACCGGTCACGCCCCCACGGGACCGACCACGCCCCTACGGGGCCGGCCACGCCCCCACGGGGCCAGCCCCGTCCCACGGGGCCGGCCACGCCCTCACGGGACCGGCCATGAACCTACGGGGCCGGTCACGCCCCCACGGGGCCGGCCACGCCCCTACGGAACCGGCAACGCCCCCACGGGACTGGCCACGCCCCCACGGGACCGGCCACGCCCCCACGGGACCGGCCACGCCCCCACGGGACCGGCCACGCCCCCACGGGACCGGCCACGATCCCAAGGAGCCGGCCACGTCCCCACGGGGCCGGCCCCGTCCCACGGGGCCTGCCACGCCCTCACGGAACTGGCCACGCACCCACGGGTCCGGCCACGCCCCCACGGGAACGGCCACGCCCCCACGGAGCCGGCCCCGCCCGCACGGGTCCGGCTACGCCCCCACGGGGCCGGCCACATCCCCACGTGGCCTGCACCGCCCCCACAGGAGCCTGCCAAGCCCCCACGGGGCCGGCCCCGCCCTACGGGGTCGGCCACGCCGTCACGGGACCGGCCACCCCTCCACGGGGCCGGCCACGCCCCACGGGGCCGGCCACGCCCCCACGGGGCCTGCCCCGCCCCCACGGGACCGGCCACGCCGCAACGGGACCGGCCACGCCCCCACGAGGCCGGCCACGCCCCCACGGGGCCGGCCACGCCCCCACGTGGCCAGCCACGCCACCACGGGGCCGGCCAGACCACCACGGGACCGGCCACGCCCCCACGGCACTGGCCACGCCCCCACGGGGCCGGCCCCGCCACCACGGGGCCGGCCCCGTCCCCACGGGGCCGGCCACGCCCTCACGGGACTGGCCACGCACCCACGGGGCCGGCAACGCCCCCACGGGGCCGGCAACGCCCCCACGGGAACGGCCACGCCCCCACGGGACCGGCTACGCCACCACGGGCCGGCCCCATCCCCACAGAACCGGCCACGCCCCCAAGGGACCGGGCACGCCCCCACAGGGCGGCCACGCCCCCACGGGGCCGGCCACACCTCCATGGGGCCGGGGACGACATCACGGGGCCGGCCACGCCCCCACGGGGCCGGCCCCACCCCCACGGGGCCGGCAACACCCCCACGGGGCCGGCCACGTCCCCACGTGCCCGGCAACGCCCCCACGGTACCGGCCACGCCCCCACGGTGCCGGCCACACCCACACGGGGCCGGGCACGCCCTTACGGGGCCGACCACGTCCCCACGTGGCCGGCCACGCCCCCACGGGACCGGCCACGCCCTCATAAGACCGGCCACGCACCCACGGGCCCGCCCACGCCCTCACGGGACCGGCAACGCCGTTACGGGGCCGGCCACTCCCCCATGGGGCCGGCTATGCCCTCACGGGACCGGCCACGCCCCCACGGGGCTGGCCACGCCCCCACGGGGCCGGCCACTTCCCCACGGGGCCGGCCACACCCCCACGGGACCGGCCACTCACCGACGGGGCCAAGGCACACCCCACGGCGCCGGCCCCGCCCCCACGGGGCCGGCCCCTCCACCACGGCGCCGACTACACCCCCACAAAAACGGCCACGCCCCCACGGGACCGACCACGCCCCCACGGTGCTAGCCACACCCCCACGGGGCCGGTTCCTCCCCCACAGAACCGGCCACGCCCACACGGGGCCGGCCACGCCCTCACGGGACCGGCCACGCCCCCACGGGGCGGCCAAGCCCCCACCGGACCGGCCACGCCCTCACGGGACCGGCCACGCCCCCACGGGATAGGCCAAGCCCCTACGGGGCCGGCCACCCCATCACGGGGCCGGCCCCGTCCCACGGGGCCGGCCACATCATCACGGGACCGGCCATGCCCCCACGGGGCCGGCCACGCCCCCACGGGACCTGCCACGCCCCCACGGGACCAGTTACGCCCCCGTGGGACCGGCCACGCCCCCACGGTACCTGCCACGCCCCCATGGGATTGGCCACGCCACCACGGGGTCGGCCCCGCCCCCACGGGGCCGGCCACGCTCCCACGGGACCGGGCACGCCCCACGGGGCGGCAACGCCCACACGAGGCCGGCCACGCCCCCACATGACCGGACACGCCCCCACGGGACCGGCCACGCCCTTACGGGACCGACCACGCCCCCAAGGGACCGGCCACGCCCCCAACGGGCCGGCCATGCCCCACGGGGCCTGCCCCGTCCCACGGGGCCGGTCACGCCCTCACGGGACTGGCCACGCACCCACGGTGCTGACCACGCCCCCACGGGAACGGCCACACCCCCACGGGGCCGACTACGCCCCCACGGAACCGGCCACGCCCCCACGGGACCGGCCACGCCCCCACGGGACCGGCCACGCCCCCACGGGACCGGCCACGTACCAACGGAGCCGGCCACGCCCCAACTGGGCCGTCCCCGTCCCACGGGGCCGGCCACGCCCTCACGGGACTTGCCACTCACCCACGGGGCCGGCCACACCCCCACGGGAACGGCCACACCTCCACGGAGCCGGCCCCGCCCCCACGGGGCCGCCACGCCCCCTCGGGGTTGGGCACGTCCCCACGTGGCCGGCCCAACCCCCACAAGGGCCTGCCACGCCCGCACGGGGCCGGCGCTGCCCCACGGGGCCGACCACGCCCTCACGGGACCGGCCACCCCCTCATGGGGCCGGCCACGCCCCCACGGAGCCGGCCACGCCCCCACGGGATCGGCCACGCCCCCACGGGACCGACCACGCCCCTACGGGGCCGGCCACGCCCCCACGGGGCCAGCCCTGTCCCACGGGGCCGGCCACGCCCTCACGGGACCGGACATGCTCCTACGGGGCCGGTCACGCCCCCACGGGGCCGGCCACGCCCCCACAAAACCGGCAATGCCCCCACGGGACCGGCCACGCCCCCACGGGACCGGCCACGCCCCCACGGAGCTGGCCACGCCCCCACGGGGCCGGTCCTGTCCCACGGGGCCGGCCACTCCCTCACTGGACTGGCCACGCACCCACGGGGCCGGCCACGCCCCCACGGGAACGGCCACGCCCCCACAGAGCCGGCCCCACCCGCACGGGTCCGGCCACGCCCCCACGGGGCCGGCCACATCCCCACGTGGCCTGCACCGCCCCAACAGGGGCCTGTCACGCCCCCACGGGACCGGCCACGCCCCCACGGAGCCGGCCACGCCCCCACGGGGCCGGTCCTGTCCCACGGGGCCGGCCACGCCTTCACGGGACTGGCCACGCACCCACGGGGCCGGTCACGCCCCCACGGGAACGGCCACGCCCCCACAGAGCCTGCCCCACCCGCATGGGTCCGGCCACGACCCCACGGGGCCGGCCACATCCCCACGTGGCCTGCACCGCCCCAACAGGGGCCTGTCACGCCCCCACGGGGCCGGCCCCGCCCCACGGGGCCGGCCACGCCGTCACGGGACTGGCCACCCCCCCACAGGGCCGGCCACGCCCCACGGGGCCGGCCACGCCCCCACGGTGCTGGCCCACCCCCACGGGACCGGCCACGCCACCACGGGACCGGCCACGCCCCCACGGGACCGGCCACGCCCCCTCGGGGCCATCCCCGCCACCACGGGGCCGGCCCCGTCCCCACGGGGCCGGCCCCGCCCCCACGGGGCCGGCCACGCCCCCACGGGACCGGCCACGCCCCCACTTGGCCGGCCTCGTCCCCACGGGGCCGGCCACGCCCCCACGGGGCCGGCCATGCCCCCAAGGGACCGGCCCCGTCCCACGGGGCCGGCCACCCCCTCACGGGACTGGCAACGTTCCACGGGACCGGCCACGCCCCCACTGGGCCGGCCACGCCCCCACGGGGCCGGCCACGCTCCCACGAGGCCGGCCACGCCCCCATGGGACCGGCCCCGTCCCACGGGGCCGGCCACGCCCTCACGGGACTGGCCACGCACCCACGGGGCCGGCCACGCCCCCACGGGAACGGCCACGCCCCCACGTGGCCGGCCTTGCCCCTACGAGGCCGGCAACGCCCCCACGGGGCCGGCCACGTCCTCACGCGGCCAGCCCCGCCCCCACAGGCGTCTGCTACGCCCCCACGGGGTCTGCCCCGCCCCACGGGGCCGGACACGCTTTCACGGGACTGGTCACCCCCCCACGGGGTCGGCCACGCCCCCACGTGGACGGCCACGCCACCACAGGACCGGCCATGCCCCCACGGAACCGGCCACGCCTCCACGAGACCGGCCACACCCCCACGGCACGGGGCGGCCACGCACCCACGGGGCCGGCCCCGTCCCAAGGGGCCGGCCACGCCCTCACGGTACCTGCCCCGCCCCACGGGGCCGGACACGCCGTCACGGGACCGGCCACCCACCCACGGGGCCGGCCACGCCCCACGGCACCGGCCACGCCCCCACGGGGCCGGCCCCGCCCCCACGGGACCGGCCACGCCACCACGGGACTGGCCACGCCCCCACGGGGCCGGCCACGCCCCCACGGGGCCGGCCACGCCCCCATGTGGCCAGCCACGCCACCACGGGGCCGGCCACGCCACCACGGGACCGGCTACGCCCCAACGGGACCGGCCACGCCCCAACGGGGCCGGCCCCGCCACCACAGGGCAGGCCGCGTCCCCACGGGGCCGGCCACACCCTCACGGGACTGGCCACGCACCCACGGGGCCGGCCACGCCCCCACGGGGCCGGCAACGCCCCCACGGGAACGGCCACGCCCCCACGGAGCCGGACCCGCCACCACGGGGCCGGCCACGCCCCAACGGGGCCGGCCACGTCCCCACGGAGACGGCCACGCTGTCACGGGACCGGCGACCCCCCACGGGGCGGGCCACGCCTTAACGGGGCCGGCCTCGCCCCCACGGGGCCGGCCGCGCCCCCACGTGCCGGCCACGCCCCCAAGGGACCGGGCACGCCCCCACGGGACCGGCCACGCTTTCTCGGGGCCGGCAACGCCCCCACGGGGCCGGCCCCGTCCCACGGGGCCGGCCATACCCTCACAGGACCGGCCGTGCCCCCACGGGGCCGGCCACGCCCCCACGGGACCGGGTACGCCTCCACGGTACCGGCCACGCCCCCACGCTCCCACGGGTCCAAGCACGTCCCACGGTACTAGCCACGCCCCCACGGGACCGGCCACGCCACCACGTGGTCAGCCCCGTCCTCACGGGGCCGGCAACGCTCCCACGGGACCGGGCACGCCCCACGGGGCGGCCACGCACCCACGGAGCCGGATACGCCCCCACAGGACCGGCCACGCCCCTACGGGACCGGCCACGCCCTCACATGACCGGCAACGCCCCCACGGGGCCGGCACGCCCCCATGGGGCCTACTACGTCCCCATGGGGCCGGCCCCGCCCCACGGGGCCAGCCACGCCCTGACGGGACCGACCACGCCCCCACGGGGCCGGCCACGCCCCCACGGGGCCGGTCACGTCCCCATGTCTCTGGCTACGCTCCCACGGGAACGGCCGCTAACCGACGGGGCCGGCCACACTCCCACGGGGCCGACCCCACCCCCACCGGACCGTACCCGCCCCCACTGGGCCGACAACGCCCCCACAGAACCGGCCACCCCCCCACGGGACCGTCCACGCCTCCCACGGTGCCGGCCACGCCCCCACGGCGCCGGCCCCGCCCCCACGGGGCTGGCCACGCCCCCAAGGGGCCGGCCACGACCCCACGGGGCCGGCCATGCCCCCAACGGGGCCGGCCCCACCCCCATGGAGCCGGCCTTGCCCCCACGGGGACGGCCCCGTCCCTCGGGGCCGGTCACGCCCTCACGGGACTGGCCACGCACCCACGGGGCCGGCCACGTCCCCACGGGAACGGCCACGCCCCCACAAAGCCGGCCCCGCCCCCACGGGGCGGCCAAGCCCCCACGGGACCGGCCACGCCCCCACGGGACCGGCCAAGCCCCAACGGGGCCGGCCACGCCCCCACGGGACCGGCCCCGTCCCACGGGGCCAGCCACGCCTTCACGTGACCAGACACGCCCCTACATGACCGGCTACGCCCCCACGGGGCCGGCCACGCCCCTACGGGACCGGCCACGCCCTCACGGGACGGGCAACGCCCCACGGGGCCGGCCACGCCCCCATGTGGCCGGCTACGTCCCCATGGGGCCGGCCCCGCCCCACGGGGCCAGCCACGCCCTCACGGGACCGACCACGCCTTCACGGGGCCGGCCACGCCCCCACGGGTCCGGTCACGTCCCCATGTCTCTGGCTACGCCCCCCCGGGACCGGCCGCTCACCGACGGGGCCGGCCACACTCCCACGGGGCCGGCCTCACCCCCACGGGACCGGACCCGCCCCCACTGGGCCGACAATGCCCCCACGGAACCGGCCACCCCCCCACGGGACCGGCCACGCCCCTCACGGGGCCGCCATTCCCCCACGGCGCCGGCCCCGCCCCCACGGGGCTGGCCACGCCCACACGGGGCCGGTCACGCCCCCACGGGGCCGGCCATGCCCCCACGGGGCCGGCCCGCCCCCATGGAGCCGGCCATCCCCCCACGGGGACGGCCCCGTTCCACGGGGCCGGTCACGCCCTCACGGGTCTGGCCACGCACCCACGGGGCCGGCCACGTCCCCACGGGAACGGCCACGCCCCCACAAAGCCGGCCCCCCCCCATGGGGCGGCCAAGCCCCCACGGGACCGGCCACGCCCCCACTGGACCGGCCACACCCCCACGGGACCGGCCAAGCCCCCACGGGGCCGGCCACGCCCCCACGAAGCCGGCCCCGTCCCACGGGGCCAGCCACGCCCTCACGGGACCGGCCATGCCCCCACAGGGCCGGCCACGCCCCCACGGGACCGGCCACGACCCCACGCGACTGGCTATGCCCCCACGGGACCGGCCACGCCCCCACGGTACCGGCCACGCCCCACGGAATCGGCCACGCCCCCACGGGGCCGGCCACGCCTCCACCGGACCGGCCCCGCCCCGCAGGGCCGACCAAACCTTCATGGGACCGGCCACGCCCCCACGGGGCCGGCCACGCCCCCACGGGGCCTACCACTCCCCCACGGGGCCGGCCACGCCCCCAAGGGACTAGCCACTTCCGGACGGGGCCTGCACAACCCCACAAGGCCGGCCCCGCCCCCATGGGGCCGGCCACGCTTCCACGGGACCAGACACGTTCCCACAAGACCGGCCACGCCCCCACGGGGCCGGCCACGCCCCCACGGGGACGGCCTTGCCTCCACGGATCGGGCCACGCCCCCACGGGAGGGTCCATGCCCCACGGGGGCCGACCACACCCCCACAGGGCCGACCACACCCCGACGGGGCCGACCCAGCCCCCACTGGGCCGGCCACGCCCCCACGGGAATAGCCACGCCCCCACGGTACCGGCCACGCCCCCACGGGACCGGCCATGCCCAAACGGGGCCGGCCACGCCTCTACGGGGCAGGCCCCGCCCCACGGGGCCGACCAATCCTTTACGGGATCGGCCACGCCACCACGGGGCCGGCCACTCCCCCACGAGACCTTCCACTCCCCCACAGGGCCGGCCACGCCCCCATGGGACCGGCCAATCCCGGACGGGACCGGCACAACCCCACGGGGCCGGCCCCGCCCCCACGGGGCCGGCCACGCCCCCACGGGAACAGCCACGCTCCCACATGACCGTCCACGTCACCAAGGTGTTGGCCCCGCCCCCACGGGGCCGGCCACGCTCCCACGGGACCGGACACCCCCGACGTGGTGGCCACGCCCCCACGGGGCCAACACGTCCCCCACAGGACCGGCCACGCCCCCACGGGACCGGCCACGCCTTCACAGGACCGCCCACGCCCCCACGGGGCCAGCCACGCCCCCATGGGGCCGGCTACGCCCCCACGGGGCCGGCCCTGCCCCACGGGGCCGGCCACGCCCTCACGGGACCGGCCACGCAACCACGGGGCCGGCCACGCAACCACGGGGCCGGCCACGTCCCCACGTGGCTGGCTACGCCCCCTCGGGGCCGGCCCCTCCCCCACGGAGCCCGCCACACCCACACGGGGCCGGCCCCGCCCCACGGGGCCGGCAACGCACTCACGGGACCGGCCAAGTCCCCACAAGGCCGGCCACGCCCCCACGGGACCGGCCACGCCCCCACGGGGCCGGCCACGCAACCACGGGGCCGGCCACGTCCCCACGTGGCTTGCTACGCCCCCACGGGGCCGGCCCCTCCCCCACGGAGCCCGCCACACCCACACGGGGCCGGCCCCGCCCCACGGGGCCGGCAACGCCCTCACGGGACCGGCCAAGTTCCCACGGGGCCGGCCACGCCCCCACGGGGCCGGCCACGCCCCCACGGGGCCGGCCACGCCCCAACGGGACCGGCCACGCCCCGATGGAACCGGCCATTCCCCTACAGGTCCTGCCCCGTCCCACGGGGCCGGTCACGCTCTCACGGGACCGTCCACGCCCCCACGGGACCGGCCACGCCCCCACGAGACCGGCCACGCCCCCACGGATCCGGCCACGCCCCCACGGGTCCGATCACGCCCCCAAGGGACCGGCCACGCCCCACCGGGGCCGGCCACGCCCCCACAGGGCCGACCACACCTCGACGGGGCCGACCCAGCCCCCACTGGGCCGGCCATGCCCCCACGGGAATAGCCACGCCCCCACGGTACCGGCCACGCCCCCACGGGACCGGCCACGCCCCCACGAGACCTTCCACTCCCCCACAGGGCCGGCCACGCCCCCATGGGACCGGCCACTCCCGGACGGGACCGGCACAACCCCACGGGGCCGGTCCCACCCCCACGGGGCCGGCCACGCCCCCACGGCAACAGCCACGCTCCCACATGACCGGCCACGTCACCACGGTGTTGGCCCCGCCCCTACGGGGCCGGCCACGCTCCCACGGGACCGGGCACCCCCGACGTGGTGGCCACGCCCCCACGGGGCCGGCACGCCCCCCACAGGACCGGCCACGCCCCCACGGGACCGGCCACGCCCTCACAGGACCGGCCACGCCCCCACGAGGCCAGCCACGCCCCCATGGGGCCGGCTACGCCCCCACGGGACTGGCCCTGCCCCACGGGGCCGGCCACGCCCTAACGGGACCGGCCACTCCCCCAAGGGGCCGGCCACGCAACCACAAGGCCGGCCACGTCCCCACGTGGCTGGCTACGCCCCCACGGGGCCGGCCCTTCCCCCACGGAGCCCGCCACACCCACACGGGGCCGGCCCCGCCCCACGGGGCCGGCAACGCCCTCACGGGACCGGCCAAGTCCCCACGGGGCCGGCCACGCCCCCACGGGGCCGGCCACGCCCACACGGTGCCGGCCACGCCCCAACGGGACCGGCCACGCTCCGACGGAACCGGCCATTCCCCTACAGGTCCTGCCCCGTCCCACGGGGACGGCTACGCTCTCACGGTACCGTCCACGCCCCCACGGGACCGGCCACGCCCCCCCGGGACCGGCCACGCACCCACGGATCCGGCCACGCCCCCACGGGTCCGATCACGCCCCCAAGGGACCGGCCACGCCCCATGGGGCCGGACACGCCCCCAAGGGGCCGGCCACGCACCCACGGGGACGGCCCAGCCTCCACGGGGCGGGCCACGCCCCACGGGAGCGGCCACGCCCGACGGGAGCGGCCACGCCCCCCCTGGGCCGGCCACGCCCCCACAGGGCCGGCCACACCCCGACGGTGCCAACCCAGTCCCCACTGGGCCGGCCACGCCCCCACAGGACCAGCCACGCCCCCACAGGAACGGCCACGCCCCACGGGACAGGACACATGACCACGGAGCCGGCCATACCCCCACGTGGCCCGCCCCGCCCCCACGGGTTCGGCCACGCACCAACGGAACCGGACACACCCCCAAGGGACTGGTCAGGCCCCCACGGGGCCGGCCACACTCCCACGGGACCGGCCCCGGACCCTCGTGGCCGGCCACACCCCCACGGGAACGGCCACGCCCCCACGGGGCTGGTCAGCTACCACGGGGCCGGCCCCGCCCCCACGGGGCCGGCCACGCACCCACGGGAACAGCCACGCTCCCACATGACCGGCCACGTCACCACGGTGTTGGCCCCGCCCCCACTGGGCCGGCCACGCCCCCACGGGAACAGCCACGCTCCCACATGACCGGCCACGTCGCCACGGTGTTGGCCCCGCCCCTACGGGGCCGGCCACGCTCCCACGGGACGGGGCACCCCCAACGTGGTGGCCACGCCCCCACGGGGCCGGCACTCCCCCCACAGGACCGGCCACGCCCCCACAGAACCGGCCACGCCCTCACAGGACCGGCCACGCCCCCACGGGGTCAGCCACGCCCCCATGGGGCCGGCTACGCCCCTCGGGGCCGGCCCTACCCCACGGGGCCGGCCACGCCCTCACGGGACCGGCCACACCCCCACGGGGCCAACCACGCAACCACGGGGCCGGCCACGTCCCCACGTGGCTGGCTACGCCCCCACGGGGCCGGCCCCTCCCCCACGGAGCCCGCCACACCCACACGGGGCCGGCCCCGCCCCAATGGGCCGGCAACGCCCTCACGGGACCGGCCAAGTCCCCACGGGGCCGGCCACGCCCCCACGGGGCCGGCCACGCCCCCACGGGGCCGGCCACGCCCCAACGGGACCGGCCACGCCCCGACGGAACCGGCCATTCCCCTACAGGTCCTGCCCCGTTCCACGGGGCCGGCCACGCTCTCACAGGACCGTCCACGCCCCCACGGGACCGGCCACGCCCCCACGGGACCGGCCACGCCCCCACGGACCCGGCCACGCCCCCACGGGTCCGATCACGCCCCCAAGGGACCGGCCACGCCCCACGGGGCCGGACACGCCCCTACGTGGCCGGCCACGCACCCACGGGGACGGCCCAGCCTCCACGGGGCGGGCCACGCCCCACGGGAGCGGCCACGCCCGACGGGAGCGGCCACGCCCCCCCGGGGCCGGCCACGCCTCTACAGGGCCGGCCACACCCCGACGGTGCCGACCCAGTCCCCACTGGGCCGGCCACGCCCCCACAGGACCAGCCACGCCTTAACAGGAACGGCCACGCCCCCACGGGGCCGGACACATGACCACGGGGCCGGCCATACCCCCACATGGCCCGCCCCGCCCCAACGGGTTCGGCCACGCCCCAACGGAAGCGGCCACACCCCCACGGGACTGGTCAGGCCCCCACGGGGCCGGCCACACCCCCACGGGACCGGCCCCGGCCCTTCGTGGCCGGCCACACCCCCACGGGAACGGACACGCACCCACGGGGCTGGTCAGCTACCACGGGGCCGGCCCCGCCCCCACGGGGCCGGCCACGCACCCACGGGAACAGCCACGGTCCCACATGACCGGCCACGTCACCACGGGGCCGGCCCCGCCCCCACGGGGCCGGCCACGCACCCACGGGAACAGCCACGCTTCCACATGACCGGCAACGACCCCACGGGACCGGCCAGGCCCCCAAGGGGCTGGCCACGCCCCCACGGTACCGGCCACGCCCCACGGGAACGGCCACGCCCCCACGCGACCGGCCACGCCCCCACGAATCCGGCCATACCCCCACGGGGCCGGCCCCATCCCACGGGGCCGGCCACGCCCTGACGGGACCGGCCACTCCCCCACGGGGCCGGCCACGCCCACACGGGACCGGCCACGCCCCCACGGGACAGGCCACGCCCCAACAGAACCGGCCACGCCCCCACGGGACCGGCCACGCTTCCACGGGGCTGGCCACGCCTCCACGGGGCCGGCCCCGCCCCACGGGGCCGACCACGCCCCCACGGGGCCGGCCACGCCCCCACGGGGCCGGCCCCTCCCCGACGGGGCCGGCCCTCCCCCACGTGAGCGGGCACTCCCCGACGGTGCCGGCACATCCCCACTTGGCCGGTCCCGCCAGCACGGGGCCGGCCACGCCTCCACGGGACCGGCCACGCCCCCACGGGGCTGGCCATTCCCCCACGGGGCCGTCCCCGCTCCCACGGGGCCGGCCACAACCCCACTGGACCGTCTACGCCCCCACGGGGCCGGGCACGTGCCCACGGGCCCGGCCCCGCCCCCACAGGGCCTGCCACACTCCCACGGGGCCGGCCACGCCCCCACGGTACCGGCCACGCTCCCACGGGGCCGTCCACATCCCTATGGGGCAGGATCCGCCCCCACAGGCCGGTCACCACCCCACGGGATTGGGCACGCCCCCACGGGGACGGCCAAGCCCCCACGGGGCCGGCCACACCCACACGGCGCCGATCCCACCCCCACGGGGCCGGCCACGCCTCACGGTACCGGCCACGCCCCCACGGAACCGGCCACGTTCCCACGGGGCCGGCCACGCCCTCACGGGACCGGCCACACCCCCACGGTGCCGGCCGCTCCCCCACGGGGCCTGCCACGCCCCCACGGGGCCGGCCACGCCCCCACGGGGCCGGCCCCGCCCGCACGGGGCCGGTCACGCCCCCACGGGACCGGCCACGACCCCACGCCCCCGGGACCGGCCACGCCCCCACGGGGCCGACCCAGCCCCCACTGGGCCGGCCACGCTTCCACGGGACAAGCCACTCCCCAACCGGACCGGCCACGCCCCCACGGGACCGTCCACGCCTTCACGGGGCCGGCCACACCCCCACGGGGCCGGCCCCGCCCCCACGGGGCCGGCCACGCCCCATCGGAACCGGCCACGCCCCCACGGGACCAGCCAGACCCCCACAGGGCCGGCCACACCCCCACGGGACCGGCCCCGCCCCCTCGGGGCCGGCCACGCCACCACGGGACCGGCTACCCCACCACGGGACCGGCCACGCCCCCACGGTACAGGCCACGCCCCCACGGGACCGGCCACGCCACCACGGGATCGGCCCCGCCCCCACGGTACCGGCCACGCCCCCACGGGACCGGCCACGCCACCACGGGGTCGGCCCCGCTCCCACGGGGACGGCCACGCTCCCACGGGACCGGGCAAGCCCCACGGGGCGGCCACGCCCCCACGGGGCCGGCCACGCCCCCACAGGACCGGCCACGACCCCACGGGACCGGCCACGCCCTCACATGACCGGCAACGCCCCCACTTGGCCGGCCCCGCCCCCACGTGGCCGGCTACGCCCCCACGGGACCGGCCACGCCCCCACGGGACCGGCCACGCCCCCACGGGGCCGGCCACGCCGCCACAGGACCGTCCACGCCCCCACAGGACCGTCCACGCCCCCACGGGACAAGCCACGCCCTTACGGGACCGGCAACGCCCCCACGGGGCCGGCCACGCCCCCACGGGGACGGCCACGCCCCCACGGGGCCGGCCGAGCCCCCACGGGGCCGGCCCCGCCCCCACGGGGCTTTCCACGCCCCCACGGGTCCGGCCATGCCCCCACGGGGCCGGCCACGCCCCCACGGGGACGGCCCCGCCTCCTCGGGGCGGGCCACGCCCCACGGGAGCGGCCACGCCCCCCTGGGCCAGCCACGCCCCCACAGGGCCGGCCATACCCCGACGGTGCCGACCCGCCTCCCACTGGGCCCGCCACGCCCCAACGGGACCAGCCACGCCCCCACAGGACCGGCCACGCCCCCACGGGACCGGTTACGTAACCACGGGGCCGGCCACACCCCCACGTGGCCGGCTCCGCCCCCTCGAGGCCGGCCACGCCCCCACGGGAACGGCCACGCCCCCACGGGGCTGGTCAGCTACCACGGGGCCGGCCCGCCCCCACGGGACCGGCCACGCACCCATGCGGCCGGCCCCACCCCACGGGACCGGCCAGGCCCCCACGGGGCTGGCAACGCCTCTACGGGACCGGCAGGCCCCCACGGGGCTGGCCACGCCCCCACGGTACCGGTCACGCCCCACGGGAACGGCCACGCCCCCACGCGACCGGCCACGCCCCCACGGAGCAGGCCATACCCCCACGGGGCCGGCCCCGTCCCACGGGGCCGGCCACGCCCTGACGAGACCGGCCACGCCCCCAGGGGGCCGGCCACGCCCCCACGGGACCGGCCACGCCCCCACGGGACAGGCCACGCCCCAACAGAACCGGCCACGCCCCCACGGGACCGGCCACGACCCCACGGGGCTGGCCACGCCTCCACGGGGCCGTCCCGCCCCACGGGGCCGACCACGCCCCCACGGGGCCGGCCACGCCCAACGGGGCCGGCCACTCCTCGACGGGGCCGACCACTCCCCCACGGGAGCGGGCACTCCCCGACGGTGCCGGCACATCCCCACTTGGCCGGCCCGCAACCACGGGGCCGGCCACGCCTCCACAGGACCGGCCACGCCCCCATGGGGCTGGCCATTCCCCCACGGGGCCGTTCCCGCTCCCACGGGGCCGGCCACAACCCCACTGGACAGTCCACGCCCCCACGGGGCCGGGCACGTGCCCACGGGGCCAGCCCCACCCCCACAGGGCCGGCCACACCCCCACGATGCCGGCCACGCCCCCACGGTACCGGCCACGCCCCCACGGGGCCGTCCACACCCCCGTGGGGCCGGATCCGCCCCCACGGGGCCGGTCACCCCCCCACGGGACTGGGCACGCCCCCACGGGGACGGCCAAGCCCCCACGGGGCCGGCCACACCCACACGGGGCCGACCCCACCCCACGGAGCCGGCCACGCCCCCACGGGACCGACCATGCCCCCACGGGACCGGCCACGTTCCCACGGGGCCGGCCACGCCCTCACGGGACGGGCCACACCCCCACGGTGCCGGCCGCTCCCCCACGGGGCCGGCCACACCCCCACGGGGCCGGCCACGCCCCCACGGGGCCGGCCCCGCCCACACGGGGCCGGTCACGCCCCCACGGGACCGGCCACGACCCCACGCCCACTGGACCGGCCACCCCTCCACGGGGCCGGCCACGCCCCCACGGGACCGGCCACGCCCTCACGGGGCCAGCAACACCCCCACGGGTCCGGCCCCGACCCCACGGGGCCGGCCACGCCCCAACGGAACCGGCCACGCCCCAACGGGACCAGCCAGGCCCCCACGGGGCCGGCCACACCCCCACGGGACCGGCCCCGCCCCCTCGGGGCCGGCCACGCCACCACGGGGTCGGCCCCGCCCCCACGGTACCGGCCACGCTCCCACGGGACCGGCCACGCCACCACGGGGTCGGCCAAGCCCCCACGGGGCCGGCTACGCTCCCACGGGACCGGGCACGCCCCACGGGGCGGCCACGCCCCCACGGGGCCGGCCACGCCCCCATAGGTCCGGCCACGCCCCCACGGGACCGGCCACGCCCTTACGGGACCGGCAACGCCCCCACGGAGCCGGCCACGCCCCCATGGGGCCGGCAACGTCCCCATGGGGCCGGCCCCGCCCCACGGGTCTGGCCACGTCCTCACAGGACTGGCCACGCCCCCACGGGGCCGGCCACGCAACCACGGGGCCGGCCACGTCCCCACGTGCTTGGCTACGCCCCCACGGGACCGGCCACTCACCGACGGGTCCGGCCACACCTCCACGGGGCCGACCCCGCCCCCACGGGACCGGACCCGGCCCCACGGGGCCGACTACGCCCCCACGGAACCGGCCACGCACCCAAAGGACAGTGCACGCCCCCGCGGGACAAGCCACGCCCTTACGGGACCGGCAACGCCCCCGCGTGGCCGGCCACGCCCCGACGGGGACGGCCACTCCCCCACGGGGCCGGCCACGCCCCCACGGGGCCGGCCCCGCCCCCAGGGGCTTTCCACGCCCCCACGGGGCCGTCCACGCCCCCAAGGGGCCGGCCACGCCCCCACGGGGACGGCACCGCCTCTACGGGGCGCGCCACGCACCACGGGAGCGGCCACGCCACCCCGGGGTCGGCCACGCCCCCACAGGGCCGGCCACACCCCGACGGTGCCGTCCCGGCCCCCACTGGGTCGGCCACGCCCCCACGGGACCAGCCACGCCCCCACAGGACCGGCCACGCCCCCACGGGACCGGACACGTAACCACGGGGCCGGCCACACCCCCACGTGGCCGGCCCCGCCCCCACGGGGCCGGCCACGCCCCAACGGAACCGGCCACACCCCCACGGGACCGGCCACGCCCCAACAAGACCGGACACGTAACCACGGGGCCGGGAACACCCCCACGTGGCCGGCCCTGCCCCCACGGGGCCGGCCACGCCCCAACGGAACCGGCCACAACCCCACGGGACTGGTCAGGCCCCCACGGGGCCGGCCACACCCCCACGGGACCGGCCCCGCTCCCTCGTGGCCGGCCACGCACCCACGGGAACGGCCACGCCCCCACGGGATTGGTCAGTTACCACGGGGCCGGCCCCGCCCCCACGGGGCCGGCCACGCACCCATGCGGCCGGCTCCACCCCACGGGACCGGCCAACCCCCACGGGGCTGGCAACGCCTCTACGGGACCCGCCAGGGCCCCACGGGGCTGGCCACGCCCCCACGGTACCGGTCACGCCCCACGGGTACGGCCACGCCCCCACGCGACCTGCCACGCCCCCACGGAGCCGGCCATACCTCCACGGGGCCGGTCCCGTCCCACGGGGCCGGCCACGCCCTGACGGGAACGGCCACGCCCCCACGGAGCCGGCCATGCCCCCACGGGACCGGTCACGCCCCCACGGGACAGGCCACGCCCCAACGGAACTGGCCATGCCCCCACGGGACCGCCACGCCCCCACGGGGGCGGCCACGCCTCCACGGGGCCGGCCCCGCCCCACAGGGCCGACCACGCCCCCACGGGGCCGGATCCGCCCCCACGGGGCCGGTCACCTCCCCAAGGGACTGGGCACGCCCCCATGGGGACGGCCAAGCCTCCACGGGCCGGCCACGCCCCCACGGGGCCGGCCACTCCCCGACGGGGCCGGCCACTCCCCCACGGGAGCGGGCACTCCCCGACGGTGCCGGTACATCCCCACTTGGTCGGCCCCGCAACCACGGGGCCGGCCACGCCTCCACGGGACCGGCCACGCCCCCACGGGGCTGGCCATTCCCCCACGGGGCCGTCCCCGCTCCCACGGGGTTGGCCACGACCCCACTGGACCGGCCATGCCCCCACGGGGCCGGGCACGTGCCCACGGGGCCGGCCCCGCCCCCACAGGGCCGGCCACACCCCCACGGGGCCGGCCACGCCCCCACGGTACGGGCCACGCCCCCACGGGGCCGTCCACACCCCCATGGGGCCGGATCCGTCTCCACGGGGCCGGTCACCCCCCCAAGGGACTGGGCACGCCCCCACGGGGACGGACAAGCCCCCACGGGGCCGGCCACACCCACACGGGGCCGACCCCACCCCACGGGGCCGGCCACGCCCCCACGGGACCGGCCATGCCCCCACGGGACCGGCCACGTTCCCACGGGGCCGGCAACACCCTCACGGGACCGGCCACACCCCCACGGTGCCAGCTGCTCCCCCACGGGGCCGGCCACGCCCCCACGGAGCCAGCCACGCCCCCACGGGGCCGGCCCCGCCGGCACGGGGCCGGTCACGCCCCCACAGGACCGGCCACGACCCCACGCCCACGGGACCGGCCACGCCCCCACGGGTCCGGCCACGCCCCCACAGGACCGACCACGCCCCCACGGGGCCGGCCACGCCCCCACGGAGACGGCCCCGCCTCCACGGGGCGGGCCACGCCCCCACGTGAGCGGCCACGCCCCCCGGGGCCGGCCACGCTCCTACAGGGCCGGCCACACCCCTACGGGGCCGACCCAGCCCCCACTTGGCCGGCCACGTCCCCACGGGACCGGCCACGCCCCCAACGGACCGGTCACGCCCCCACGGGACCGGCCACGCCCTCACGGGGCCGGCCACACCCCCACGGGGCCGGCCCCGCTCCCACGGGGCCGGCCACGCCCCAACGGTACCGGCCACGCCCCCACGGGACCAGCCAAGCACCAACGGGGCCGGCCACACATCCACGGGACCGGCCCCGCCTTCTCGGGGCCGGCCACGCCACCACGGGGTCGGCCCCGCCCCCACGGTACCGGCTACGCCCCCATGGGACCTGCCACGCCACCACGGGGTCGGCCCCGCCCCCACGAGGCCGGACACGCTCCCACGGGACCGGGCACGCCCCACGGGGCGGCCACGCCCCCACGGGGCAGGCCACGCCCCCACAGGACCGGCCACGCCCCCACGGGACCGGGTACGCCCTCACGGGACCGGCAACGCCCCCAAGGGGCCGGCCACGCCCCCATGGGGCCGGCAACGTCCCCATGGGCCCGGCCCCGCCCCACGGGGTTGGCCACGTTCTCACGGGACCGGCCACGCCCCCACGGAGCCGGCCACGCAACCACAGGGCCGGCCACGTCCCCACGTGGCTGGCTATGCCCCCACGGGACCGGCCACTCACCGACGGGTCCGGCCACACCCCCACGGAGCCGGCCCCGCCCCCACGGGACCGGACCCGGCCCCACGGGTCCGACTACGCCCCCACGGAACCGGCCACGCCCCCACGGGACTGGACACGCCCCCCAAGGGGCCGGCCACGCCCCCACGGCGACGGCCCGGCCCCCACAGGGCCGGACACGCCCCCACGGGACCGGCCATGCCCCCACGGGGCTGGCCACGCCCCCACGGGTCGGCCCCTCCCCCACGGAGCCGGCCACACCCACACGGGCCGACCCCGCCCCACGGGGCAGGCCACGCCCTCACGGGACCAGCCAAGCCCCCACGGGGCCGGCCACGCCCCCACGGGGCCTGCCACGCCCCCACGGGGCCGGCCACGCCCCCACGGATCCGGCCACCCCCCCACGGGTCCGACCACGCCCTCAAGGGACCGGACACGCCCCACAGGGCCGGCCACGCCTCCACGGGGCCTGCCCCACCCCACGGGGCCGACCACGCCCTCACGGGACCGGCCACGCCCCCTCGGGGCCGGACACGCCCTCACGGGGCCGGCCATTTCCCCACGTGGCCGGCCACGCCCCCACGGGACCGGCCACTTCCCGACGGGGCAGGCACACCCCCACTTGGCCGGCCCCGCCCCCACGTGGCCGGCCACGCCCCCACGGGACCGGCCACTCCCCCACGGGACAGGTCACGCCCCACGGGGCCGGCCCCGCCCCCACGGGGCCGTCCACGCCTCCAATGGACCGCCCACGCCCCCACGGGGCCGGCCACGCCCCCACGGGATTGGCCACGCCCCCACAGGACCGTCCACGCCCCCACGGGACGGGCGACGCCGTTACGGGACCGGCAACGCCCCCACGGGGCCGGCCACGCCCCCACGGGGACGGCCACGCCCCCACGGGGCCGGCCATGCCCCCACGGGGCTGGCCACGCCCCCACGGGGTCGGCCCCTCCCCTACGGAGCCGGCCAAACCCACACGGGCCGGCCCCGCCCCACGGGGCAGGCCACGCCCTCACGGGACCAGCCAAGCCCCCACGGGGCCGGCCACGCCCCCGCGGGGCCTGCCACGCCCCCACGGGGCCGGCCACAACCCCACGGGACCGGCCACGCCAAGACGGAACCGGCCATTCCCCCACAGGTCCTGCCCCGTTACACGGGGCCGGCCACGCTCTCACGGGACCGTCCACGCCCCCACGGGACCGGCCACGCCCCCACGGGTTCGGCCACACCCCCACGGATCCGGCCACGCCCCCACGGGTCCGACCACGCCCTCAAGGGACCGGACACGCCCCACGGGGCCGGCCACGCCTCCACGGGGCCGGCCCCGCCCCACGGGGCCGACCACGCCCTCACGGGACCGGCCACGCCCCCTCTGGGCCGGACACGCCCCCACGGGGCCGGCCATTTACCCACGTGGCCGGCCACGCCCCCACGGGACCGGCCACTCCCCGACGGGGCAGGCACTCCCCCACTTGGCCGGCCCCGCCCCCACGTGGCCGCCCACGCCCCCACGGGACCGGCCACTCCCCCACGGGACAGGTCACGCCCCCACGGGGCCGGCCCCGCCCACACGGGGCCGTCCACGCCTCCAAGGGACCGCCCACGTCCCCACGGGGCCGGCCACGCCCCCACGTGACCAGCCACGCCCCCACAGGACCGTCCACGCCCCCACGGGACGGGCCACGCCCTTGCGGTATCGGCAACGACCCCACGGGGCCGGCCACGCCCCCACGGGGCAGCAACGCCCCCACGGGGCCGGCCACGCCCCCACGTGGCGGGCCCTGCCCCCACGGGGCCCACCACGCCCCCACGGGGCCGGCTACGCCCCCACAGGGCCGGCCACGCCCCCACGGGGACGGCCCCACCTCCACGGGGCAGGCCACGCCCCACGGGAGCGGCCACGCCCCCCCGGGGGCCGGCTACGCCCCCACAGGGCCGGCCACACCCCGATGGTGCCGACCCAGCCCCCACTGGGCCGGCCACGCCCCCACGGGAAGAGCCACGCCCCCACAGGATCGGCAACGCCCCCACGGGACCGGACACGTAACCACGGGGCCGGCCACACCCCCACGGGGCCGGCCCCGACCCCACAGGGCTGGCCACTCTCCAACGGAACCGGCCAGGCCCTCACTGGGGTGGCCACGCCCCCACGGGACAGGCCAAACCCCCACGGGGCTGGCCACACCCCCACGGTACCGGCCATGCCCCACGGGAACGGCCACGCCACCACGCGTCCGGCCACGCCCCCACAGAGCCGGCCATACCCCCACGGCGCCGGCCCCGTCCCACGGGGCCGGCCACGCCCTGACGGGACCGGCCACGCCCCCACGGGGCCGGCCACGCCCCCACGGGACCGGCCACGCCCCCACGGGACAGGCCACGCCCCAACGGAACCGGCCATGCCCCCACGGAACCGGTCACGCCACCACGGGGCCGACAACGCCTCCACGGGGCCGGCCCCTCCCCACGGGGCCGACCACGCCCCCACAGGGCCGGCCACGCACCCACGGGGCCGGCCACTCCCCCACGGGGCCAGCCACTCCCCCACGGGAGCGGGCAATCCCCGACTGTGCCGGCACATCCCCACTTGGCCGGCCCCGCAACCACAGGGGCCGGCCACGCCTCCACGGGACCGGCCACGCCCCCATGGGGCTGGCCATGCCCCCACGGGGCCGTCCACGCTCCCACGGGGCCGGCCACGACCCCACTGGACCGGCCACGCCCACACGGGGTTGGGCACGTGCCCACGGGGCCGGCCCCGCCCCCACATGGCCGGCCACACCCCCACGGGGCCGGCCACGCCCCCACGGTACCGGCCACGCCCCCACTGAGCCGGCCACACCCCCATGGGGCCGGATCCGCCCCCACGGGGCCGGTCACCCCCCCACGGGACTGGGCACGCCCCCACGGGGACGGCCAAGCCCCCACGGGGCCGGCCACACCCGCACGGGGCCGACCCCACCACCACGGGGCCGGCCACGCCCCCACGGGACCGGCCACGCCCCCACGGGAACGGCCACGTTCCCACGTGGGCGGCCACGCCCTCACGGGACCGGCCACACCCCCACGGTGCCGGCTGCTCCCCCACGGGGCCGGCCATGCCCCCACGGGGCCGGCCCCGCCCGCACGGGGTCGGTCACGCCCCCACGGGACCGGCCACGACCCCACGCCCACGGGACCGGCCACGCCCCCACGGAGCCGTCCACGACCCCACGGGACCGGCCACGCCCCCACAGGGCTGGCCACGCCCCCACGGGGACGGCCCCCCTTCACGGGGCGGGCCACGCCCCCACGTGAGCGGCCACGCCCCCCGGGGCCGGCCACGCCCCTACAGGGCCGGCCACACCCCGACGGGGCCGACCCAGCCCCCACTGGGCCGGCCACGCCCCCACGGGACCAGCCACGCCCCCAACGGACCGGCCACGCCCCCACGGGAGCGGCCACGCCCTCACGGGGCCGGCCACACCCCTACGGGGCCGGATTCGCCCCCACGGGGCCGGCCACGCCCCAACGGAACCGTCCACGCCCCCACGGGACCAGCCAGGCCCCCACGGGGCCGGCCATACCCCCACGGGACCGGCCCCGACCCCTCGGGGCCGGCCACGATCCCACGGGACCTACCACGCCCCCACGGGGCTGGCCACGCTACCACGGGGCCGGCCCCGCCCCCACGGGGCCGGCAACGCACACATGGGGCCGGCCCCACCCCACGGACCGGCCACGCCCCCAAGGGGCCTGCCACGCCCCCACGGGGCAGGCCACGCCCCCACGGCACCGGCCACGCCCCACGGGAACGGCCACGCCCCCACGCGACCAGTCACGACCCCACGGAGCCGGACACACCCCCACGGGGCTGGCCCTCTCCCACGGGGTCGGCCACGCCCCCACGGCACCAGCCACGCCCCCACGGAACTGGCCACGCCCCCACGGAACCGGCCATGCCCCCACGGGACCGGCCACGCCCCCACGGGGCCGGCCACGCCTCCATGGGGCCGGTCCCGCCCCACGGGGCCGACCACGCCCCCACGGGGCCGGCCACGCCCCCACGGGGCCGGCCACTTCCCCACGGGGCCAGCCACGGCCCCGCGGGAGCAGGCACACCCCGACGGTGCCGGCACATCCCCACTTGGCCGGCCCCGCAGCCACGGGGCCGGCCAAGCCCCCACGGAACCGGCCATGCCCCCACGGGAACGGCCTCGCCCCCACGGGACCGGCCACTCCTCCACGGGACCGGCCACGCCCCGACGGGGTGGCCACGCCCCCACTGGGCCGTCCCCGCTCCCACAGGGCCGGCCACGACCCCACTGGACCGGCCACGCCCCCACGGGGCCGGGCACGTGCCCACGAGGCCGGCTCCGCCCCCACAGGGCTGGGCACACCCCCACGGGGCCGGTCACGCCCCCACGGTATTGGACACGCCCCCACGGGGCCGTCCACACCCCCATGGTGCCGGATCCGCCCCCCACGGGGCCGGTCAGCCCCCCACGGGACCGGCCACGCCCCCACGGGGCTGGCAATGTCCCCACTGGGCCGTCCCCGCTCACACAGGGCCGGCCACGGCCCCACTGGACCGGCCACGCCCCCACGGGGCCGGGCACGTGCCCACGGGCCCGGCCCCGCCCCCACAGGGCCGGCCACACCCCCACGGGGCGGCCACGCCCCCACGGGGCCGTCCACACCCCCATGGTGCCGGATCCGCCCCCACGGGGCCGGTCACCCCCCCACGGGACTGGGCACGACCCCACGGGGACGGCCACGCCCCCACGGGACCGGGCACGCCCCCACGGAACTGGCCACGCCCCCACGGAACCGGCCATGCCCCCACGGGACCGGCCACGCCCCCACGGGGCCGGCCACGCCTCCATGGGGCCGGCCCCGCCCCACGGGGTCGACCACGCCCCCACGGAGCTGGGCACGCCCCCACGGGGCCGCCCACTCCCCGACGGGGCCGGCAACGCCCCCACGGGAGCAGGCACACCCCGACGGTGCCAGCACATCCCCACTTGGCCGGCCCCGCAGCCACGGGGCCGGCCACGCCCCCACGGAACCGGCCATGCCCCCACGGGAACGGCCTCGCCCCTACGGGGCCGGCCACGCCTCCACGGGACCGGCCACGCCCCCACGGGGCTGGCCATGCCCCCACTGGGCGGTCCCCGCTCCCACAGGGCCGGCCACGACCCCACTGGACCGGCCACGCCCCCACGTGGCCGGGCACGTGCCCACGGGGCCGGCCCCACCCCCACAGGGCCGGCCACACCCCCACGGGGCCGGCCACGCCCCCACGGTACCGGCCACGCCCCCACGGGGCCGTCCACACCCCCCTGTTGCCGGATCCGCCCCCACGGGGCCGGTCACCCCCCCACGGGACCGGCCACGCCCCCACGGGGCTGGCCATGCCCCCACTGGGCCGTCCCCGCTCCCACAGGGCCGGCCACGACCCCACTGGACCGGCCACGCCCCCACGGGGCCGGGCACGTGCCCACCGGGCCGGCCCCGCCCCCACAGGGCCGGCCACACCCCCACGGGGCCGGCCACGCCCCTACGGTACCGGCCACGCCCCCACGGGGCCGTCCACACCCCCATGGTGCCGGATCCGCCCCCACGGGACCGGCCACGCCCCCACGGGACTGGCACACCCAACGGGGTGGCCACGCCCCCACGGGGCCGACCACGCCCCCACAGGACCGGCCACGCCCCCACGGGACCGGCCACTCACCAACGGGTCCGGCTACACCCCCACGGGGCCGGCCCCGCCCCCGCGGGACCGGACCCGCCCCCACGGGGCCGACTACGAACCCACGGAACCGGCCACGCCCCCACGGGACTGGCCACGCCCCCCAAAGGGTCGGCCACGCCCCCACGGCGCCGGCCCCGCCCCCACGGGGCCGGACACGCCCCCACGGGACCGGCCACGCCTCCACGGGGCTGGCCACTCCCCCACGGGGCCGGCCCCTCCCCCACGGAGCCCACCACACCCACTCGGGGCCGGCCCCGCCCCCCGGGGCCGGCCCCGCCCCCCGGGGCCGGCCACGCCCTCACGGGACCGGCAAAGCCCCTACGGGGCCGGCCACGCCCCCACGGGACCGGCCACGCCCTGACGGAGCCGGCCATTCCCCCACAGGTCCTGCCCCGTCCTACGGGGCCAGCCACGCTCTCACGGGACCGTCCATGCCCCCACAGGACCGGCCACCCCCCCACGGGTCCGGCCACGCCCCCACGGACCCGGCCACGCCCCCACGGGTCCGACGACGCCCCCAAGGGACCGGCCACGCCCCACGGAGCCGGCCACGCCTCCACGGGGCCGGCCCCGCCCCACAGGGCCGAACACGCCCTCACGGGACCGGCCACGCCCCCACGGGGCCGGACACGCCCCCACGGGGCCGGCCATTCCCCCACGGGGCCGGCCACGCCCCCACGGGACCGGCCATTGGCCGACGGGGCAGGCACACCCCCACTTGGCCGGCCCCCGCCCCCACGGGGCCGTCCACGCCACCAAGGGACTGGCCACGCCCCCACGGGGTCGGCCACGCCCCCACGGGACCGGCCACGCCCCCAAAGGACCGTCCACGCCCCCACGGAACGGGCCACGCCCTTACGGGACCGGCAACGCCCCCACGGGGCCGGCCAGCCCCCACGGGTACGGCCACGCACCCACGGGGCCGGCCACGCCCCCACGGGGCCGGCGCCGCCCCCACGGGGCTTTCCACGCCCCCACGGGGCGGGCCACGCCCCCACGGGACCGGCCACTCCCCCACGGGGACGGCCCCGCCTCCACGGGGCGGGCCACGCCCCACGGGAGCGGCTACGCCCCCCCGGGGCCGGCCACACCCCCACAGGGCCGGCCACACCCCGACAATGCCGACCCAACCCCCAATGGGCCGGCCACGCCCCCACGGAACCAGCCATGCCCCCACAGAACCGGCCACGCCCCCACGGGACCGGATACGTTACCACGGGGCCGGCCACACCCCCACGTGGCCGGCCCCGCCCCCACGGGACCGGCAACGCATCAACAGAACCGGCCACACCCCCACGGGACTGGTCAGACCCCCACGGGGCCGGCCACACCCCCACGGGACCGGCCCCGGCCCCTCGCGGCCGGCCACGCCCCCACGGGAACGGCCACGCCCCCACGGGGCTGGTCAGCTACCACGGAGCCGACCTCGCCCCCACGGGGCCGGCCTCGCACCCATGGGGCCGGCCCCACCCCACGGGACCGGCCAGGACCCACGGGGCTGGCAACGCCCCCACGGGACCGGCCAGGCCCCCACGGGGCTGGCCACGCCCCCACGGTACCGGCCACGCCCCACGGGAACGGCCACGCCCCCACGCGACCGACCACGCCCCCACGAAGCCAGCCATACCCCCACGGGCCGGCCCCGTCCCACGGGGCCGGCCACGCCCTGACGGGACCGGCCATGCCCCCACGGAGCCGGCCACGCCCCCACGGGACCGGCCACGCCCCCACGGTACAGGCAACGGCCCAACGGAACCGGCCACACCCCCACGGGACCGGCCACGCCCCCACGGGGCCGGACACGCCTCTACGGGGCCGGCCCCGCCCCACTGGGCCGACCACGCCCCCACGGGGCCGGCCAAGCCCCCACAAGGCCGGCCACTCCCCCACGGGAGCGGGCACTCCCCGACGGTGCCGGCACATCCCCACTTGGCCGGCCCCGCAACCACGGGGCCAGCCACGCCTCCACGGGACCTGCCACGCCCCCACGGGGCTGGACATTCCCCCACGGGGCCGTCCCCGCTCCTATGGGGCCGGCCACGACCCCACTGGACCGGCCACGCCCCCATGGGGCCGGGCACGTTCCCCCGGGGCCGGCCCCGCCCCCACAGGGCCGGCCACACACCCACGGGGCCGGCCACGCCCCCACGGTACCGGCCAAGCCCCCACGGGGCCGTCCACACCCCCATGGGGCCGGATCCGTCCCCACGGGGCCGGTCACCCCTTCACGGGACTGGGCACGCCCCCACGGGTTGGCCAAGCCCCCACGGGGCCGGCCACACCCCCACGGAGCCGGCCGCTCCCCCACGGGGCCGGCCACGCCCCCACGGGACTGGCCACGCCCCCACGTGGCCGGCCCCGCCCGCACGGGACCGGTCACGCCCATACAGGACCGGCAACGACCCCACGCCCACCTGACCGGCCATGCCCCCACGGGGCCGGTCACGCCCCCACGGGACCGGCCACGCCCCTACGGGGCCGGCCACGCCCCCACGGGGACGGTCCCGCCTCCACGGGGCGTGCCACGCCCCCACGTGAGCGGCCACACCCCCCGGGGCCGGCCACGCTCCTACAGGGCCGGCCACACCCCGACAGGGCAGACCCAGTTCCCACTGGGCCGGCCACGCCACCACGGGACCAGCCACGCCCCCAACGGACCGGCCACGCCCCCACGGGACCGGCCACGCCCTCACGGGGCCGGCCACACCCCCACGGGGCCGGCCCCGCCCCCACGGGGCGGCCACGCTCCAACGGAACCAGACACGCCCCCACGGGACCAGCCAGGCCCCCACGGGGCCGACCACACCCCCACGGGACCGGCCCCGCCCCCTCCAAGCCGGCCACGCCACCACGGGTCCGGTTACGCCCCCACGGTACCGGCCACGCCCCCACGGTACCGGCCACGGCCCTACGGGACAGGCCACGCCACCACGGGGTCGGCCCCGCCCCCACTGTACCGGCCACGCCCCCACGGGACCGGCCACGCAACCACGGGGTCGGCCCCGCCCCCACGGGGCATCCACGCCTCCACGGGACCGGCAACGCCACCACGGGGCCGGACACGCCCCCACAAGGACAGCCACGCCCCCACGGGGCCGGCCACGCCCCCACGGGGACGGCCCCGCCTCCACGGGGCGGGTCACGCCCCACGGGAGCGGCCACGCCCCCCCAGGGCCGGCAACGCCCCCACAGGGCCGGCCACACCCCGACGGTGCCGACACGGCCCCCACTGGGCCGGCCACGCCCCCACGGGACCAGCCACGCCCCCACAGGACCGGCCACGCCCCCACGGGACCGGACACGTAACCACATGGCAGGCCACACCCCCACGTGGTTGGCCCCGCCCCCACGGGGCCGGCCCCGCCCCCACGGTACCGGCCACGCCCCAACGGGACCGGCCACGCAACCACGGGGTCTGCCCCGCCCCCACGGGGCCGGCCACTTCCAACGGGACCGGGCACGCCCCACGGGGTGGCCACGCCCCCACGGGGCCGGCCAAGCCCCCACAGGACCGGCCACGCCCCCACGGGACCGGCCACGCCCTCACGGGACCGGCAACGCCCCCACTTGGCCGGCCCCGCCCCCACGTGACCGGCCACGCCCCCACGGGACCGGCCACGCCCTCACGGGGCCGGCCACACCCCCACGGGGCTGGCCCCGCCCCCACGGGGCGGCCACGCTCCAACGGAACAAGACACGCCCCCACGGGACCAGCCAGGCCCCCACGGGGCCGACCACACCCCCACGGGACCGGCCCCGCCCCCTCCAAGCCGGCCACGCCACCACGGGTCCGGTTACGCCCCCACGGTACCGGCCACGCCCCCACGGTACCGGCCACGGCCCCACGGGACAGGCCACGCCACCACGGGGTCGGCCCCGCCCCCACGGGTCCGGCCACTTCCAACAAGACCGGGCACGCCCCACGGGGTGGCCACGCCCCCACGGGGCCGGCCAAGCCCCCACAGGACCGGCCACGCCCCCACGGGACCGGCCACGCCCTCACGGGACCGGCAACGCCCCCACTTGGCCGGCCCCGCCCCCAAGTGACCGGCCACGCCCCCACGGGACCGGCCACGCCCCCACGGGACCGGCCACGACCCCACGGGGCCGGCCCCGCCCCCACGGGGCCGTCCACGCCTCCACGGGACCGGCAACGCCACCACGGGGCCGGCCACGCCCCCACGGGGCCGTCCACGCCCCCACGGGGCCGGACACGCCCCCACGGGGACGGCCCCGCCTCCACGGGGCGGGTCACGCCCCACGGGAGCGGCCACGCCCCCCCAGGGCCGGCCACGCCCCCACAGGGCCGGACACACCCCGACGGTGCCGACACGGCCCCCACTGGGCCGGACACGCCCCCACGGGACCAGCCACGCCCCCACAGGACCGGTCACGCCCCCACGGGACCGGACACGTAACCACGTGGCAGGCCACGCCCCCACGTGGCTGGCCCCGCCCCCACGGGGCCGGCCACGCCCCAACGGAACCGGCCACACCCCCACGGGACTGGTCAGGCTCCCACGGGGCCGGCCACACCCCCACGGGACCGGCCCCGCCCCCTCGTGGCCGGCCACGCCCCCACGGGAACGGCTACGCCCCACGGGGCTGGTCATTTACCACGGGGCCGGCCCTGCCCTCACGGGGCCGGCCAGGCCCCCACTGGGCTGGCAACGCCTCTACGGGACCGGCCAGGCCCCCATGGGGCTAGCCACGCCCCCACGGTATTGGTCACGCCCCACAGGAACGGCCACGCCCTCACGCAACCGGCCACGCCCCCACGGAGCCGGCCATACCCCCACGGGACCGGCCCCGTCCCACGGGACCGGCCACGCCCCCACGGGGCCGGCCACGCCCCCACGGGACCGGCCACGCCCCCACGGGACATGCCACGCCCCAACGGAACCGGCCACGTCCCCACGGGACCGGCCACGCCTCCACGGGGCCGGCCCAGCCCCACGGGGCCGACCACGCCCCCACGGGGCCGGCCACGCCCCCACGGGGCTGGCCACTCCCCGACGAGGCCGGCCACTCCCCTACGGGAGCGGGCACTCCCCGACGGTGCCGGCACATTCCCACTTGGCCGGCCCCGCAACCACGGGGCCGGCCACACCCCACGGGAGCGGCTACGCCCCCCCGGGGCCGGCCACGCCCCCACAGGGCCGGCCACACCCCGACGGTGCCGACCCAGCCCCCACTGGGCCGGCCACGCCCCCACGGGACCAGCCATGCCCCCATAGGACCGGACTCGCCCCCACGGGACCGGACACGAAACCACGGGGCCGGCCACACCCCCACATGGCCGGCCCCGCCCACACGGGGCCGGCCACGCCCCAACGGAACCGGCCACACCTCCACGGGACTGGTCAGGCCCCTACGGGGCCGGCCACACCCCCACGGGACCGGCCCCGGCCCCTCGTGGCCGGCCACGCCCCCACGGGAACGGCCACGCCCCCACGGGGCTGGTCAGCTACCACGGGGCCGGCCCCGCCCCCACGGGGTTGGCCTCGCACCCATGGGGCCGGCCCCACCCCACGGGACCGGCCAGGCCCCCACGGGGCTGGCAACGCCCCCACGGGACCGGCCAGGCCCCCACGCGGCTGGCGACGCCCCCACGGTATCGGCCACGCCCCACGGGTACGGCCACGCCCCCACGATACCGACCACGCCCCCACGGAGCCAGCCATACCCCCACGGTCCGGCCCCGTCCCACGGGGCGGCCACGCCCTGACGGGACCGGCTATGCCCCCACGAGGCCGGCCACGCCCCCATGGGACCGGCCACGCCCCCACGGTACAGGCCACGGCCCAACGGAACCGGCCACACCCCCACGGGACCGGCCACGCCCCTACGGGGCCGACGACGCCTCTACGGGGCCGGCCCCGCCCCACGGGACCAACCACGCCCCCACGGGGCCGGCCACGCCCCCACGGGGCCGTCCACTCCCCGACGGGGCCGGCCACTCCCCCACGGGAGTGTGCACTCCCCGACGTCGCCGGCACATCCCCACTTGGCCGGCCCCGCAACCACGGGGCCAGCCACGCCTCCACGGGACCTGCCACGCCCCCACGGGGCTGGCCATTCCCCCACGGGGCCGTCCCCGCTCCTATGGGGCCGGCCACGACCCCACTGGACCAGCCACGCCCCCACGGGGCCGGGCATGTTCCCACGGGGCCGGCCACTCCCCTACGGGGCCGGCCACGCCCCCACGGTACCGGACAAGCCCCCACGGGGCCGTCCACACCTCCATGGGGCCGGATCCGCCCCCACGGGGCCGGTCACCCCCTCACGGGACTGGGCACGCCCCCACGGGTTGGCCAAGCCCCCACGGGGCCGGCCACACCCCCACGGTGCCGGCCGCTCCCCCACGGGGCCGGCCACGCCCCCACGGGACCGGCCACGCCCCCACGGGGCCGGCCCCGCCCGCACGGGACTGGTCACGCCCCCACGGGACCGGCCACGACCCCACGCCCACGGGACCGGCCACGCCCCCACAGGGTCGGTCACGCCCCTACGGGACCGGCCACGCCCCCACGGGGCCGGCCACGCCCCCACGGGGACGGTCCCGCCTCCACGGGGCGTGCCACGCCCCCACGCGAGCGGCCACGCCGCCCGGGCTGCCGGCCACGCTCCTACAAGGCCGGCCACACCCCGACGGGGCAGACCCAGTTCCCACTGGGCCGGCCACGCCCCCACGGGACCAGCCACACCCCCAACGGACCGGCCACGCCCCCACGGGACCGGCCACGCCCTCACGGGGCCGGCCACACCCCCTCGGGGCCGGCCCCGTCCCCAGGGATCCGGCCACGCTCCAACGGAACCGGACACGCCCCCACGGGACCAGACAGGCCCCCACGGGGCCGGCCACACCCCTACGGGACCGGCCCCGCCCCCTCAGGGCCGGCCACACCACCACGGGACCGGTTACGCCCCCACGGTACCGGCCATGCCCCCACGGTACCGGCCACGGCCCCACGGGACCGGCCACGCCACCACGTGGTCGGCCCCATCCCCACGGTACCGGCCACGCTCCCACGGGACCGGCCACGCAACCACGGGGTCGGCCCCGCCCCCACGGGGCCGGCCACGCTCCAACGGGACCGGGCACGCCCCACGGGGCGGCCACGCCCCCACGGGGCCGGCCAAGCCCCCACAGGACCGGCCACGCCCCCACGGGACCAACCACGCCCTCACGGGACCGGCAACGCCCCCACTTGGCCGGCCCCGACCTCACGTGGCCGGCCACGCCCCCACGGGACCGGTCACGCCCCCACGGGACCGCCAACGCCCCCACGGGGCCGGCCCCGCCCCCACGGGGCCGTCCACGCCTCCACGGGACCGGCAACGCCACCACGGGGCCGGCCACGCCCCCACGGGGCCGGCCACGCCCCCACGGGGCCGGCCCCGCACCCACGGGGCTTTCCACGCCCCCACGGGGCCGGGCAGGCCCCCACGGGGCCGGCCACGCCCCCACGGAGACGGCCCCGCCTCCACGGGGCGGGTCACGCCCCACGGGAGCGGCCACGCCCCCCCGGGGCCGGCCACGCCCCCACAGGGCCGGCCACACCCCGACGGTTCCGACACGGCCCCCACTAGTCCGGCCACGCCCCCACGGGACCAGCCACGCTCCCACAGGACCGGCCACGGCCCCACGGGACCGGACACGTAATCACGGGGCCGGCCACACCCCCACGTGGCCGACCCCGCCTCCGCGGGGCCGGCCACGCCCCAACGGAACCGGCCACACCCCCACGGGACTGGTCAGGCCCCCACGGGGCCGGCCACACCCCCACGGGACCGGCCCCGCCCCCTCGTGGCCGGCCACGCCCCCACGGGAACGGCTACACCCCCACGGGGCTGATAATTTACCACGGGGCCGGCCCCGCCCTCACGGGGCCGGCCACGTAACATGCGGCCGGCCCCACCCCACGGGACCGGCCAGGCCCCCACGGGGCTGGCAACGCCTCTACGGGTCCGGCCAGGCCCCCATGGGGCTGGTCACGCCCCCACGGTACCGGCCACGTCCCACGGGAACGGCCACGCCCCCACGCGACCGGCCACGCCCCACGGAGCCGGCCATACCCCCACGGGACCGGCCCCGTCCCACGGGGCCGGTCACGCCCTGACAGGACCGGCCACGCCCCCACGGGGCCGGCCACGCCCCCACGGGACCGGCCACGCTTCCACGGGACATGCCGCGCCCCAACGGAACCGGCCACGTCCACTCGGGACCGGCCACGCCTCTACGGGGCCGGCCACGCCTCCACGGAGCCGGCCCAGCCCCACGGGGCCGACCACGCCCCCACGGGGCCGGCCACGCCCCCACGGGGCCGGCCACTCCCCGACGGGGCCGGCCACTCCCCCACGGCAGCGGGTACTCCCCGACGGTGCCGGCACATCCCCACTTGGCCGGCCCCGCAACCACGGGGCCGGCCACGCCTCCACGGGACCGGCCACGCCCCCACTGGGCTGGCCATTCCCCCACGGGGCCGTCCCCGCTCCCACGGGGTCGGCCACGACCCCACTGGACCGGCCACGCCCCCACGGGGCCGGGCACGTGCCCACGGGGCCGGAACCACCCCCACAGGGTCGGCCACACCCCCACGGGGCCGGCCACGCTCCCACGGTACCGGCCACGCCCCCAAGGGGCCGTCCACACCCCCATCGGGCCGGATCCGCCCCCACGGGGCCGGTCACCCCCCCACGGGACTGGGCACGCCCCCACGGGGACGGCCAAGCCCCCACGGGGCCGGCCACACCCACACGGGGCCGACCCCACCCCACGGGGCCGGCCACGCCCGCACGGGACCGGCCACGTTCCCACGGGGCCGGCCACGCCCTCACGGGACCGTCCACACCCCCACGGTGCCGGCCGCTCCCCCACGGGGCCGGCCACGCCCCCACGGGGCCGGCCACGCCCCCACGGGACCGGCCACACCCCCACAGGACTGGCCACGCCCCCACGGGGCCGGCCACGCCCCACGGGGACGGCCCCGCCTCCACGGGGCGGGCCACCCCCCCACGTGAGCGGCCACGCCCCCCGAGGCCGGCCACGCTCCTACAGGGCCGGCCACACCCCGACGGGGCCGACCCAGCCCCCACTGAGCCGGCCACGCCCACACGGGACCAGCCATGCCCCCAAACGGACCGGCCACGCCCCCAAGGGAGTGGCCACGCCTTCACGGGGCCGGCCACACCCCCACGGGGCCGGCCCCGCCCCCACGGGGTTGGCCACGCCCCAACGGATCCGGCCACGCACCCACGGGACCAGCCAGGCCCCCACGGGGCCAGCCACACCCCCACGGGACCGGCCCCGCCCCCTCGGGGCCGGCCCCGCCACCACGGGGTCGGCCCCGCCCCCACGGTACCGGCCACGCCCCCACGGGACCGGCCACCCCACCACGGGGTCGGCCCCGCCCCCACGGGGCCGGCCACGCCCCCACGGGACCGGGCACGCCCCACGGAGCGGCCACGCCCCAACCGGGCCGGCCACGCCCCCACAGGACCGGCCACGCCCCCACGGGACCGGACACGCCCCACGGGACCGGCAACACCCCCACCGTGCCGGCCACGCCCCCATGGGGCCGGCAACGTCCCCATGGGGCCGGCCCCGCTCCACGGGGACGGCCACGCCCTCACGGGACCGGCCACGCCCCCACGGGGCCGGCCACGCAACCACGGGGCCGGCCACGTCCCCACGTGGCTGGCTACGCCCCCACGGGACCGGCCACTCAGCGACGGGTCCGGCCACACCCCCACGGGGCCGGCCCCGCCCCCACGGGACCGGACCCGGCACCACGGGGCCGACTACGCCCCCACGGAACCGGCCTCGCCCCCACGGGACTGGACACGCCCCCCAAGGGGCCGGCCATGCCCCCACGGCGACGGCCCCGCCCCCACGGGGCCGGCCACGCTCCCACGGGACCGGCCACGCCCCCACGGGGCTGGCCACGCCCCCACGGGGCCGGCACCTCCCTCACGGAGCCGGCCACACCCACACGAACCGGCCCCGCCCCACGGGACCGGCCACGCCCTCACGGGACCGGCCAAGCCCCCACGGGGCCAACCACGCCCCCACGGGGCCTGCCACGCCCCCACGGGGCCGGCCACACCCCCACGGGACCGGCCACGCCAAGACGGAACCGGCCATTCCCCCACAGGTCCTGCCCCGTCCCACAGGGCTGACCACGCTCTCACGGGACCGTCCACGCCCCCACGGGACCGGCCACGCCCGCACGGGTACGGCCACGCCCCCACGAATCCGGCCACGCCCCCACTGGACCGACCACGCCCCCAAGGGACCGGCCACGCCCCACGGGGCCGGCCACGCCTCCACGGGGCCGGCCCCGCCCCACGGGGCCGACCACGCCCTCACGGGACCGGCCACGCCCCCACGGGGCCGGACACGCCCCCACGGGGCCGGCCATTCCCCCACGGGGCCGGCCACGCCCCCACGGGACCGGCCACTCCCTGACGGGGCAGGCACACCCCCACTTGGCCGGCCCGGCCCCCATGTGGCCGGCCACGACCCCAGGGAACCGGCCATGCCCCCACGGGACAGGCCACGCCCCCACGGGGCCGGCCCCACCCCCACGGGGCCGTCCACGCCTCCAAGGGACCGGCCACGCCCCCATGGGGCCGGCCACGTCGCCACGGGACCGGTCACGCCCCCACAGGACCGTCCACGCCCCCACGGGACGGGCCACGCCCTTACGGGACCGGCAACGCTCCCACGGAACCGGCCACGCCCCCACGGGGACGGCCACGCTCCCACGGGGCCGGCCACGCCCCCACGGGGCGGGCCCTGCCCCCACGGGGCCCACCACGCCCCCACGGGGCCGGCTACGCCCCCACGGGGCCGGCCACGCCCCCACGGGGACGGTCCCGCCTGCCCGGGGCGGGCCACGCCCCACGGGAGCGGCCACGCCCCCCCGGGGACGGCCACGCCCCCACAGGGCCGGCCACACCCCGACGGTGCCGACCCAGCCCCCACTGGGCCGGCCGCGCCCCCACGGGACCAGCCACGCCCCCACAGGGCCGGCAACGCCCTCACGGGGCCGGCCACACCCCCACGGAGTCGGATCCGCCCCCACGGGGCCGGCCACGCCTTAACATAACCGGCCACGCCCCCACGGGACCAGCCAGGCCCCCACGGGGCCGGCCACACCCCCACGGGACCGGCCCCGCATCCTCGGGGCCGGCCACGCCCCCACGGGACCGGCCACGCCCCCACGGGGCTGGCCACGCTACCACGGGGCCGGCCCCGCCCCCACGGGGCCGGCCACGCATCCATGGGGCCGGCCCCACCCCACGGGACCGGCCACGCCCCCACGGGGCTGGCCACTCCCCCACAGGACCGGCCCCTCCCCCACGGTGCCGGCCACGCCCCCACGGGGCTGGCCACGCCCCCACGGCACCAGCCACGCCCCACGGGAACGGCCACGCCCCCATGCGACCGGTCACGCCCCCACGGAGCTGGACACACCCCCACGGGGCCGGCCCCGTCCCACGGGGCCGGCTACGCCCTGACGGGACCGGCCACGCCCCCACGGGGCTGGCCACGCCCCCACGGGACCGGCCACGCCCCCACGGAACTGGCCACGTCCCAACGGAACCGGCCATGCCCCCACGGGACCGGCGACTCCCCACGGGGCCGGCCACGCCTCCATGGTGCCGGCCCCGCCCCACAGGGCCGACCACGCCCCCACGGGACCGGGCACACCCCCACGGGCCCGGCCACTCCCCCACGGGGCCGGCCACGCCCCCTCGGGAGCAGGCACACCCCGACGGTGCCGGCACATCCCCCTTGGCCGACCCCGCAGCCACGGGGTCGGCCACGCCCCCACGGAACCGGCCATGCCCCCACGGGAACGGCCTCGCCCCCACGGGGCCGGCCACGCCTCCACGGGACCGGCCACGCCCCCACGGGGCTGGCCATGCCCCCACTGGGCCGTCACCGCTCCCACAGGGCCGGACACGACCCCACTGGACCAACCACGCCCCCACGCGGCCGGGCACGGGCCCACGGGGCCGGCCCCGCCCCCACACGGCCGGCCACACCCCCACGGGGCCGGCCACAACCCCACGGTACCGGCCACGCCCCCACGGGGCCGTCCACACCCCCATGGTGCCGGATCCGCCCCCACGGGGCCGGTCACCCCCCCACGGGACTGGGCACGCCCCCACGGGGAATGGCCAAGCCCCCACGGGGCCGGCCACACCCCCACGGGGCCGACCCCACCCCAACGGGGCCGGCCACGCCCCCACGGGACCGGCCACGCCCCCACGGGACCGGCACACCCAACGGGGTGGCCACGCCCCCACGGGGCCGGCCACGCCCCCACAGGACCGGCCACGCCCCCACGGGACCGGCCACGCCTCACGGGACCGGCGACGCCCCCACGGGGCAAGCCACGCCCCCATGGGGCCGGCTACGCCCCCACCGGGCCGGCCCTGCCCCACGGGGCCGGCCACGCTCTCACGGGATCGGCCTCGCCCCCACGGGGCCGGCCACGCAACCACGGGGCCGGTCACGTCCCCACGTGGCTCGCTACGCCCCCACGGGACCGGCCACTCGCCGACGGGTCCGGCCACACCCCCACGGGGCCGGCCCCGCCCCCACAGGACCGGACACGCCCCCACGGGGCCGACTACGCCCCCACGGAACCGGCCACGACCCACTGGACTGGCCACGCCCCCCAAAGGGCCGGCCTCGCCCCCACGGTGCCGGCCCGCCCCCACGTGGCCGGCCACGCCCCTACGGGACCGGCCACGCCCCCACGGGGCTGGCCACGCCCCCACGGGGTTGGCCCCTTCCACACGGAGCCCGCCACACCCACACGGTGCCGGCCCCGCCCCCCGGGGCCGGCCACGCCTTCACGGGACCGGCCAAGCCCCCACGGGACCGGCCACGCCCCCACGGGTCCGGCCACGCACCCTCGGATCCGGCCACGCCCCCACGGGTCCGACCACGCCCCCAAGGGACCGGCCACGCCCCACGCAGCCGGCCACGCCTCCACGGGGCCGGCCCCGCCCCACAGGGCTGAACACGCCCTCACGGGACCGGCCACGCCCCCACGGGGCCGAACATGCCCCCACGGGGCCGGCCATTCCCCGACGGGGCAGGCACACCCCCACTTGGCCGGCCCAGCCTCAACGTGGCCGGCCACGCCCCCACGGGACCGGCCACGCCCCCACGGGACCGGCCACGCCCCCACGGGGCCGGCTCCGCCCCCACGGGGCCGTCCACACCTCCAAGGGACCGGCCACGCCCCCACGGGGCCGGCCACGCCCCCACGGGACCGGCCACGCCCCCAATGAACCGTCCACGCCCCCACGTGACGGGCCACGCCCTTACGGAACAGGCAACGCCCCCACGGGGCCGGCCACGCCCCCACGGGGCCGGCCACGCCCCCACGGGGCCGGCCACGCCCCCACGGGACTTATCACGCCCCCACGGGGCCGGCCACGCCCCCACGGGGCCGGCCACTCCCCCACGGGGACGGCCCCGCCTCCACGGGGCGGGCCACGCCCCACGGGAGCGGCCACGCCCCCCCGGGGCCGGCCACGCCCCCACAGGGCCGGCCACACCCCGACGGGGCCGACTCAGCCCCCACTGGGCCGGCCACGCCCCCACGGGACCAGCCACGCCCCCACAGGACCGGCCACGCCCCCACGGGACCGGACACGTAACCACGGGGCCGGCCACACCCCCACATGGCCGGCCACGCCCCAACGGAACCAGCCACACCCCCACGGGACTGGTAAGGCCCCCACGGGGCCGGCCACACACCCACGGGACCGGCCCCGGCCCCTCATGGCCGGAGACGCACCCACGGGAACGGACACGCCCCCACGGGGCTGGTCAGCTACCACGGGGCCGGCCCCGCCCCCACGGGGCCGGCCCCGCACCCATAGGGCCGGCCCCACCCCACGGGACCGGCCAGGCCCCCACGGGGCTTGCAACGCCCCCACGGGACCGGCCAGGCACCCACGGGGCTGGCCACACCCTCACGGTACCGGCCACGCCCCACGGGAACGGCCACGCCCCCACGCGACCGGCCACGCCCCCACGGAGCCGGACATACCCCCACAGGGTCGGCCCCGTCCCACGGGGCCGGCCACGCCCTGACGGGACCGGCCACGCCCCCACGGGGCCGGCCACGCCCCCACGGGACCGGCCACGCCCCCACGGGATAGGCCACGCCCCAACGGAACCGGCCACGCCCCCACGGGACCGGCCACGCCCCCATGGGGCCGGTCACGCCTCCACGGGGCCGGCCCCGCTCCACGGGGCCGACCACGCCCCCACGGGGCCGGCCACGCCCCCACGGGGCCGGCCACTCCCCGACGGGGCCGGCCAATCCGCCACGGGAGCGGGCACTCCCCGACGGAGCCGGCACATCCCCACTTGGCCTGCCCCGCAACCACGGGGCCAGCCACGCCTCCACGGGACCGGCCATGCCCCCACAGGGCTGGCCATTCCCCCACGGGGCCGTCCCCGCTCCTACGGGGCCGGCCACAACCCCACTGGACCGGCCACGCCCCCACGGGGCCGGGCACGTGCCCACGGGGCCGGCCCCGCCCCCACAGGGACGGCCACACCCCCACAGAGCCCGCAACGCCCCCACGGTGCCGGCCACGCCCCACGGGGCCGTCCACACCCCCATGGGGCTGGATCCGCCCTCACGGGGCCGGTTACCCCCTCACGGGACTGGGCACACCCCCACGTGGTCGGCCACGCCCCCACGGGGCCGGCCACGCCCCCACGGGACCGGCCACGCCCACACGGGGCCGGCCACGCCCCCACGGGGACGGTCCCGTTTCCACGGGGTGGGCCACGCCCCCACGTCGACGGCCACGCCCCCCGGGGACGGCCACGCTCCTATAGGGCCGGCCACACCCCGACGGGGCCGACCCAGCCCCCACTGGGCAGGCCACGCCCACACGGGACCAGCCACGCCCCCAACGGACCGGCCACGCCCCCACGTGAGCGGTCACGCCCTCACGGGGCCGGCCACACCCCCACGGGGCCGGCCCCGCCTCCACGGGGCCGGCCACGCCCCAACGGGACCGGCCCCGCCCTCTCGGGGCCGGCCACGCCACCACTGGAACGGCTACGCCCTACGGGACCGGACACGCCCCCACGGTAACGGCCACGCCCCCACGGTACCGGCCACGCCCCCACGGGACCGGCCACGCCACCACGGGGTCGGCCCTGCCCCCACAGAACCGGCCACGCCCCCACGGGACCGGCCACGCCACCACGGGGTCGGCCCCGCCCCCACGGGGCCGGCCACGCTCCCACGGGACCGGGCACGCCCCACGGGGCGGCCACGCCCCCACGGGGCCGGCCAAGCCCCCACAGGACCGGCCACGCCCCCACGGGACCGGCCACGCCCTCACAGTACCGGCAACGCCCCCACTTGGCCGGCCCCGCCCCCACGTGGCCGGCCACGCCCCCACGGGACCGGCCACGCCCCCACGGGTCCGGCCACGCCCACACGGGGCCGGCCCGGCCCCCGCGGGGCCGTCCACGCCTCCAAGGGACCGGCCACGCCCCCACGGGGCCGGCCACGCACCCACGGGACCGGCCACGCCCCCACAGGACCGTCCACGCCCCCACGGGACGGCCACGCCCTTACGGGACCGGCAACGCCACCACGGGGCTGGTCACGCACCCACTGGGACGGTCACGCCCCCACGTGGCCGGCCACGCACCCACGGGGCCGGCCCCGCCCCCATGGGGCTTTCCACGTCCCCACGGGGCCGGCCACGCCCCCACGGGGCCGGCCACGCCCCCACGGGGACGGCCCCGCTTCCACGGGGCCGGCCACGCCCCACGGGAGCGGCCACGCCCACCCGGGGCCGGCCACGCCCCCACAGGGCCGGCCACACCCCGACGGTGCCGACCCAGCCCCCACTGGGCCGGCCACGTCCCCACGGGACCAGCCACGCCCACACAGGACCGGCCACGCCCCAACGGGACCGGACACGTAACCACGGGGCCGGCCACACCCCCACGTGGCCGGCCCCGCCCCCACGGGGCCGGCCCCGCCCCCACAGGGACGGCCACACCCCCACTGAAGCCCGCCACGCCCCCACGGTACCGGCCACGCCCACACGGGGCCGTCCACACCCCCATGGGGCTGGATCCGCCTCCACGGGGCCGGCACCCCCCCACGGGACTGGGCACACCCCCACGTGGACGGCCACGCCACCAAGGGGCCGGCCACGCCCCCACGGGCCCGGCCACGCCCCCACGGGGCCGGCCACGCCCCCACGGGGACGGTCCCGCCTCCACATGGTGGGCCACGCCCCCACGTGAGCGGCCACGCCCCCCGGGGACGGCCACGCTCCTACAGGGCCGGCCACACCCCGACGGGGCCGACCCAGCCCCCACTGGGCGGGCCACGCCCACACGGGACCAGCCACGCCCCCCAACGGACCGGCCACGCCCCCACGGGAGCGGTCACGCCCTCACGGGGCCGGCCACACCCCCACGGGGCCGGCCCCGCCCCCACGGTGCCGGCCACGCCCCAAAGGGACCGGCCCCGCCCTCTCGGGGCCGGCCACGCCACCACAGGACCGGCTACGCCCCCACGGGACCGGCCACGCCCCCACTGTATTGGCCACGCCCCCACGGTACCGGCCACGCCCCCACGGGACCGGCCACGCCACCACGGGGTTGGACCTGCCCCCACGGAACCGGTCACGCCCCCACGGGACCGGCCACGCCACCACGGGGTCGGCCCCGCCCCCACGGGGCCGGCCACGCTCCCACGGGACCGGCCACGCCCCCACAGGACCGTCCACGCCCCCACGGGACGGCCACGCCCTTACGGGACCGCCAACGCCACCACGGGGCTGACCACGCCCCCACGGGGACGGCCACGCCCCCACGGGGCCGGCCACGCACCCACGGGGCCGGCCCCGCCCCCACGGGGCTTTCCACGGCCCCACGGGGCCGGCCACGCCCCCACGGGGCCGGCCACGCCCCCACGGGGACGGCCCCGCCTTCACGGGGCGGGCCACGCCCCACGGGAGCGGCCACGCCCACCCTGGGCCGGCCACGCCCCCACAGGGCCGGCCACACCCCGACGGTGCCGACCCAGCCCCCACTGGGCCGGCCACGTCCCCACGGGACCAGCCACGCCCCCACAGGACCGGCCACGCCCCCACGGGACCGGACACGTAACCACGGGGCCAGCCACACCCCCACGTGGCCGGCCCCGCCCCCACGGAGCCGGCCCGGCCCATACAGGCACGGCCACACCCCCACGGGGCCCGCCACGCCCCCATGGTACCGGCTACGCCCCCACGGGGCCGTCTACACCCCCATGGGGCTGGATCCGCCCCCACGGGGCCGGTCACCCCCCCACGGGACTGGGCACACCCCCACGTGGACGGCCACGCCCCCACGGGGCCAACCACGCCCCCACGAGACCGGCCACGCCCCCACGGGGCCGGCCACGCCCCCACCGGGACGGTCCCGCCTCCACGGGGTGGGCCACGCCCCCACGTGAGCGGCCACGCCCCCCTGGGACGGCCACGCTCCTACAGGGCCAGCCACACCCCGACGGGGCCAACCCAGCCCCCACTGGGCGGGCCACGCCCACACGGGACCAGCCACGCCCCCAACCGACCGGCCACGCCCCCACGGGAGCGGTCACGCCCTCAAGGGGCCGGCAACACCCCCACGGGGCCGGCCCCGCCCCCACGGGGCCGGCCACGTTCCAACGGGATCGGCCCCGCCCTCTCGGGGCCGGCCACGCCACCACGGGACCGGCTACGCCCCCACGGGACCGGCCACGCCCCCACGGTACCGGCCACGCCCCCACGGTGCCGGCCACGCCCCCACGGGACAGGCCACGCCACCACGGGGTAGGCCCTGCCCCCACGGAACCGGCCACGCCCCCACGGGACCGGCCACGCCAACACGGGGTCGGCCCCGCCCCCACGGGGCCGGCCACGCTCCCACGGGACTGGGCACGCCCCACGGGGCGGCCACGCCCCCACGGGGCCGGCCAAGCCCCCACAGGACCGGCCACGCCCCCACGGGACCGGCCACGCCCTCACAGGACCGGCAACGCCCCCACTTGGCAGGCCCCGCCCCCACGTGGCCGGCGTACGCCCCCACGGGACCGGCCACGCCCCCACGGGACCGGCCACGCCCCCACGGGGCCGGCCCCGCCCCGCGGGGCCGTCCACGCCTCCAAGGGACCGGCAACGCCTCCACGGGGCCGGCCACGAACCCACGGGACCGGCCACGCCCCCACAGGACCGTCCACGCCCCCACGGAACGGCCACGCCCTTACGGGACCGGCAACGCCACCACGGGGCTGGCCACGCCCCCACGGGGACGGCCACGCTTCCACGGGGCCGGCCACGCACCCACGGGGCCGGCCCCGCCCCCATGGGGCTTTCCACGTCCCCACGGGGCCGGCCACGCCCCCACGGGGCCGGCCACGCCCCCACGGAGACGGCCCCGCCTCCACGGGGCGGGCCACGCCCCACAGGAGCGTCCACGCCCCCACAGGGCCGGCCACACCCCGACGTTGCCGACCCAGCCCCCACTGGGCCGGCCACGTCCCCACGGGACCAGCCACGCCCCCACAGGACCGGCCACGCCCCCACGGGACCGGACACGTAACCACGAGGCCGGCCACACCCCCACGTGGCCGGCCCCGCCCCCACGGGGCCGGCTACGCCCCAACGGAACCGACCTCACCCCAACGGGACAGGTCAGGCTCCCACGGGGCCGGCCACACCCCTACGGGACCGGCCCCGGCCTCTCGTGGACGGCCACGCCCCCACAGGAACGGCCACGCCCCAACGGGGCTGGTCAGCTACCACGGGGCCGGCCCCGCCCCCACGGGGCCGGCCACGCACACTTGGGGCCGGCCCCACCTCACGGGACCGGCCAGGCCCCCACGGGGCTGGCAACGCCCCCACGGGACCGGTCAGGCCCCCACGGGGCTGGCCACGCCCCCACGGTACCGGCCACGCCCCACGGGAACGGCCACGCCCCCACGCGACCGGCCACGCCCCCACGGAGCCTGCAATACCCCCACGGGGCCGGCCCCGTCCCACGGGGCCGGCAACGCCCTGACGGGACCGGCCACGCCCCCACGGGGCCGGCCACGCCCCCACGGGACCGGCCACGCCCCCACGGGACAGGCCACGCCCCAACGGAACCGGACACGCCCCCACGGGACCGGCCACGCCCCCACGGGGCCGGCCACGCCTCCACGGGACCGGCCACGCCCCCACGGGGCCGGCCACGCCTCCACGGGGCCGGTCCCGCGCCCACGGGGCCGACCACGCCCCCACGGGTCCGGCCATGCCTCCACGGGACCGGCCACGCCCCCACGGGACCGGCCACTCCCCAACGGGAGCGGGCACTCCCTGACGGTGCCGGCACATTTCCACTTGGCCGGCCCCGCAACCACGGGGCCGGCCACGCCTCCACGGGACCGGCCACGCCCCCACGGGGCTGGCCATTCCCCCACGGGGCCGTCCCCTCTCCCACGGGGCCGGCCGCTCCCCCACGGGACCGGCCACGCCCCCACGGGGCCGGCCCCGTCCGCACGGGGCCAGTCACGCCCCCAAGGGACCGTCCACGACCCTACGCCCACGGGACCGGCCACGCCCCCACGGGGCCGGCCACGCCCCCACGGGACAGGCAACGCCCCCACGGGGCTGGCCACGCCCCCACGGGGACGGCCCCGCCTCCACGGGGCGGGCCACGCCCCCACGTGAGCTGCCACGCCCCCCGGGGCCGGCCACGCTCCTACAGGGCCGGACACACCCCGACGGGGCCGACCCATCCCCAACTGGGCTGGCCACGCCCCCACGGGACCAGCCACGCCCCCAACGGACCGACCACGCACCCACGGGCCGGCCACGCCCTCACGGGGCCGGCCACACCTTCACGGTGCCGGCCCCGACCCCAGGGGGCCGGCCACGCCCCAACGGAACCGGCCACGCCCCCACTGGACCAGCCAGGCCCCCACAAGGCCGGCCACACCCCCACGGGACCGGCCCCGCCCCCTCGGTGCCGGCCACGCCACCACGGGACCGGCTACGCCCACACGAGACCGGCCACGCCCCCACGGTACCGGCCACGCCACCACGAGACCGGCCACGCCACCACGGGGTCGGCCCCGCCCCCACGGTATCGGCCACACCCCCACGGGACCGGCCACGCCACCACGGGGTTGGCCCCGCCCCCACGGGGCCGGCCACGCTCCCACGGGACCGGGCACGCCCCACGGGGCGGCCACGCCCCCACGGGGCCGGCCACGTCCCCACAGGACCGGCCACGCCCCCACGGGACCAGCCACGCCCTCACGGGACCGGTAACGCCCCCACGGGGCCGGCCACGCCCCCATGGGGCCGGCTACGTCCCCATGGGGCCGGCACCGCCCCACGGGCCCGGCCACGCCCTCATGGGACCGGCCACGCCCCCACGGGCCCGGACACGCAATCACGGGGCCGGCCACGTCCCCACGTGGCTGGCTACGCCCTCACGGAACCGGCAACTCACCGACGGGTCCGGCCACACCCCCACGGGGCCGTCCCCGCCCCCACGGGACCGGATCCGGCCCCACGGGTCCGACTACGCCCCCACGGAACCGGTCACGCCCCCACGGAGCTGGACACTCCCCCCAAGGGGCCGGGCACGCCCCCACGGCACCGGCCCCGCCCCCACGGGTCCGGCCACGCCCCCACGGGGCCGGCCCCTCCCAAACGGAGACGGCCACACCCACACCGGCCGGCCCCGCCCCACGGGGCCGGCCACGCCCTCACGGGACCAGCCAAGCCCCCACGGGGCCGGCCACGCCCCCACGGGGCCGGCCACGCCCCCACGGGGCCGGCCACGCTCCCACGTGGTCGGCCACACCCACACGGGACCGGCCACGCCAAGACGGAACCGGCCATTCCCCCACAGGTCCTGCCCCGTCCCACGGGGCCGGCCACGCTCTTGCGGGACCGTCCACGCCCCCACGGAACCGGCCACGCCCCCACGGGTCCGGCCACGCCCCCACGGAACCGGCCAAGCCCCAACGGGGCCGACCACGCCCCCAAGGGCCCGGCCACCCCCCACTGGGCCGGCCACGCCTCCACGGGGCTGGCCACGCCCCCACGGGGCTGGCCCCTCCCCCACGGAGCCGGCCACACCCACACCGGCCGGCCCCGCCCCACGGGGCCGGCCACGCCCTCACGGGACCAGCCAAGCCCCCACGGGGCCGGCCACGCCCCCACGGGGCCAGCCACGCCAACACGTGGTTGGCCACACCCCCACGGGACCGGCCACGCAAAGACGGAACCGGCCATTCCCCTACAGGTCCTGCCCCGTCCCACTGGGCCGGCCACGCTCTCACGGGACCGTCCACGCCCCCACGGGACCGGCCACGCCCCCACGGGTCCGGCCACGCCCCCACGGATCCGGCCACGCCCCCACGGGGCCGACCACGCCCCCAAGGGCCCGGCCACGCCCCACGGTGCCGGCCACGTCTCCACGGGGCCGGCCCCGCCCCACGGGGCCGACCACGCCATCACGGAACCGGCCACGCCCCCACGGGGCCGGGCACGCCCCCACGGGGCCGGCCATTCCCCCACAGGGCCGGCCACGCCCCCACGGGACCGGCCACTCCCCGACATGGCAGGCACACCCCCACTTGGCCGGCCCCGCCCCTACGTGGCCGGCCACGCCCCCACGGGTCCGGCCACACCCACACGGGACAGGCCACGCTCCCACGGGGCCGGCCCCGCCCCAACGGGGCCGTCCACGCTTCCAAGGGACCGGCCACGCCCCCACGGGGACGGCCACGCACCCACGGGGCCGGACACGCCCCCACGGGACCGGCCACTCCCCGACATGGCAGGCACACCCCCACTTGGCCGGCCCCGCCCCTACGTGGCCGGCCACGCCCCCACGGGTCCGGCCACACCCACACGGGACAGGCCACGCTCCCACGGGGCCGGCCCCGCCCCAACGGGGCCGTCCACGCTTCCAAGGGACCGGCCACGCCCCTACGGGGACGGCCACGCCCCCACGGGGCCGGCCACGCCCCCACGGGGCCGGCACCGCCCCCACGGGGCCCTCCACGCCCCCACGGGTCGGCCACGCCCCCACGGGGCCGGCCCCGCATCCACGGGGCGGGCCACGCCCCGCGGGAGCGGCCACGCCCCCGGGTCCGGCCACGCTCCCACAGGGCCGGCCACACCCCGACGGTGCCGATCCAGCCCCCACTGGGCCGGCCACGCCCCCACGGGACCAGCCACGCCCCCACAGGACCGGCCACGCCCCCACGGGACCGAACACGTAACCACGGGGCCGGCCACACCCCCACGGGGCCGGCCCCGCCCCCTCGGGGCCGGCCACGCCCCAACGGAACCGGCCACACCCACACGGGACTGGTCACGCCCCCACGGGAACGGCCACGCCCCCACGGGGCCGGCCACGCACCCATGGGGCCGGTCCCATCCCACGGGACCGGCCAGGCCCCCACGGGGCTGGCCACGCCCCCACGGTACCGGCCACGCCCCACGGGAACGGCCACGCCCCCATGCGACCGGCCACGCCCCCACGGAGCCGGCCATACCCCCACGGGGCCGGACACGCCCTGACGGGACCGGCCACGCCCCCACGGGGCCGGCCACGCCCCCACGGGAACGGCCACGCCCCCACGGGACAGGCCACGCCCCAACGGAACCGGCCACGCACCACGGGACCGGCCACGCCCCCACGGGGCCGGCCACGCTTCCACGGAGCCGGCCCCGCCCCACGGGGCCGACCACGCCCCCACGGAGTCGGCCACGCCCCCACGGGGCCGGCAACTCCCCCACGGGGCCGGCCACTCCCCCATGGGAGCGGGCACTCCCCGACGGTGCCGGCACATCCCCACTTGGCCGGCCCCACAACCACGGGGCCAGCCACGCCTCCACGGGACCGGCCACGCCCCCACGGGGCAGGCCATGCCCCCACGGGGCCGTCCCCGCTCCCACCGGGCCGGCCACAACCCCAATGGACCGGCCACGCCCACACGGGGCCGGGCACGTGCCCACGGGGCCGGCCCCGCCCCCACAGGGCCGGCCACACCCCCACGGGGCCGGCCACGCCCCCACGGTACTGGCCACGCCCCCACTGGGCCGGCCACACCCCCATGGGGCCGGATCCGACCCCACGGGGCGGGTCACCCCCCCACGGGACTGGGCACGCCCCCACGGGGACGGCCAAGCCCCCACGGGGCTGGCCACACCCCCACGGGGCCGACCCCACCCCCACGGGGCCGGCCACGCCCCCACGGGACCGGCCACGCCCCCACGGGACCGGCCACGTTCCCACGTGGCCGGCCACGCCCTCATGGGACCGGCCACACCCCCACGGTGCAGGCTGCTCCCCCACGGGGCCGGCCAAACCCCCACAAGGCCGGCCACGCCCCCACGGGGCCGGCCCCGCCCGCACGGGGCCGGTCACGCCCCCACGGGACCGGCCACGACCCCACGCCCACGGGACCAGCCACGCCCCCACGGGGCCGGCCACGCCCCCACTGGACCGGCCACGCCCCCACGGGGCCGGCCACGCCCCCACTGGAACGGCCCCGCATCCACGGGGCGGGCCACGCCCCCACGTGAGCGGCCACGCCCCCCGGAACCGGTCACGCCCCTACAGGGCCGGCCACACCCCGACGGGGCCGATCCAGCCCCCACTGGGCCGGCCACGCCCGTGTTTGACCAGCTACGCCCCCAACGGACCGGCCACGCCCCCACGGGGCCGGCCACGCCCTCACGGGACCAGCCACACCCCCACGGTGCAGGCTTCTCCCCAACGGGGCCGGCCACACCCCCACGGGGCCGGCCACGCCCCCACGGGGCCGGCCCCGCCCGCACGGGGCCGGTCACTCCCCCACGGGACCGGCCACGACCCCACGCCCACGGGACCAGCCACGCCCCCACGGGGCCGGCCACGCCCCCACGGGACAGGCCACGCCCCCACGAGGCCGGCCACGCCCCCACTGACACGGCCCCGCCTCCACGGGGCGGGCCACGCCCCCACGTGAGCGGCCACGCCCCCCGGGGCCGGTCACGCCCCTACAGTGCCGGCCACACCCCGACGGGGATGATCCAGCCCCCACTGGGCCGGCCACGCCCGTGCTGGACCAGCTACGCCCCCAACGGACCGGCCACGCCCCCACGGGGCCGGCTACGCCCTCACGGGGCCGGCCACACCCCCACGGGGCCGGCCCTGCTCCCACGGGGCCGGCCACGGCCCAACGAAATCGGCCACGCCCCATCGGGACCAGCCAGGCCCCCACGGGGCCGGCCACACACCCACGGGACCGGCCCCGCCCCCTCGGGTCCGGCCACGCCCCCACGGGACCGGTCACGCCCCCACGGGGCTGGCCACGCTACCACGGGGTCAGCCCCGCCCCACGGGGCCGGCCACGCCCCCATGGGGCCGGCCCCATCCCTCGGGACCGGCCATGCCCCCACGGGGCTGGCCACTCCCCCACGGGACCGGCCTCGCCCCACAGGAACGGCCACGCCCCCACGCGACCGGTCCCGCCCCCACGGAGCCGGACACACCCCCACGGGGCCGGCCCCGTCCTACGTGGCCAGCTACGCCCTGACGGGACCGGCCACGCCCCCACGGGGCCGGCCACGCCCCCACGGGAACGGCCACGCCCCCACAGAACTGGCCACGCCTCCACGGAAACGGCCATGCCCCCACGTGACCGGCCACGCCCCCACGGGGTTGGCCACGCCTCCATGGGGCCGGCCCCGCCCCACGGGGCCGACCACGACCCCAGGGATTGGCCACGCTCCCACTGGGCCGGCCACTCCCCTACGGTGCCGGCCACGCCCCCACGGGAGCGGAACACCCCGACGGTGCCGGCACATCCCCACTTGGCCGGCCCCGCAGCCACGGGGCCGGCCACGCCCCCTCGGAACCGGCCATGCCCCCACGGGAATGGCCTGGCCCCCACGGGGCCGGCCACGCCTCCACGGGACCGGCCACTCCCCCACGGGGATGGCCATGCGCCCACTGGGCCGTCACCGCTCCCACAGGCCCGGCGACGACCTCACTGGACCGGCCACGCCCCCACGGTGCCAAGCACGTGCCCACGGGGCCGGCCCCACCCCCACAGGGCCGGCCACACCCCCACGGGGCCGGCCACGCCCCCACGGTACCGGCCACGCCCCCACGGGGCCGGCCACACCCCCATGGTGCCGGATCCGCACCCACGGGGCCGGTCACCCCCTCACGGGACTGGGCACGCCCCCACGGGGACAGCCAAGCCCCCATGGGGCCGGCCACACCCCCACGGGGCCGAACCCACCCCCACTGGGCCGGCCACGCCCCCACGGGACCGGCCACGCCCCCACGGGACCGGCCACGTTCCAATGGGGCCGGCCACGCCCTCACGGGACCGGCCACACCCCCACGGTGCCGGCGGCTTCCCCACGGGGCCGGCCACGCCCCCACGTGGCCGGCCACGCCCACACGGAGACGGCCACACCCCCATGGTGCCGGATCCGCCCACACGGGGCCGGTTACCCCCCCACGGGACTGGGCACACCACCACGGGGACGGCCAAGCCCCCACGGGGCCGGCCACACCCCCACGGGGCCGACCCCACCCCCACGGGGCCCGCCACGCCCCCACGGGACCGGCCACGCCCCCACGGGACCGGCCACGTACACACGGGGCCGGCCACGCCCTCATGGGACCTGCCACACCTACACGGTGCCGGCCGCTCCCCCACGTTGCCTGCTATGCCCCCACGGGGCCGGCCACGCCTACACGGGGCCGGCCGCACCCGCACGGGGCCGGCCACACCTCCACGGGGCCGGTCACGCCCCAACGGAACCGGCCACGCCCCCACGGGACCAGCCAGGCCCCCACGGGGCCGGCCACACCCCCACTGGACCGGCCCAGCCCCTTCGGGGCCGGCCACGCCACCACGGGACCGGCCACGCCCACACAGGGCTGGCCACGCAACCACGGGGCCGGCCCCGCCCCCACGGGGCCGGCCACGCCCCCATGGGGCCGGCCCCACCCCACGGGACCGGCCACGCCACCACGGCCCTGGCCACTCCCCCACGGGACCGGCCCCGCCCCCACGAGGCCGGCCACGCCCCCACGGGGCTGGCCACACCCCCACGGTACCGGCCACGCCCCACAGGAACGGCAAGGCCCCCACGCGACCGGTCACGCCCCCACGGAGCCGGACACACCCCCACGGGGCCGGCCCCGTCCCACGGGGCCGGCTACGCCCTGACGGGACCGGCCACGCCCCCACGGGGCCGGTCACGCCCCCACGGGACCGGCCACGCCCCCACGGAACTGGCCACGCCCCCACGGAAACGGCCATGCCCCCACGTGACCGGCCACGCCCCCACGGGGTTGGCCACGCCTCCATGGGGCCGGCCCCGCCCCACGGGGCCGACCACGCCCCCACGGGGCCGGCCACGCCCCCACGGGGTCGGCCACTCCCCCACGGGCCCGGCCACGCCCCCACGGGAGCGGCACACCCCGACGGTGCCAGCACATCCGCACTTGGCCGGCCCCGCAGCCACGGAGCCGGCCACGCCCCCACGGAACCGGCCATGCCCCCACGGGATTGGCCTCGCCCCCTCGGGGCCGGACAAGCCTCCACGGGACCGGCCACGCCCCCACGGTGCTGGCCATGCGCCCACTGGGCCGTCCCCGCTCCCACAGGGCCGGCCACGACCTCACTGGACCGGCCACGCCCCCACGGGGCCGGGCACGTGCCCACGGGTCCGGCCCCGCCCCCACAGGGCCAGCCACACCCCCACGGGGCCGGCCACGCCCCCACGGTACCGGCCACGCCCCCACTGGGCCGGCCACACCCCCATGGTGCCGATCCGCCCCCACGGGGCCGGTCACCCCCCCACGGGACTGGAAACGCCCCCACGGGGACGGCCAAACCCCCACGGGGCCGAATCCACCCCCACGGGGCCGGCCACGCCCCCACGGGACCGGCCCCGCCCCCACGGGACCGGCCACGTTCCCACGGGGCCGGCCACACCCCCACTGGACCGGCCCCGCCCCCTCGGGGCCTGCCACGCCCCCACGGGACCGGCCACGCCCCCACGGGGCTGGCCACGCTACCACGGGGCCGGCCCCGCCCCCACGGGGCCGGCCACGCCCCCATGGGGCAGGCCCCACCCCACGTGACCGGCCACGCCCCCACGTGGCTGGCCACTCCCCCACGGGACCGGCCCCGCCCCCACGGGGCCGGCCGCACCCCCACGGGGCTGGCCACACCCCCACGGTACCGGCCACGCCCCACAGGAACGGCCACGCCCCCACGCAACCGGTCACGCCCCCACGGAGCCGGACACACCCCCACGGGGCCGGCCCCGTCCCACGGGGCCGGCTACGCCCTGACGGGACCGGCCACGCCCCCACGATGCCGGCTACGCCCCCACGGGACCGGCCACGCCCCCACGGAATTGGCCACGCCCCCACGGAAACGGCCATGTCCCCACGTGACCGGCCACGCCCCCACGGGGTTGGCCACGCCTCCATGGGGCCAGCCCCGTTCCACGGGGCCGACCACGCCCCCGCGGGGCCGGCCACGCCCCCACGGGGCCGGCCACTCCCCCACGGGGCCGGCCACGCCCCCACGGGAGCGGCACACCCCGACGGTGCCGGCACATCCCCACTTGGCCGGCCCCGCAGCCACGGGACCGGCCACGCCCCCACGGGGCTGGCCATGCGCCCACTGGGCCGTCCTCGCTCCCACATGGTCGGCCACGACCTCACTGGACCGGCCACGCCCCCACGCGGCCGGCCACGCCCTAACGGTACCGGCCACGCCCCCACGGGGACGGCCACACCCCCATTGTGCCGGATCCGCCCCCACGGGAACGGTCACCCCCCCACGGGACTGGGCACGCCCCCACGGGGACGGCCAAGCCCCCACGGGGCCGGCCACACTCCCACGGGGCCGAACCCACCCCCACGGGGCCGGCCACGCCCCCACGGGACCGGCCACGCCCCCACGGAACCGGCCACGCCCTCACGGGACCGGCCACACCCCCACGGTGCCGGCCACGCCCACACGGGGCCGGCCACACCCCCATGGTGCCGGATCCGCCCACACGGGGCCGGTTACCCCCCCACGGGACTGGGCACGCCACCACGGGGACGGCCAAGCCCCCACGGGGCCGTCCACACCCCCACGGGGCCGACCCAACCCCCACGGGGCCGGCCACGCCCCCACGGGACCGGCCACGCCCCCACGGGACCGGCCACGTTCCCACGGGGCCGGCCACGCCCTCACGGGACCGGCCACACCCCCACGGTGCCGGCGGCTTCCCCACGGGGCAGGCCACGCCCCCACGTGGCCGGCCACGCCCACACGGGGACGGCCACACCCCCATGGTGCCGGATCCGCCCACACGGGGCCGGTTGCCACCCCACGGGACTGGGCACACCACCACAAGGACGGCCAGGCCCCCACGGGGCCGGCCACACCCCCACTGGGCCGACCCCTCCACCACGGGGCCGGCCACACCCCCACGGGACCGGCCACGCCCCCACGGGACCGGCCACGTTTACACGGGGCCGGCCACGCCCTCATGAAACCGGCCACACCTCCACGGTGCCGGCCGCTCCCCCACGTGGCCGGCTACGCCCCCACGGGGCCGGCCACGCCTACACGGGGCCGGTCCCACCCGCACGGGGCCGGACACACACCCACGGGGCCGGCCACGCCCCAACGGAACCGGCCACGCCCCGACGGGACCAGCCAGGCCCCCACGGGGCCGGCCACACCCCCACTGGACCGGCCCCGCCCCCTCGGGGCCGGTCACGCCACCACGGGACCGGCCTCGCCCACACGGGGCTGGCCACGCTACCACGGGGCCGGCCCCGCCCCCACGGGGCCGGCCACGGGGCCGGCCACGCCCCCATGGGGCCGGCTCCACCCCACGCGACCGGCCACGCCCCCACCACCCTGGCCACTCCCCCACGGGACCGGCCCCGCACCCACGGGTCCGGCCACGCCCCCACGGGGCTGGCCACACCCCCACGGTACCGGCCACGCCCCACAGGAACGGCCACGCCCCCACGCGACCGGTCACGCCCCCACAGAGCCGGACACACCTTCATGGGGCCGGCCCCGTCCCACGGGGCCGGGTACGCCCTGACGGGATCGGCCACGCCCCCACGGGGCCGGCCACGCCCCCACGGGACTGGCCACGCCCCCACGGAACTGGCTACGCCCCCACGGAAACGGCCATGCCCCCACGTGACCGGCCACGCCCCCACGGGGTTGGCCACGCCTCCATGGGGCCGGCCCTGCCCCACGGGGCCTACCACGCCCCCACGGGGCCGGCCACGTTCCCACGGGTTCGGCCACTCCCACACAAGGCCGGCCACGCCCCCACGGGAGCGGCACACCCCGACGGTGCCGGCACATCCCCACTTGGCCGGCCCCGCAGCCACGGGGCCGGCCACGCCCCCACGGAACCGGCCATGCCCCCACGGGAATGGCCTCGCCCCCACGGGGCCGGCCACGCCTCCACAGGACCGGCCACGCCCCCACGGGGCTGGCCATGCGCCCACTGGGCCGTCCCCGCTCCCACAGGGCCGGCCACAACCTCACTGGACCGGCCACGCCCCCACAAGGCCGGGCACGTGCCCACGGGGCTGGCCCCGCCCCCACAGGGCCGGCCACACCCCCACGGGGCCGGCCACGCCCCCACGGTGCCGGCTACGCCCCCACGGGGCCGGCCACACCCCCATGGTGCCGGATCCGCCCCCACGGGGCCGGTCACCCCCCCACGGGACTGGAAACGACCCAACGGGGACGGCCAAGCCCCCACGGGGCCGGCCAAACCCCCACGGGGCCGAATCCACCCCCACGGGGCCGGCCACGCCCCCACGGGACCGGCCCCGCCCCCACGGGACCGGCCACGTTCCCACGGGGCCGGCCACACCCCCACTGGACCGGCCCCGCCCCCTCGGGGCCTGCCACGCCCCCACGGGACCGGCCACGCCCCCACGGGGCTGGCCACACTACCACGGGGCCGGCCCCGCCCCCACGGGGCCGGCCACGCCCCCATGGGGCAGGCCCCACGCCACGGGACCGGCCACGCCCCCACGGGGCTGGCCACTCCCCCACGGGACCGGCCCTGCCCCCACGGGGCCGGCCACACCCCCACGGGGCTGGCCACACCCCCACGGTACCGGCCACGCCCCACAGGAACGGCCACGCCCCCACGCGACCGGTCACGCCCCCACGGAGCCGGACACACCCCCACGGGGCCGGCCCGTCCCACGGGGCCGGCTACGCCCTGACGGGACCGGCCACGCCCCCACGATGCCGGCTACGCCCCCACGGGACCGGCCACGCCCCCACGGAACTGGCCACGCCCCCACGGAAACGGCCATGTCCCCACGTGACCGGCCACGCCCCCACGGGGTTAGCCACGCCTCCATGGGGCCGGCCCCGCCTCACGGGGCCGACCACTTCCCCGCGGGGCCGGCCACGCCCCCACGGGGCCGGCCACTCCCCCACGGGGCCGGCCACGCCCCCACGGGAGCGGCACACCCCGACTGTGCCGGCACATCCCCACTTGGCCGGCCCCGCAGCCACGGGACCGGCCACGCCCCCACGGGGCTGGCCATGCGCCCACTGGGCCGTCCCCGCTCCCACAGGGTCGGCCACGACCTCACTGGACCGGCCACGCCCCCACGGTACCGGCCACGCCCCCACGGGGACGGCCACACCCCCATTGTGCCGGATCCGCCCCCACGGTGCCGGTCACCCACCCACGGGACTGGGCACGCCCCCACGGGAACGGCCAAGCCCCCACGGGGCCGACCACACCCCCACGGGGCCGAACCCACCCCCACGGGGCCGGCCACGCCCCCACGGGTCCGGCCACGCCCCCACGGGACCGGCCACGCCCTCACGGGACCGGCCACACCCCCACGGTGCCGGCCGCTTCCCCACGGGGCCGGCCACGCCCCCACGTGGCCGGCCACGCCCACACGGGGCCGGCCACACCCCCATGGTGCCGGATCGACCCACACGGGGCCGGTTACCCCCCACGGGACTGGGCACGCCACCATGGGGACGGCCAAGCCCCCACGGGGCCGGCCACACCCCCACGGGGCCGACCCCACCCCCACGGGGCCGGCCACGCCCCCACGGGACCGGCCACGCCCCCACGGGACCGGCCACGCCCCCACGAGACCGGCCACGTTCCCACGGGGCCGGCCACGCCCTCACGGTACCGGCCACACCTCCCCGGTGCCAGCCACTCCCCTACGTGGCCGACCACGCCCCCACGGGGCCGGCCACGCCCACACGGAACCGGCCCCGCCCGCACGGGGCTGGTCACGCCCCCTCGGGACTGGCCACGCCCCCACGCCCACGGGACCAGCCACACCCCCACGGGGCCGGCCACGCCCCCACGGCACCGGCCACACCCCCACGGGGCAGGCCACGCCCCCACGGGGACGGCCCCGCTTCCACGGGGCGGGCCACGCCCCCACGTGAGCGGCCACGCACCCCGGAGCCGGCTACGCCCCTACAGGGCCGGCCACACCCCGACGGGGCCGACCCAGCCCCCACTGGGCCGGCCACGCCCCCACGGGACCAGCCACGGCCCCATTGGACCGGCCACGCCCCCACGGGACCGGCCACGCCCCCACGGGGCCAGGCACACCCCCACGGGGCCGACCTCGCCCCCACGGGCCGGCCACGCCCCAACGGAACCGGCCACACCCCAACGGGACCAGCCAGGCCCCCACGGGGCCGGCCACACCCCCACGGGACCTTCCCCGCACCTTCAGGGCCGGCCACGCCCCTACGGGACCGGCCGCGCCCCCACAAGGCTGGCCACGCTACCACGGGGCCGGCCCTTCCCCCACGGGGGCCGGCCACGCAGCCATGGGGCCGGCAACACCCCACGGGACCGGCCACGCCCCCACGGGGCTGGCCACTCCCCCACGGGACCGGCCACGCCCCACGGAAACGGCCACGCCCCCACGCGACCGGCCCCGCCCCCACGGAGCCGGACACACCCCCACGGGGCCGGCCCCGTCCCACGGGACCGGCCACGCCTTGACGGGACCGGCCACGCCCCCACGGGGCCGGCCACGCCCCCACGGGACCGACCACGCCCCTCGGGACTGGCCACACCCCTACGGAACCGGCCACGCCCCCACGGGACCGGCCACGCCCCCACGGGGCCAGCCACGCCTCCACGGGGCCGGCCCCGCCCCACGGGGCCAACCTCGCCCCCACGGGGCCGGCCACGCCCCCACGGGGCCGGCCACTCCCCAACGAGGCCGGCCACGCCCCCACGGGAGCGGGGACACCCCAACGGTGCCGGCACATCCCCACTTGGACGGCCCCGCACCCACGGGGCAGGCCACGCCCCTACGGGTACGGCACCGCTTCCACGGGGCGGGCCACGCCCCCACGTGAGCGGCCACGCACCCCGGAGCCGGCCACGCCCCTACAGGGCCGGCCACACCCCGACGGGGCCGACCCAGCCCCCACTGGGCCGGCCACGCCCCAACGGGACAAGCCACGCCCCCACCAGACCGGCCACGCCCCCACGGGACCAGCCACGCCTCCACGGGGCCGGCCACACCCCCACGGGGCCGGCCCCACCCCCACGGGGCCGGCCACGCCCCAACGGAACCGGCCACGCCCCCACGGGACCAGCCAGGCCCCAACGGGGCCAGCCACACCCCCACGGGACCTTCCCCGCCCCTACGGGGCCGGCCACGCCCCCACGGGACCTGCCACACCCCCACAAGGCTGGCCACGCTACCACGGGGCCGGCCCCGCCCCCACGGGGCCGGCCACGCAGCCATGGGGCCGGCAACACCCCACGGGACCGGCCACGCCCCCACGGGGCTGGCCACTCCCCCACGGGACCGGCCCCGCCCCCACGGGGCCGGCCACGCCCCCACGAGGCTGGCCACGCCCCCACGGTACCGGCCATGCCTTACGGGAACGGCCACACCCCCACGCGACCGACCACGCCCCCACGAAGCCGGACACACCCCCACGGGGCCGGTTCCGTCCCACGGGGCCGGCCACGCCTTGACGGGATCGGCCACTCCCCCACGGGGCCGGCCACGCCCCCACGGGACCGACCACGCCCCACGGGACTGGCCACGTCCCCACGGAGCCGGCCACGCCCCCACGGGACCGGCCACGCCCCCACGGGGCCGGCCACGCCTCCACGGGGCCGGCCCAGCCCCACGGGGCCGACCACGCCCCCACGGGGCCGGCCACGCCCCCACTTTGCCGGCCACTCCCCAACGGGGCCGGCCACGCCCCCACGGGAGCGGGCACACCCCGACGGTGCCGGCACATCCCCACTTGGCCGGCCCCGCACCCACGGGGCCGGCCACGCCCCCACGGAACCGGCCATGCCCCCACGGGAACGGCCACGCACCCCCGGGGCCGGCCACGCCTCCACGGGACCGGCCACGCCCCCACAAGGCTGGCCATGCCCCCACTGGACCGTCCCCGCTACCACGGGGCCGGCCACGAACCCACTGGACCGGTCACGCCCCCACGGGGCCGGGTACGTGGCCACGGGGCCGGCCTCGCCCCCACAGGGCCGGCCACACCCCCACGGGGCCGGCCAAGCCCCCACGGTACCGGCCACGCCCCCACGGAGCCGGCCACACCCCCATGGGGCCGGCTCCGCACCCACGGGGCCGGTCACCCCCCACCGGACTGGGCACGCCACCACAAGGACGGCCAAGCCCCCACGGGGCCGGCCACACCCCCACGGGGCCGACCCAACCCACACGGGGCCGGCCACGCTCCCACGGGACCGGCCACGCCCCCACGGGACCGGCCACGTTCCCACGGGGCCGGCCACGCCTTCACGGGACTGCCCACATCCCCACGGTGCCGGCCGCTCCCCCACGGGGCCGGCCACGCCCCCACGGGGCCGGCAACGCCCACACGGGGTCGGCCCCGCCCGCACGGTGCCGGTCACGCCCCCACGGGACCGGCCACGCCCCCACGCCCAAGGGACCGGCCACGCTCCCACTGGGCCGGCCACGCACCCACAGGACCGGCCACGCCCACACGGAGCCGGCCACGCCCCCACGGTGACGGCCCCGCCTCCACGGGGCAGGCCACGCCCCCACGTGAGCGGCCACGCACCCGGAGCCGGCCACGCCCCTACAGGGCCGGCCACACCCCGACGGGGCCGACCCAGCCCCCACTGGGCCGGCCACGCCCCCACGAAACCAGCCACGCCTCCACCAGACCGGCCACGCCCACACGGGACCGGCAACGCCCCCACGGGGCCGGCCACACCCCCACGGGGCCGGCCCCGCCCCCATGGTGCCGACCACGCCCCAACGAAACCGGCCACGCCCCCACGGGGCTGGACACGCTACCACGGGGCCGGCCCCGCCCCCACGGGGCCTGCCACGCACCCATGGGGCCGGCCCCACCCCACGGGACCGGCCACGCCCCCACGGGGCTGGCCACTCCCCCACGGGACTGGCCCCGCCCCCACGGGGCCGGCCACGCCCCCACGGGGCTGGCCACGCCCCCACGGTACCAGCCACGCCCCACGGGGACGGCCACGCCCCCACGCGACCGGCCACGCCCCCACGGAACCGGACACACCCCCACGGGGCCGGCCCCGTCCCACGGGGCCGGCCACGCCCCCACGCGACCGGCCACGCCCCCACGGAACCGGACACACCCCCACGGGGCCGGCCCCGTCCCACGGGGCCGGCCACGCCCCCACGGGACTGGCAACGCCCCCACGGAACCTGCCACGCCCCAACGGGTCCGGCCACGCCCTCACGGGGCCGGCCACGCCTCCACGGGGCCGGCCCCGCCCCACGGAGCCGACCACGCCCCCACGGGGCCTTCCACGCCTCCACGGGGCCGGCCCCGCCCCACGGGGCCGACCACGCTCCCACGGGGCCGGCCACGCCCCCACGGGCCGGCCAGTCCCCAACGGGGCCGGCCATGCCCCCACGGGAGCGGGCACACCCCGACTGTGCCGGCACATCCCCACTTGGCCGGCCCCGCACCCACGGGGCCGGCCACGCCCCCACGGAACCGGCCATGCCCCCACGGGAACGGCCCCGCCCCCACGGGGCCGGCCACTCCTCCACGGGACCGGCCACGCCCCCACGGGGCTGGCCATGCCCCCACTGGGCCGTCCCCGCTCCCACGGGGCCGGCCACGACCCCACTGGACCGGCCACGCCCCCACGGGGCCGGGCACGTGCCCACGGGGCCGGCCTCGCCCCCACAGGGCCGGCTACACCCCCACGGGGCCGGCCATGCCCCCACGGTACCGGCCACGCCCCCACGGGGCCGGCTACACCCCCATGGGGCCGGCTCCGCTTCCACGGGGCCGGTCACCTCCCCACGGGAATGGGCACGCTCCCACAGGGCCGGCCCAGTCCCACGGGGCCGGCCACCCCCTGACGGGACCGGCCACGCCCCCATGGGGCCGGCCACGCCCCCACGGGACCGACCACGCCCCCACGGGACTGGCCACGCCCCCACGGAACCGGCCACGCCTCCACGGGTCCGGCCACGCCCCCACGGGGCCGGCCACGCCTCCACGGGGCCGGCCCCGCCCCACGGGGCCGACCACGCCCCCACGGGGCCGGCCACGCCCCAACGGGGCCGGCCACTCCCCAACGGGGCCGGCCACGCCCCCACGGGAGCGGGCACACCCCGACGGTGCCGGTACATCCCCACTTGGCCGGCCCCGCACCCACGGGGCCGGCCACGCCCCCACAGAACCGGCCATGCCCCCACGGGAACAGCACCGCCCCCACGGGGCCGGCCACGCCTCCACGGGACCGGCCACGCCCCCACGGGGCTGGCCATGCCCCCACTGGGCCATCCCCGCTCCCACGGGGCCGGCCACGACCCCACTGGACCGTCCACGCCCCCACGGGGCCGGGCACGTGCCCACGGGGCAGGCCTCGCCCCCATAGGGCCGGCCACACCCCCACGGGGCCGGCCATGCCCCCACGGTATCAGCCACGCCCCCACGGGGCCGGCTACACCCCCATGGGGCCGGCTCCGCCCCCAAGGGGCCGGTCACCCCCCCACGGGACTGGGCACGCCCCCACGGGGACGGCCAAGCACCCACGGGGCCGGCCACACCCCCACGGGGCCGACCCCACCCCCACGGGGCCGGCCACGACCCCACGGGACCGGCCACGCCCCCACGGGACCGGCCACGTTCCCACGGGGCCGGCCACGCCCTCACGGGACCGGCCACACCTCCACGGTGCCGGCCGCTTCCCCACGGGGCCGGCCACGCCCCCACGGGCCGGCCACGCCCCACGGGGCTGGCCCCGCCCGCACGGGGCCGGTCACGCCCCCACGGGATTGGCCACGCCACAACGCCCAAGGGACCGGCCACGCCCCCCCGGGACCGGCCACACCTCCACGGGGCCGGCCACGCCCCCACGGCGCCGGCCCCGCCCCCATGAGTCCGACCCCGCCATACGGGGCCGGCCACGCCCTCACGCGACCGGCCATGCCCCCACGGCACCGGCCACGCTCCCAGGGGCTGGCCACGTCCTCACGGGGCCGGGAAAGCTCCCAAAGGACCGGCCACTCACCGACGGGGCAGTCCTCGCCCAAACGGGACCTGCCCCGACCCAATGCTACCGATCACGCCCCCACGGGACCGGCCACGCCCCCACGGGACCGGCCACGCCCCCACGGGACTGGCCACGCCCCCACGGAACCGGCCACGCCCCCACGGGACCGGCCACGCCCCCACGGGGCCGGCCACGCCTCCACGGGGCCGGACCCGCCCCACGGGGCCGACCACGCCCCCACGAGGCCGGCCACCTCCCCACGGGGCCGGCCATTCCCCCACGCGGCCGGCCACGCCCCAACGGAACCGGCCACGCCCCCACGGGACCAGCCAGGCCCCCACGGGGCCGGCCACACCCCCACGGGACCTTCCCCGCCCCTTCGGGGCCGGCCACGCCCCCACGGGACAGGCCACGCCCCCACGGGGCTGGCCAGGCTACCACGGGGCCGGCCCCGCCCCCACGGGGCCTGCCACGCACCCATGTGGCCGGCCCCACCCCACGGGGCCGGCCACGCCCCCACGGGGCCGGCCACTCCCCAACGGGGCCGGCCACGCCCCCACGGGAGCGGGCACACCCCGACGGTGCCGGCACATCCCCACTTGGCCGGCCCCGCACCCACGGGGCCGGCCACGCCCCCACGGAACCGGCCATGCCCCCACGGGAACGGCACCGCCCCCACGGGGCCGGCCACGCCTCCACGGGACTGGCCACGCCCCCACGGGGCTGGCCATGCCCCCACTAGGCCGTCCCCGCTCCCACGGGGCCGGCCACGACCCCACTGGACCGGACACGCCACCACGGGGCCGGGCACGTGCCCACGGGGCCGTCCTCGCCACCACAGGGCCGGCCACACCCCCACGGGGCCTGTCATGCCCCCACGGTACAGGCCACGCCCCCACGGGGCCGGCTACACCCCCATGGGGCCGGCTCCGCCCCCACGGGGCCGGTCACCCCCCCACGGGAATGGGCACGCTCCCATGGGGCCGGCCCCGTCCCACGGGGCCGGCCACGCCCTGACGGGACCGGCCACGCCCCCACGGGGCCGGCCACGCCCCCACGGGACCGACCACGCCCCCACGGGACTGGTCACGCCCCCACGGAACCGGCCACGCCCCCACGGGTCTGGCCACGCCCCCACGGGGCCGGCCACGCCTCCACGGGGCAGGCCCCGCCCCTCGGGGCCGACCACGCCCCCACGGGGCCGGCCACGCCCCAACGGGCCGGCCACTCCCCAACGGGGCCGGCCACGCCCCCACGGGAGCGGGCACACCCAGACGGTGCCGGCACATCCCCACTTGGCCGGCCCCGCACCCACGGGGCCGGCTACGCCCCCACGGAACCGGCCATGCCCCCACGGGAACAGCCCCGCCCCCACGGGGCCGGCCACGCCTCCACGGGACCTGCCACGCCCCCACGGGGCTGGCCATGCCCCCACTGGGCCGTCCCTGCTCCCACGGGCCGGCCACGACCCCACTGAACCGGCGACGTCCCCACGGGGCCGGGCACGTGCCCACGGACCCGGCCTCGCCCCCACAGGGCCGGCCACACCCCCACGGGGCCGGCCATGCCCTCACGGTACCGGCCACGCCCCCACGGGGCCGGCTACACCCCCATGGGGCCGGCTCCGCCCCCACGGGGCCGGTCACCCCCCCACGGGACTGGGCACGCCCCCACGGGGACGGCCAAGCCCCCACGGGGCTGGCCACACCCCCACGGTGCCAACACCACCCCCACGGGGCCGGCCACGCCCCCACGGGACCGGCCACGCCCCCACGGGACCGGCCACGTTCCCACGGGGCCGGACACGCCCTCACGGGACCGGACACACCTCCACGGTGCCGGCCGCTCCCCCACGGGGCCGGCCACGCCCCCACAGGCCGGCCACGCCCCACGGGGCTGGCCCCGCCCGCACGGGGCCGGTCACGCCCCACGGGACCGGCCACGCCCCAACGCCCACAGGACCGGCCACGCCCCCACGGGACCGGCCACACCTCCACGGGGCCGGCAACGCCCCCACGGCGCCGGCCCCGCCCCCACGGGGCCGACCCCGCCTTACGGGGCCGGCCACGCCCTCACGCGACCGGCCATGCCCCCACGGCGCCGGCCACGCTCCCACGGGCCTGGCCACGTCCTCACGGGGCCGGGAAAGCTCCCACGGGACCGGCCACTCACCGACGGGGCCGTCCTCACCCAAACGGGACCGGCCCTGACCCAACGCTACCGATCACGCCCCCACGGGACCGGTCATGCCCCCACGGGACCGGCCACGCCCCCACGGAACTGGCCACGCCCCCACGGAACCGGCCACGCCCCCACGGGACCGGCCACGTTCCCACGGGGCCGGCCACGCCCTCACGGGACCGGACACACCTCCACGGTGCCGGCTACACCCCCATGGGGCCGGCTCCGCCCCCACGGGGCCGGTCACCCCCCCACGGGACTGGGCATGCCCCCACGGGAACGGCCAAGCCCCCACGGGGCTGGCCACACCCCCACGGCGCCAACACCACCCCCACGGGGCCGGCCACGCCCCCACGGGACCGGCCACGCCCCCACGGGACCGGCCACGTTCCCACGGGGCCGGCCACGCCCTCACGGGACCGGACACACCTCCACGGTGCCGGCCGCTCCCCCACGGGGCCGGCCACGCCCCCACAGGCCGGCCACGCCCCACGGGGCTGTCCCCGCCCGCACGGGGCCGGTCACGCCCCACGGGACCGGCCACGCCCCAACGCCCACAGGACCGGCCACGCCCCCACGGGACCGGCCACACCTCCACGGGGCCGGCCACGCCCCCACGGCGCCGGCCCCGCCCCCACGGGGCCGACCCCGCCTTACGGGGCCGGCCACGCCCTCACGCGACCGGCCATGCCCCCACGGCGCCGGCCACGCTCCCACGGGCCTGGCCACGTCCTCACGGGGCCGGGAAAGCTCCCACGGGACCGGCCACTCACCGACGGGGCCGTCCTCACCCAAACGGGACCGGCCCTGACCCAACGCTACTGATCACGCCCCCACGGGACCGGCCATGCCCCCACGGGACCGGCCACGCCCCCACGGAACTGGCCACGCCCCCACGAAACCGGCCACGCCCCCACGGGACCGGCCACGTTCCCACGGGGCCGGCCACGCCCTCACGGGACCGGACACACCTCCACGGTGCCGGCCGCTCCCCCACGGGGCCGGCCACGCCCCCACAGGCCGGCCACCCCCCACGGGGCTGGCCCCGCCCGCCCAAGGCCGGTCACGCCCCACGGGACCGGCCACGCCGCAATGCCACACAGGACCGGCCACGCCCCCACGGGACCGGCCACACCTCCACGGGGCCGGCCACGCCCCCACGGCGCCGGCCCCGCCCCCACGGGGCCGACCCCGCCTTACGGGGCCGGCCACGCCCTCGCGCGGCCGGTCATGCCCCCACGGCGCCGGCCACGCTCCCACGGGCCTGGCCACGTCCTCACGGGGCCGGGAAAGCTCCCACGGGACCGGCCACTCACCGACGGGGCCGTCCTCACCCAAACGGGACCGGCCCCGACCCAACGCTACCGATCACGCCCCCACGGGACCGGCCATGCCCCCACGGGACCGGCCACGCCCCCACGGAACTGGCCACGCCCCCACGGAACCGGCCACGCCCCCACGGGACCGGCCACGCCCCCACGGGGCCGGCCACGCCTCCACGGGGCCGGACCCGCCCAACGGGGCCGACCACGCCCCCACGGGGCCGGCCACCTCCCCACGGGGCCGGCCATTCCCCCACGCGGCCGGCCACGCCCCAACGGAACCGGCCACGCTCCCACGGGACCAGCCAGGCCCCCACGGGGCCGGCCACACCCCCACGGGACCTTCCCCGCCCCTTCGGGCACGGCCACGCCCCCACGGGACCGGCCCCGCCCCCTCGGGGCCGGCCACGCCCCCACGGGGCTGGCCACACCCCCACGGTACCGGCCACTCCCCACGGGAACGGCCACGCCCCCACGCGGCCGGTCACGCCCCCACGGAGCCGGACACACCCCCACGGGGCCGGCCCCGTCCCACGGGGCAGGCCACGCCCTGACGGGACCGGCCACGCCCCCACGGGGCCGGCCACGCCCCCACGGACCGACCACGCCCCCACGGGACTGGCCACGCCCCCACGGAACCGGCCACGCCCCCAAGGAACCGGCCACGCCCCACCGGGGCCGGCCACGCCTCCACGGGGCCGGCCCCGCCACACGGAGCCGACCACGACCCCACGGGGCCGGCCACGCCCCCACGGGGCCGGCGACTCCCCAACGGGGCCGGCCACGCCCCCACGGGAGCGGGCACACCCCGACGGTGCCGGCACATCCCCACTTGGCCGGCCCCGCACCCACGGGGCCGGCCACGCCCCCACGGAACCGGCCATGCCCCCTCGGGAACGGCCCCGCCCCCACGGGGCCGGCCACGCCTCCACGGGACCGGCCACGCCCCCACGGGGCTGTCCATGGCCCCACTGGGCCGTCCCCGCTCCCACGGGGCCGGCCACGACCCCACTGGACCGGCCACGCCCCCACGGGGCCGGACACGTGCCCACGGGGCCGGCCTCGCCCCCACAGGGCCGGCCACACCCTCACGGGGCCGACCATGCCCCCACGGTACCGGCCACGCCCCCACGGGGCCGGCTACACCCCCATGGGGCCGGCTCCGCCCCCACGGGGCCGGTCACCCCCCACGGGACTGGGAACGCCCCCACGGGGACGGCCAAGCCCCCACGGGGCCGGCCACACCCCCACGGGGCCGACCCCACCCCACGGGGCTGGTCACGTCCCCACGGGACCGGCCACGCCTCCACGGGTCCGGCCACGCCTCCACGAGGCCGGCCACGCCCTCACGGGACCGGCCACGCCCCCACGGTGCCGGCCGCTCCCCCACGGGGCCTGCCACGCCCCCACGGGCCGGCCACGCCCCACGGGGCCGGCCCCGCCCGCACGGGGCCGGTCACGCCCCCACGGGACCGGCCACGCCCCAACACTCACGGGACCGGCCACGCACCCAAGGGACCGGCCACACCTCCACGGGGCCGGCCACGCCCCCACGGCGCCGGCCCCGCCCCCACGGTGCCGACCCCGCCTTACGGGGCCGGCCACGCCCTCACGCGACCGGCCATGCCCCCACGGCGCCGGCCACGCTCCCACGGGGCCGGCCACGTCCTCACGGGGCCGGGAAAGCTCCCACGGGACCGGCCACTCACCGACGGGGCCGTCCTCACCCCCACGGGGCCGGCCCCGACCCAACGCTACCGATCACGCCCCCACGGGACCGGCCACGCCCCCACGGGCCTGGCCACGCCCCCACGGAACCGGCCACGCCCCCACGTTACCGGCCACGCCCCCACGGGGCCGGCCACGCCTCCACGGGGCCGGACCTGCCCCACAGGGCCGACCACGCCCCCACGGGGTCGGTCACCTCCTCACGGGGCCGGCCATTCCCCCACGCGGCCGGCCACTCCCCAACGGAACCGGCCACGCCCCCACGGGACCAGCCAGGCCCCCACGGGGCTGACCACACCCCCACGGGACCTTCCCCGCCCCTTCGGGGCCGGCCACGCCCCCACGGGACCGGCCACACCCCCACGGGGCTGGCCACGCTACCACGGGCCTGCCCCGCCCCCACGGGGCCGGCCACGTACCCATGGGGCCGGCCCCACCCCACGGGACCGGCCACGCCCCCACGGGGCTGGCCACTCCCCCACGGGACCGGTCCCGCCCCTCGGGGCCGGCCACGCCCCCACGGGGCTGGCCACGCCCCCACGGTACCTGCCACTCCCCACGGGAACGGCCACGCCCCCCTCGCGGCCGGCCACGCCCCCACGGAGCCGGACACACCCCCACGGGGCCGGCCCCGTCCCACGGGGCAGGCCACGCCCTGACGGGACCGGCCACGCCCCCACGGGGCCGGCGACGCCCCCACGGGACCGGCCATTCCCCCACGCGGCCGGCCACGCCCCAACGGAACCGGCCACGCTCCCACGGGACCAGCCAGGCCCCCACGGGGCCGGCCACACCCCCACGGGACCTTCCCCGCCCCTTCGGGCACGGCCACGCCCCCACGGGACCGGCCCCGCCCCCTCGGGGCCGGCCACGCCCCCACGGGTCTGGCCACACCCCCACGGTACCGGCCACTCCCCACGGGAACGGCCACGCCCCCACGCGGCCGGTCACGCCCCCACGGAGCCGGACACACCCCCACGGGGCCGGCCCCGTCCCACGGGGCAGGCCACGCCCTGACGGGACCGGCCACGCCCCCACGGGGCCGGCCACGCCCCCACGGACCGACCACGCCCCCACGGGACTGGCCACGCCCCCACGGAACCGGCCACGCCCCCAAGGAACCGGCCACGCCCCACCGGGGCCGGCCACGCCTCCACGGGGCCGGCCCCGCCCCACGGAGCCGACCACGACCCCACGGGGCCGGCCACGCCCCCACAAGGCCGGCGACTCCCGAACGGGGCCGGCCACGCCCCCACGGGAGCGGGCACACCCCGACGGTGCCGGCACATCCCCACTTGGCCGGCCCCGCACCCACGGGGCCGGCCACGCCCCCACGGAACCGGCCATGCCCCCTCGGGAACGGCCCCGCCCCCACGGGGTTGGCCACGCCTCCACGGGACCGGCCACGCCCCCACGGGGCTGTCCATGGCCCCACTGGGCCGTCCCCGCTCCCACGGGGCCGGCCACGACCCCACTGGACCGGCCACGCCCTCACGGGGCCGGACACGTGCCCACGGGGCCGGCCTCGCCCCCACATGGCCGGCCACACCCTCACGGGGCCGACCATGCCCCCACGGTACCGGCCACGCCCCCACGGGGCCGGCTACACCCCCATGGGGCCGGCTCCGCCCCCACGGGGCCGGTCACCCCCCACGGGACTGGGAACGCCCCCACGGGGACGGCCAAGCCCCCACGGGGCCGGCCACACCCCCACGGGGCCGACCCCACCCCACGGGGCTGGTCACGTCCCCACGGGACCGGCCACGCCTCCACGGGTCCGGCCACGCCTCCACGAGGCCGGCCACGCCCTCACGGGACCGGCCACGCCCCCACGGTGCCGGCCGCTCCCCCACGGGGCCTGCCACGCCCCCACGGGCCGGCCACGCCCCACGGGGCCGGCCCCGCCCGCACGGGGCCGGTCACGCCCCCACGGGACCGGCCACGCCCCAACACTCACGGGACCGGCCACGCACCCAAGGGACCGGCCACACCTCCACGGGGCCGGCCACGCCCCCACGGCGCCGGCCCCGCCCCCACGGTGCCGACCCCGCCTTACGGGGCCGGCCACGCCCTCACGCGACCGGCCATGCCCCCACAGCGCCGGCCACGCTCCCACAAGGCCGGCCACGTCCTCACGGGGCCGGGAAAGCTCCCACGGGACCGGCCACTCACCGACGGGGCCGTCCTCACCCCCACGGGGCCGGCCCCGACCCAACGCTACCGATCACGCCCCCACGGGACCGGCCACGCCCCCACGGGCCTGGCCACGCCCCCACGGAACCGGCCACGCCCCCACGTTACCGGCCACGCCCCCACGGGGCCGGCCACGCCTCCACGGGGCCGGACCTGCCCCACAGGGCCGACCACGCCCCCACGGGGTCGGTCACCTCCTCACGGGGTCGGCCATTCCCCCACGCGGCCGGCCACTCCCCAACGGAACCGGCCACGCCCCCACGGGACCAGCCAGGCCCCCACGGGGCTGACCACACCCCCACGGGACCTTCCCCGCTCCTTCGGGGCCGGCCACGCCCCCACGGGACCGGCCACACCCCCACGGGGCTGGCCACGCTACCACGGGCCTGCCACGCCCCCACGGGGCCGGCCACGTACCCATGGGGCCGGCCCCACCCCACGGTACCGGCCACGCCCCCACGGGGCTGGCCACTCCCCCACGGGACCGGTCCCGCCCCTCGGGGCCGGCCACGCCCCCACGGGACTGGCCACGCCCCCACGGTACCTGCCACTCCCCACGGGAACGGCCACGCCCCCCTCGCGGCCGGCCACGCCCCCACGGAGCCGGACACCCCCACGGGGCCGGCCCCGTCCCACGGGGCAGGCCACGCCCTGACGGGACCGGCCACGCCCCCACGGGGCCGGCGACGCCCCCACGGGACCGACCACGCCCCCACGGGACAGGCCACGCCCCCACGGAACCGGCCACGCCCCCACGGGACCGGCCACGCCCCCACGGAACCGGCCACGCCTCCACGGGGCCGTCCATGCCCCACGGGGCCGACCACGCCCCCACGGGGCCGGCCACCCCCCCACGGGGCCGGCCACTCCCCAAGGGGCCGGCCACGCCCCCACGGGAGCGGGCACACCCCGACGGTGCCGGCACATCCCCACTTGGCCGCCCCCGCACCCACGGGGCCGGCCACGCCCCCACGGAACCGGCCATGCCCCCACGGGAACGGCCCCGCCCCCACGGGGCCGGACACGCCTCCACGGGACCGGCCACGCCCCCACTGGGCTGGCCAAGCCCCCACTGGGCCGTCCCCACTCCTATGGGGCCGGCCACGACCCCACTGGACCGGCCACGCCCCCACGGGGCCGGGCACGTGACCACAGGGTCGGCCTCGCCCCCACAGGGCCGGCCACACCACCACGGGGCCGGCCATGCCCTCGCGGTACCGGCCACGCCCCCACGGGGCCGGCCACACTCCCATGGGGTCGGCTCCGCCCCCACGGGGCCGGTCACCCCCCCAAGGGACTGGGCACGCCCCCACGGGGACGGCCAAGCCCCCACAAGGCCGGCCACACCCCCTCGGGGCCGACCCCACCCCACGGGGATGGCCACGCCCCCACGGGACAGGCCACGCCTCCACGGGACCGGCCACGCCTCCACGAGGCCGGCCATGCCTTCACGGGCCCGTCCGCGCCCCCACGGTGCCGGCCGCTCCCCCACGGGGCTGGCCACGCCCCCACGGGCCAGCCACGCCCCACGGGGCCGGCCCCGCCCGCACGAGGCCGGTCACGCCCCCACAAGACCGGCCACACCCCCACGTCCACGGGACCGGCCACGCCCCTACGGGACCGGCAACACTTCCACGGGGCCGGCCACGCCCCCACGGCGCCGGCCCCGCCCCCACGGGGCCGACCCCGCCTTACGCTGCCGGCCACGCCCTCACGCGACCGGCCATGCCCCCACGGCACCGGCCACGCTCCCACGGGGCCGGCCACGTCCTCACGGGGCCGGGAAAGCTCCCACGGGACCGGCCACTCACCGACGGAGCCGGCCTCACCCCCACGGGGCAGGCCCCGACCCAACGCTACCAATCACGCCCCCACGGGACCGGCCACGCCCCCACGGGACCGACCACGCCCCCACGGGACTGGCCACGCCCCCACGGAACAGGCCACGCCCCAACGGGACCGGCCACGCCCCCACGGGGCCGGCCACGCCTCCACGGGGCCGGACCCGCCCCACCGGGCCGAACACGCCCCCACGGGGCCGGCCACCTCCCCACGGGGCCGGCCATTCCCCCACGCGGCCGGCCATACCCCCACGGGAGCGGCCACTCCCCGACGGTGCCGGCACATACCCGCTTTGCTGGCCCCGCACCCACGAGCCGGCCTCGCCCCCACGGGGCCGGCCACGCCCCCACGGTACCGGCCACGCCCCACAGGAAGGCCACGCCCCCACGCGACCGGCCACGCCCCCACGGAGCCGGCCATACCCCCACGGGGCCGGCCACACCCTCACGGGACCGGCAACGCCCCCACGGGGCCGGCCACGCCACCACGGGACTGGCCAAGCCCCCACGGAACCTGCCACGCCCCACGGGACCGACAACGCCCCCACGGGGCCGGCCACGCCTCCACGGGGCCGGCCCCGCCCCACGGGGCCAACCACGCCCCCACGGGGCCGGCCACGCCCCCACGGGGCCGGCCACTCCCCCACGGGGCCAGCCACGCCCCCATGGGAGCGGGGACTCCCCGACGGTGCCGGCACATCCACACTTGGCCGGCCCCGCACTCACGGGGCCGGCCACGCCCCCACGGAACCGGCCACGCCCCCTTGGGAACGGCCCCACCCCAACGGGGTTGGTCACGCCTCCACGGGACCGGCCATGTCCCACGGGGCCGGCCACGCCCCCACTGGACCGGCCATGCCCCCACGGGGCCGGCCAAGTGCCCACGGTGCCGGCCCCGCCCCCACAGGGCAGGCCACACCCCCACGGGGCGGCCACGCCCCCACGGGACCGGCCACGCCCCCACGGGGCCGGCCACACCCCCATGGGGCCGGCTCCGCCCCCACGGGCCGGTAACCCCCCCGTGGGACAGGGTACGCCCCCATGGGGACGGCCACACCCCCACGGGGCCGGCCACACCCCCACGGGGCCGACCCCACCCCTACGAGGCTGGCCACGCCCCCACGGGTCCGGCCACGCCCCCACGGGACCGGCCACGCCCCCACAGGGCCGTCCACGCCCTCACGGGACCGGGCACGCCCCCACGGTGCCGGCCGCTCCCCAACGGGGGCGGCCACGCCCCAGCGGGGCCGGCCAAGCCCCCACGGGGCCGTCACCGCCCGCACGGGGCCGGTCTTCCCCCACGGCACCGGCCACGCCCCCACGCCCACGGGGACGGCCACGCTCCCACGGGACCGGCCACGCCTCCACGGGGCCGGCCACGCCCCCACGGGGCCGGCCCAACCCCTACGGGGCCGACCCCGCCTTACGGGGCCGGCCACGCCGTCACGCAACCGGCCATGCCCCACGAGGCCGGCCACGCTCCAACGGGGCCAGCCACGTCCCGACGGGGCCGGCAAAGCCCCCACGGGACCGGTCACACCCTCACGGGGCCGGCCCCGCCCCAACGGTGCCGATCACGCCCCCACGGGACCGGCCACGCCCCCACGGAGCCGGCCACACCCCCACTGGACCGGCCACGCCCCCACGGGACTGGCCACGCCCCCACGAAACCGGCCACGCCCCCACGGGGCCGGCCACGCCACCACGTTGCCGGTCACTCCCCCACGGGGCCGGCCACGCCCTCACGGGAGCGGGCACTCCCCGACGATGCCGGTACATCCACACTTGGCCGGCCCCGCATCCACGGGGCCGGCCACGCCCCCACGGAACCGGCCACGCCCCGACGGGAACGGCCCCGCCCCACGGGGCCGGTCACGCCTCCACGGGATCGGCCACGCCCCCACATGGCCGTCCCCGCCCCCACGGGGCCGGCCACGCCCCCACTGGACCGGCCACGCCCCCACGGGGCCGGCCACGCCCCCACTGGACCGGCCACGCCCCCACGGGGCCGGCCACGTGCCCACGGGGCCGACCCCACCCCCACAGCGCCGGCCACACCCCCACGGGGCCGGCCAAGCCCCCACGGGACCGGCCAGGCCCTCTCGAGACCGGCCACACCCCCATGGGGCCGGCTTCGCCCCCACGGGGCCGGTCATCCACCCACGGGACAGGCACGCCCCCACGGGGACGGCCACGCCCCCACGGGGCCGGCCACACCCCCACGGGGCTGACCCCACCCCCACGGGGCTGGCCACGCCTTCACGGGTCCGGCCAAGCCCCCACGGGACCGGCCACGCCCCCACAGGGCCGTCCACGCCCTCACTGGACCGGGCACGCCCCCACAACGCCGGCCGCTCCCCAACGGGGGCGGCCACGCCCCAGCGGGGCCGGCCAAGCCCCCACGGGGTCGTCCCCGCCCGCACGGGGCCGGTCTTCCCCTACGGGACCGGCCACGCCCCCACGCCCACGCCCCCACGCCCACGGGACGGCCACGCTCCCACGGGACCGGCCACGCCTCCACGGGGCCGTCCACGCCCCCACGGGGCCGGCCCCACCCCCACGGGGCCGACCCCGCCTTACGGGGCCGGCCACGCTCTTACGCCACCGGCCATGCCCCACGAAGCCGACCACTCTCCAACGGGGCCGGCCACGTCCCGACGGGGCCGGCAAAGCCCCAACGGGACCGGCCACTCACCGAAGGGGCCGGCCACACCCTCACGGGGCCGGCCCCGCCCCCTCGGTGCCGGCCACGCCCCCACGGGACCGACCACGCCCCCACGGTACCGGCCACGCCCCCACGGGTCTGGCCACGCCCCCACGTAACCGGAGACGCCCCCACGGGACCGACCACGCCCCCACGGGACCGGCTACGCTTCCACTGTGCTGGACCCGCCCCACGGGGCCGACCACGCCCCCACGAGGCCGGCCACGCCCCCACGGGGCCGACCACTCCCCCACGGGACCGTCCACACCCCCACGGGACCGTCCACACCCCCACGGGATGGCCACTCCCCGACGGTGCCGACACATCCCCTCTTGTCTGGCTCCGCACCCACGGGGCCGGCCCCGCCCCCACGGGGCCGGCCACGCCCCCATGGGGCCGGCCCCACCCCACGGGACCGGCTACGCCCCCACGGGGCTGGCCACGCCCCCACGGGGCCGGCCCCGCCCTCACGGGGCCGGCCACGCCCCCACGGGGCTGGCCACGCCCCCACGGTACTGGCCACGCCCCACGGGAACGGCCACGCCGCCACGCATTTGGCAACGCCACCACGGAACCGGCCACACCCCTACGGTGCTGGGCCCGTCCCACGGGGCCGGCCACGCCCTCACGGGACCGGCTACGCCCCCACGGAGCCGGCCACACCCCCACGGGACCGGCCACGCCCCCACGGGAATGGCCACGCCCCTACGGAACCGGCCACGCCCCCACGGGGCCGGCCACGCCCCCACGTGGCTGGTCACTTCCCCACGAGGCCGGCCACGCCCCCACGGGAGCGGGCAGTCCCCGACGGTGCCGGCACATCCACACTTGGCCGGCCCCGCATCCACGGGGCCGGCCAAGCCCCCACGGAACCGGCCACGCCCCCACGCGAACGGCCCCGTCCCACGGGGCCGGTCACGCCTCCACGGGACCGGCCACGCCCCCACGTGGCCGTCCCCGCCCCCACGGAGCCGGCCACGCCCCCACTGGACCGGCAACGCCCCCACGGAGCCGGCCACGCACCCACTGGACCGGCCACGCCCCCACGGGGCCGGCCACGTTCCCACGGGGCCGACCCCACCCCCACAGGGCCGGCCACACTCCCACGGGGCCGGCCAAGCCCCAACGGGACCGGCCAGGCCCTCTCGAGGCCGGCCACACCCCCATGGGGCCAGCTTTGCCCCCACGGGGCCGGTCATCCACCCACGGGGCCGGTCATCCACCCACGGGACGGGCACGCCCCCACGGGGACGGCCACGCCCCCACGGGGCCGGCCACACCCCCACGGGGACGACCCCACCCCCACGGGGCCGGCCATGCCCACACGGGACCGGCCACGCCCTCACGGGACCGGCCACGCCCCCACGGTGCCTGCCGCTCCCCCACGGGGCCGGCCACGCCCCCACGGGGGCGGCCACGCCCCCACGGGGCCGGATCCGCACGCACGGGGCCGGTCACGCCCCCACGGGACCGGCCACACCCCCACGCCCACGGGACCGGACAAGCCCCAACAGGACCAGCAACGCCTCCACGGGGCCGGCCATGCCCCTACGGGGCCGGCCCCGCCCCCACAGGGCCGACCCCGCCTTACGGGGCCGGCCACGCCCTCACGCGACCGGCCATGCCCCCACGGGACCGGCCACTCACCGACGGGGCCGGCCACACCCTCACTGAGCCGGTCCCGCCCCCACGGTGCCGGTCATGCCCCCACGGGACCGGCCACCACCCCCAAGGGACCGGACACGCCCCCGCGGGACTGGCCACGCCCCCACGGGACCGGCCACGCTCCTACGGGACCGGCTACGCCCCCACGGAACCGGCCACGCCTGTACGGGGTCGGACCCGCCCCACGGTGCCAACCATGTCCGCCACGGGGCCGGCCACGCCCCTACGGGGCCGGCCACTCCCCCACAGGGCCGACCACACCCCCACGGGAGTGAATACTCCCCGACGGTGCCGGCACATCCCCACTTGGTTGGCCCCGCTCCCTCGGGGCCGGCCACGACCCCTCTGGACCGGCCACGCCCCCACGGGAACGACCCCGCCCCCACGGGGATGGCCATGCCCCAACGGGGCCGTTCCCTTCCCCACGGGGCTGGCCACGCACCCACTGGACCGGCCACGCCCCCACGGGGCCGGCCACATGCCCACGGGGCCGGCCCCGCCCCCACAGGGCCGGCCACAACCCCACGGGGCTGGCCACGCCCCCACGGGACCGGCCACGACACCACGGGGCCGGCCACACACCCGTGGGGCCGGCACCGCCCCCACGGGCCGGTCACCCCCCCACGGGACTGGGCACGACCCTACGGGGACGGCCACGCTTCCACGGTGCCGGCCACACCCCCACGGGGCCAACCCCACCCCCACGGGACCGGCCCCGCCCCCACGGGGCCGGCAACGCCCCCACGGGACCGGCCACGCCCCCAAGGGGTTGGCCACGCCCTCACTGGGCCGACGCCGCCCCCACGGGGCCGGCCACGCCCCCATGGGGCCGGCCAAACCCCACGGGGCCGGCCACGCCCTCACGGGACCGGCCACGCCCCCACGGGACCGGCCACGTCCTCATGGGGCCGGCCACGCCCCCACGGGGCTGGCCACGCCCTTACGGTATCGGCCACGCCCCACGGGAACGGCCACGCCCCACGCAACCGGCCACGCCTCCATGGAGCCGGCCACACCCCAACGGGGCTGGTCACACCCCCACGGTACCGGCCACGCCCCACGGGAACGGCCACGCCCCCACGCGAACGGCCACGCCCCCACGGAGCCGGCCACACCCCCACAGGGCCGGCCCCTCCCACGGGGCCGGCTACGCCCTCACGGGACCGGCCATGCCCCCACGGAGCCGGCCACGCCCCCACGGGACCGGCCACGCCCCCACGGGACTGGCCACGCCCCCACGGAACCGGCCACGTCCCACGTGACCGGCCACGCCCCCACGGGGCCGGCCACGCCCCCACGGAACCGGCCACGTCCCACGTTACCGGCCACGCCCCCACGGTGCCGGCCACGCCTCCACGGGGCCGGACCCGCCCCACGGGGCTGACCACGCCCCCACGGGGCCGGCCACGCCCCCACGGGGCCTGCCACTCCCCCACGGGGCCGGCCACACCCCCACGGGAGCGGGCACTCCCCGACGGTGCCGACACATCTCCACCTAGCCGGCCCCGCACCCACGGGGCCGGCCACGCCCCCATGGGACCGGCCACACCCCCACGGGAACGGCCCCACCCCCACGGGGCCGGCCACGCCTCCACGGGAACGGCCATGCCCCCACGGGGCTGGCCATGCTTCCACGGAGCCGTCCCCGCTCCCACGGGGCCGGCCACACCCCCACTGGACCGGCCACGCCCCCACGGGGGCGGCCACGAGCCCACGGGGCCAGCCTCGCCTCCACTGGGCCGGCCACACCCCCAAGGGGCCGGCCACGCCTCCACGGGAACAGCCACGCCCCCACGGGGCCGGCCACACCCCCATGGGGCCGGCTCCGCCCCCACGGGGCCGGCCACCCCCCCACTGGACTGCGCATGCCCCCACAGGGACGGACACGCCCCCACGGGGTCGGCCACACCCCCACGGGGCCGACCTCACCCCCACGGGGCCGGCCACGCCTCACGGGGCCGACCACGCCTCCACGGGCCGGACCCGCCCCACGGGGCCGACCACGCCCCCACGGGGCCGGCCATGCCCCCACGGGAGCGGGCACTCAACGACGGTGCCGGCACATCTCCACTTGGTTGGCCCCGCACCCACGGCGCCGGCCACACCCCCACGGGACCGGTCACGCCCCCACGGGAACGGCTCCGCCCCCACGTGGCCGTCTACGCCTCCACGGGACAATCCATGCCCCCACAGTGCTGGCTGTGCTTCCACGGAGCCGTCCCCGCCCCCACGGGCCGGCCACGCCCCCACTGGACCGACCACGCCCCCACGGGGCCGGCCACGTGCCCACGGGGCCGACCCCGCCACCACTGGGCCGGCCACACCCCCACGGGGCCGGCCACGCCCCCACGGGAACGGCCACGCCCCCACGGGGCCGGCCACACCCCCATCGGGCCGGCTCCGCCCCCACGGGGCCGGCCACGCCCCACGGGACCGGCCACGACCCCACGGGACCGGCCACGCCCCCACGGGGCCGGCCACGCCCTCACGGGATTGGCCACACCCCCACGGTGACGGCCGCTCCCCCACGGGGCCGGACACTCCCCCACGGGGCCGGCCACGCCTCCACTGGACCGGCCACTCCCCGACGGGGCCGGCCACACCCCCACGGGGCCGGCCCCGCCCGCACGGGGCCGGTCATGCCCCCACAGGACCGTCACGCCCCCACACCCACGGGACCGGCAACGCCCCCACGGTAACGGCCACGATTCCACTGGGCCGGCCACGCCCCCACGGGGCCGGCCCCGCCCCCACGTGGCCGACCCCACCTTACGGCACCGGCCACGCCCTCACGCGACCGGCATGCCCCCACGGGGCCGGCCACGCTCCCACGAGGCCGGCCACGTCCCCACGGGGCCGGCCACGCCCCCACGGGACCGGCCACTCACCAACGGGGCCGGCCACATCCCCACGGGGCCGGCACCACCCCCACGGTACCGGCCACGCCCCCACGGGACCGGCCACGACCCCACGGGACCGACCACGTCCCCACGGGGCCGGCCACGCCCTCACGAGTCCGGACTTGAACCACGGGGCCGGCCATCGCCCTCACGGGACCGGTCACGTCCCCACGGAGCCGGCCACGCCCCCACGAGATCGGTCACGCTTCCTCGGGGCCGGCCCTGCCCCAACGTGGTCGACCCCACCTTACGGGGCCGGCAACGCCCCCCCGGGGCCGGCCACGTCCCCACGGGGCCGGCCACGACCCCACGGGACCGGCCACTCCCCGACGGGTCCGGCCACACCCCCGCGGGGCCGGCCCCGCCCCCACGGTGCCGGCCACGCCCCCACGGGACCTTTCACGCCCCCACGGGACCGGCTAGGCCCCCACGGGGCGGCCACGCCCCCACGGGTCCGGCCCCGTCCCACGGGGCCGGCCACCCCTCCACGGGGCCAGCCCCGCCCCGTGCGGCCGACCACGCCCCCACGGGTCCGGCCACGCCCCCACGGATTCGGCCACGCCCCCACGAGGCCGGCAACTCCCCCACGGGGGCGGCCACGCCCCCACGTGACCAGCCACTTCCCGACAAGGCCGGCACACCCCCACTTGGCCGGCCCCACCCCCACGGGGCCGGACACACCCTTTCGGGACCGGCCACGCCCCCACGGGACCGGCCACGACCCCACGGGGCCGGCCCAGCCCCAACGGGGCCGGGCACGCTCCCATGGGGCCGACCACTCCCCACGGGGCCGGCCACGCTCCCACGGGGCCGGCCCCGACCCCACGGGGCCGGCCACGCTCCCACATGGCCGGCCACGCCCCCACAGGACAAGCCACGCCCCCACGGGGCCGTCCACACCCCCACGGGGCCGGCCCCGCCTCCACGGGGCCGCCAAGCCCCCACGGGAGCGGCCACGTCCCCACGGAGCCTGCCACGCCCCCACAGGGCCGGCCACACCCCCACGGGGCTGAGCCTCCCCCCACTGGGCCAGCCACGCCCCCACGGGACCGGCTACAACCCCTAGGGACCGGCCACGCCCCCACGGGGTTGGTCACGCCCCCACGGGGCCGGCCCAGCCCCCACGGGGCCGTCCACGCCCCCCACGGGGCCGAACACACCCCACGGGGCCGGCCACGCCCTCACGGGACCGGCCACGCCCCCACAGGGCCGGCCACTCCCCCACGGGGCCGGCCACGCCCCCACGGGGCTGGCCACGCCCCCACGGTACTTGCCACGCCCCCATGCAAACGGACACGCCCCCGCGGGACCGGCCACGCCCCCACGTAGCCGGCCACGCCCCCACGGGGCTGGCCACACCCCCACGGGGCCGGCCACGCCCCCACGGAATCGGCCACGTCCCCACGGGACCGGCCAGGCACCCACAGGGCCGGCCACGCCCCCACGGGACCGGCCACGCCCCCACGGGGCCGGCCACGCCCGCACGGGGCCGGACACGCTTCCACTCGGCCGGCCACGCCCCCACGGGACCGGCCACGCCCCCACGGGGCTGGCCACGCCCCCACGGAACCAACCACGCCCCCACGGGACCGGCAACGCCCCCACGGGGCCGGCCACGCCTCGACGAGGACAACCCCGCACCATGGGGCCGACCACGCCCCCACGGGGCTGGCCACGCCCCCACGGGGCCGGCCAATCCCCCACGGGGCCGGCCACGCCCCAATGGGAGCGGCAACTCCCCGACTGTGCCGACACATCCCAACTTGGCCGGCACCGCACCCACGGGGCCGGCCATGCCCCCACGGGACCGGCCACGCCTCCACGGGAACGGCCCCGCCCACACGGGGCCGGCCATGCCCCCACTGGACCGGACACGCCCCCACGGGGCCGACCACGCCCCCACGGGGCCGGCCACTCCCCCACGGGGTCGGCCACGCCCCAACGGGAGCGGCGACTCCCCGACTGTGCCGCACATCCCCACTTGGCCGGCACCGAACCCACGGGGCCGGCCACGCCCCACTTGACCGGCCACGCCCCCACGGGGCCGACCACGCCCCCACGGGGCCGGCCACGCCTCCACGGGGCCGGCCACACCTCCATGGGGCCGGCCCCGCCCCCACGGGGCCGGTCACCCCCCCACGGGTCTGGTCACGCCCCCACGGGGGCGGCCACGCCCACACGGGCCGGCCACACCCCCACGGGCCTGACCCCACCCCCACGGGGCCGGTCAAGCTCCCATGGGACGGGCCACGCCCCCACGGAATTGGCCACGACCCCACGGTGCCGGCCACGCCCCACGGGACCGGCCACGCCCCCACGAGGCCGGCCACGCCCTCACGGGACCGGCCACGCCCCCACGGTGCCGGCCGCGCCCCCACGGGGAAGGACACGCCCCCACGGGGCCGGCAGGGCCCCCACGGGACCGGCCACTCCCCGACGTTTCCGGCCACACCCCCACGTGGCCGGACCCGCTTTCACGGGGCCGGCCACGCCCTCACGGGATTGGCCAAACCCCCCATGGTGACGGCCGCTCCCCCATTGGGCCGGCCACGCCCCCACGGGGCCGGCCACGCCTACACGGGACCGGCCACTCGCCAAATGGGCCGGCCACACCCCCACGGGGCCGGACCCGCCCGCACGGGGCCGGTCACGCCCCCACACCCACGGGACCGGCCACGCCCCCACGGGACCGGCCACGCTTCCACGGGGCCGGCCACGCCCCCACGGGGCCGGCCCCGCCCCCACGGGGCCGACCCCACCTTACGGCGCCGGCCACGCCCTCACGCGACCGGCATGCCCCCACGGGGCCGGCCACGCTCCCACGAGGCCGGCCACGTCCCCATTGGGCTGGCCACGCCCCCACGGGACCGGCCACTCATCAACGGGGCCGGCCACACCCCCACGGGGCCGGCACCACCCCCACGGTGCCGGCCACGCCCTCACGGGACCGGCCACGACCCCACGGGACCGGCCACGCCCCCACGGGGCCGGCCACGCTCTCTCGAGTCCGGACTCGTCCCACGGGGCCGGCCATCGCCCTCACGGGACCGGCCACGTCCCCACGAAGCCGGCCACGCCCCCACGAGATCGGCCACACTTCCTCGGGGCCGGCCCTGCCCCAACGTGGTCGACCCCACGTTACGGGGCCGGCAACGCCCACACGGAGCCGGCCACGTCCCCACAGGGCCGGCCACGACCCCACGGGACCGGCCACTCACCGACGGGGCTGGCCACACCCCTGCGGGGCCGGCCCCGCCCCCACGGTGCCGGCCACGCCCCCACGGGACCGTTCACGCCCCCACGGGACCGGCTAAGCCCCCACGGGGCCGGCCACGCCCCCACGGGTCCGGCCCCGTCCCACGGGGCCGGCCACCCCTCCACGGGGCCAGCCCCGCCCCGTGCGGCCGACCACGCCCCCACGGGTCCGGCCACGCCCCCACGGGGTCGGCCACGCCCCCACGAGGCCGGCCACTCCCCCACGGGGCCGGCCACGCCCCCACGGGACCAGCCACTCCCCGACGGGGCCGGAACACCCCCACTTGGCCGGCCCCACCCCCACGGGGCCGGACACACCCCCTCGGGACCGGCCACGCCCCCACGGGACCGGCCACGCCCCCACGGGGCCGGCCCCGCCCCCACGGGGCCAGGCGCGCTCCCATGGGGCCGACCACGCCCCACGGGGCCGGCCACGCTCCCACGAGGCCGGCCCCGACCCCACGGGGCCAGCCACGCTCCCACATGGCCGGCCACGCCCCCACAGGACAAGCCACGCACCCACGGGGCCGTCCACGCCCCAACGGGGCCGGCCCCGCCTCCACGGGGCCGCCAAGCCCCCACGGGAGCGGCCACGTCCCCACGGGGCCTGCCACGCCCCCACAGGGCCGGCCACACCCCCACGGGGCTGACCCTCCCCCCACTGGGCCGGTCACGCCCCCACGGGACCGGCTACGACCCCTAGGGACCGGCCACGCCCCCACGGGACCGGCAACGCCCCCACGAAGCCGGCCACACCCCCACAGGGATGGCCACACCCCCACGTGGACGGCCACGCCCCCACGGAACCGGCCACGTCCCCACAGGACCGGCCAGGCCCCCACAGGGCCGGCCACACGCCCACGGGACCGGCCCCGCCCCCACGGGGCTGGCCACGCCCCCACGTGACCGGCCACGCCCCCACGGGGCTGGTCACGCCCCCACGGGGCCGGCCCCGCCCCCACGGGGCCGGCCACGCCCCCCACGGTGCCGGACACACCCTACGGGGCCAGCCACGCCCTCATGGGACCGGCCACGCCCCCACAGGGCCGGCCACTCCCCCACGGGGCCGGCCACGCCCCCACGGGGCTGGCCACGCCCCCACGGTACTTGCCACGCCCCCATGCAAACGGACACGCCCCCACGGGACCGGTCACGCCCCCAACGGGAGCGGCGACTCCTCGACTGTGCCGCACATCCCCACTTGGCCGGCACCGCACCCACGGGGCCGGCCACGCCCCCACTGGACCGGCCACGTCCCCACGGGGCCGACCACGCCCCCACGGGACCGGCCACGCCTCCACGGGGCCGGCCACACCTCCATGGGGCCGGCCCCGCCACCACGGGGCCGGTCACCCCCCCCACGGGACTGGTCACGCCCCCACGGAGGCGGCCTCGCCCACACGGGCCGGCCACACCCCCACGGGGCTGACCCCTCCCCCACGGGGCCGGTCAAGCGCCCACGGGACGGGCCACGCCCCCACGGGACTGGCCACGCCCCCACGGTGCCGGCCACGCCCCACGGGACCGGCCACGCCCCCACGGGGCCGGCCACGCCCTCACGGGACCGGCCACACCCCCACGGTGCCGGCCGCGCCCCCACGGGGCAGGACACGCCCCCACGGGGCCGGCCAGGCCCCCACGGGACCGGCCACTCCTAGACGTTTCCGGCCACACCCACACGGGGCCGGACCCGCCCTCACGGGGCCGGCCACGCCCCCACGGGAACGGACACGCCCCCACGGGACCGGCCACGCCTCCACGGGACCGGCCACTCACCGACGGGGCCGGCCACACCGTAAGGGGGCCGGCCCCGCCTGCACGGGGCCGGCCACGCCCCCACGGGACCGGACACGACCCCACGGGACCGGCCACGCCTCCACGGTGCCGGCCCCGCCCCAACGGGGCCGAACCCACCTTACGGGGCCGGCAACGCCCCCACGGGGCCGGCCACGCCCCCATGGGACCGGCCACTCACCCACGCGGCCGGCCACACCCCCTTGGGGCCGGCCCCGCCCCCACGGTGCCGGCCACGCCCCCACGTGACCGGTCACGCACCCACGGGTCCGGCCACGCCTTCACGGGTCCGGCCCCATCCAACGGGGCCGGCCATCGCCCTCACGGGACCGGCCACGCCCCCACGAGGCCGGCCATGCCCCCACGGGACCGGCCACGCTCCCACGGGACCGGCCACGCTCCCACGGGACCGGCCACGCCCCCACGGGACCGGCCACGCCCCTACGGCACCGGCCACCCCCCGCGGGGACCGCCACCCCTCCACGGAGCCAGCCCCGCCCCACGCGGCCGACCACGCCCCCACGGGTCCGGCCACGCCCCCACGGGGTCGGCCGCGTCCCCACGAGGCCGGCCACTCCGTCACGGGGCCGGCCACGACCCCACGGGACCGGCCACTCCCCGACGGGGCCGGCCCCGCCCCCACGCGGCCGGGCACGCTCCCATGGGGCCGACCACGCCCCCACGAGGCCGGCCACGCTCCCACGGGCCCGGCCCCAACCGCACGGGGCCGGCCACGCTCCCACATGGCCGGCCACGCCCCCACAGGAGAGACCACGCCCCCACGGGGCCGTCCATGTCCCCACGGGGCCGGCCCCGCCCCCACGGGGCCGGCCACGCCTTCACGGGAGCGGCCACGTCTCCACGGGGACGGCCACGCCCCCACAGGGCCGGCCACACCCCCACGGGGCTGACCCTCCCCCCACTGGGCTGGCCACGCCCCCACGGGACCGGCTACGCCCCCTAGGGACCGGCCACGTCCCGACGGGACCGGCCACGCCCCCACAAAGCCGGCCACACCCCCACCGGGCCGGCCACGCCCCCACGGAACCGGCCACGTCCCCACGGGACCGGCCAGGCCCCCACAGGGCCGGCCACACCCCCACGGGACCGGCCCCGCCACCACGGAGCTGGCCACGCCCCCATGGGACCGGCCACGCCCCCACGGGGCTGGCCATGCCCCCATGGGGCCGGACCCGCCCCCACGGGGCCGGCCACTTTCCCACGGGGCCGGCCACGCCCCCACGGGGCTGGCCACGCCCCCACGGTACCTTCCACGCCCCCACGCAAACGGACACGCCCCCACGGGACCGGCCACGCCCCCACGGAGCCGGCCACGACCCCACGGGGCTAGCCACGCCCCCACGGAACAGGTCACGTCCCCACGGGACCGGCCAGGCCCCCACAAGGCCGGCCACGCCCCCACGGGGCCGGCCTCGCCCCCACGGGGCCGGCCAATCCCCCACGGGGCCGGCCACGCCCCAACGGGAGCGGCAACTCCCTGGCTGTGCCGGCACATCCCCACTTGGCCGGCACTGCACCCACGGGGTCGGCCACGCCCCCACGGGGCCGGCCACGCCCCCACGGGTACGGCCCCGCCCCCACGGGGCCGGCCATGACCCCACTGGACCGGCCACACCCCCACGGGGCCGGCCACGCCTCCACGGGGCCGGCCACTCCCCCACGGGGCCGGCCACGCCCCAACGGGAGCGGCAACTCCCCGACTGTGCCGCACATCCCCACTTGGCCGGCACCGCACCCACGGGGCCGGCCACGCGCCCACTGGACCGGCCACGCCGCCACGGGGCCGGCCACGCCCCCTCGGAACCGGCCACGCCTCCACGGGGCCGGCCACACCCCCATGGGGCCAACCCCGCCCCCACGGGGCCGGTCACCCCCCCACGGGACTGGTCACGCCCCCACGGGGACGGCCACACCCACACGTGCCGGCCACACCCCCACGGGGCCAACCCCACCCCCACGGGGCCGGCCACGCCCCCACGGGGCCGGCCACTCCCCCACGGGGCCGGCCACGCCCCAACGGGAGCGGCAACTCCCCGACTGTGCCGCACATCCCCACTTGGCCGGCACCGCACCCATGGGGCCGGCCACGCGCCCACTGGACCGGCCACGCCCCCACGGGGCCGGGCACGCCCCCACGGAACCGGCCACGCCTTCACGGGGCCGGCCACACCCCCATGGGGCCGGCCCCGCCCCCACGGGACCGGTCACCCCCCCACGGGACTGGTCACGCCCCCACGGGGACGGCCACACCCACACGTGCCGGCCACACCCCCACGGGGCCAACCCCACCCCCACGGGGCCTGCCACGTGCCCACGGGACGGGCCACGCCCCCACGGGACTGGCCACGCCCCCACGGTGCCGGCCACGCCCCACAAGACCGGCCACTACTTCACGGGGCCGGCCATGCCCTCACGGGACCGGCCACGCCTCCACGGTGCCAGCCGTGCCCCCACGGGGCAGGACACGCCCCCACGGGGCCGGCCACGCCCCCAAGGGACCGGCCACTCCCCGACGTTTCCGGCCACACCCCCACGGGGCCGGACCCGCCCTCACGGGGCCGGCCATGCCCCCACGGGAACGGACACGCCCCCACGGGACCGGCCACGCCTCCACGGGGCCGGCCACGCCCCCACGGGGCCGGCCCCGCCCCCACGGGGACGACCCCGCCTTACGGGGCCGGCCACGCCCCCACGCGACCGGACATACCCCCACTGGGCCGGCCACGCCCCCACGGGGCCGGCCACGTCCCCACGGGCCGGCCACGCCCCCACGGGACCGGTCACTCAGCGACGGGGCCGGCCACACCCCCAGGGGGCCGGCCCCGCCCGCACGGGGCCGGCCACGCCCCCACGGGACCGGAAACGCCCCCACGGGACCGGCCAAGCCTCCACGGGGCCGGCCCCGCCCCAACGGGGCCGACCCCACCTTACGGGGCCAGAAACGCCCCCACGGGGCCGGCCACGTCCCCACGGGGCCGGCCACGCCCCCATGGGACCGGCCACTCACCGATGGTGCCGGCCACACCCCCTTGGGGCCGGCCCCGCCCCCACGGTGCCGGTCACGCACCCACAGGACCGGACACGCCCCCAGGGGACCGGCCACGCCCCCACGTGACCGGCCACGCCCCAACGGGTCCGGCCCCATCCCACTGGGCCGGCCATCGCTCTCACGGGACCGGCCACGCCCCCACGTGGCCGGCCACGCCACCACGCGACCGGACACGCTCCCACGGGACCGGCCACGCCCCCACGGAATCGGCCACGCCCCCACGGGACTGGCCACGCCCCCGCGGGGCCGGCCACCCCTCCACGGGGTCGGTCCCGCCCCACGCGGCCGTCCACGCCCCCACGGGTCCGACTACGCCCCGATGGGGTTGGCCAAGGCCCAACGAGGCAGACCACTCCCCCACGGGGCCGACCACGCCTCCACGGGACCGTCCACTCCCCGACGGGGCGGGCACACCCCCACTGGGCCGGCCCCACCCCCACGGGGCCGGACACACCCCCACGGGACCGGCCACGCCCCCAAGGGACCGGCCACGCCCCCATGGGGCCGGCCCCGCCCCCACGGGGCCGGCCACGCCCCATGGGAAGGGCCACGCCCCCACGGGACCGGCCACACCCTCACGGAACCGGCAACGCCCCCACGGGGCCGGCCACGCCCCCATGGGGCCGGCCACGCCCCCACGGGTCCGGCCACACCCCCACGGGAACGGCCCCGCTCCCACGGGTCCGGCCATGCCCCCACTGGACCGGCCACGCCCCCACGGGGCTGGCCACGTCCCCACGGGGCCCGCCACGCCCCCACGGGTCCGGCCACTCCCCCACGGGGCCGGCCACGCCCCAACGGGAGCGGCAACTCCCCGACTGTGCCACACATCCCAACCTAGCCAGCACCGCACCCACGGGGCCGGCCACGCCCCCACTGGACTGGCCACGCCCCCACGGGGCCGGCCACGCCCCCACGGGACCGGCCACGCCCCCACGGGACCGGCTACGCCCCCACGTTGCCGGCCACGCCCCACGGAACCGGCCACGCCCCTACAGGGCCAGCCACACCCTCACGGGACCGGCCACGCCCCCACGGTGCCGGCCGCGCCCCCACGGGGCAGGACACGCCCCCACGGGGCCGGCCACGCGCCCACGGGACCGGCCACTCCCCGACGTTTCCGGCCACACCCCCACGGGGCCGGACCCGCCCTCACGAGACCGGCCACGCCCCCACGGGAACGGACACGCCCCCACGGGACCGGCCACGCCTCCACGGGGCCGGCCACGCCCCCACGGGGCTGGCCCCGCCCCCACGGGCCCGACCCCGCCTTACGGGGCCGGCCGCGACCAAACGTGACCGGACATACCCCCACTGGGCCGGCCACGCCCCCACGGGGCCGGCCACGTCCCCACGGGCCGGCCACGCCCCCACGGGACCGGCCACGCCCCCACGGGACCGGCCACTCACCGACGGGGCCGGCCATACACTCAGGGGGCCGGCCCAGCCCGCACGGGGCCGGCCACGCCCCCACGGGACCGGACACGCCCCCACGGGACCGGCCACGCCTCCACGGGGCCGGCCCCGCCCCAAGGGGCCGACCCCACCTTACGGGGCCGGCAACGCCCCCACAGGGCCGGCAACGCCCCCACGGGGCCGGCCACGTTCCCACGGGGCCGGCTACGCCCCCATGGGACCGGCCACTCACCGACGGGGCCGGACACACCCCCGCGGGACCGACCACGCCCCCGCGGGACTGGCTACACCCCCACGAGGCCGGCACCGCCCCCACGGGGCCGGCCACGTCCCCATGGGACCGGCTACGCACCCACGGGACCGGCCACACCCTCACGGGAACGGCAACGTCCCCACGGGGCCGGCCACGCCCCCATGGGTCCGGCCACGCCCCCATGGGGCCGGCCCGCCCCCATGGGGCAGCCCCCACGCCCACGGGGCCGGCCACGCTCCCACGGGGCCGGCAACGCCCCCACGGGACAGGCCACGCCCCCAATGGGCCGTCCATGCCCCCACGGAGCCGGCCCCGCCCCCACGGGGCCGGCCACACCCCCACGGGAGCGGCCACGTCCCCACAGGGCCGGCCACGCCCCCACAGGGCCGGACACCCCCACACGGGTATGACCCCGCCCCCACTGGGCCGGCCACGCCCCCACGGGACCGGCTACGCCCCCTGGGGACCGGCCACGCCCCCACGGGACCGGCCACGCCCCCACGAAACCGGCCACACCCCCACGGGGCCGGCCACACCCCCACGGGGCCGGACACGCCCCCACGGAACCGGCACGCCCCCAAGGGACCGGGCAGGCCCCCACAGGGCCAGCCACACACCCACAGGAACGGCCCCGCCCCCACGGGGCTGGCCACGCCCCCACGGGACCAGCAACGCCCACACGGGGCTGGCCACGTCCCCACGGGGCCGGCCCCGCCCCCACGGGGCCGGCCACGCCCTCACGGGACCGGCCACGCCCCCACGGGGCCGACCACTCCCCCACGGGGTCGGCCACGCCCCCACGGGGCTTGCCACGACCCCACGGTACCGGCCAAGCAAACGGCCACGCCCCTACGGGACCGGCGACGCCCCCACGGAGCCGGCCACGCCCTCACGGGCCCGGCTCCGTCCCACGGGGCCGGCCTCGCCCTCACTGGACCGGCCACGCCCCCACGGGGCCGGCCACGCCCCCACGGGACCGGCCACGCCCCCACGGGACTGGCCACGCCCCCACGGAACCGGCCACGCCCCCACGGGACCTGCCACGCCTCCACGGGGACGGCCCCACCCCACGGGGCCGACCACGCCCCAACGGGCCGGCCACGCCCCCACGGGGCATGCCACTCCCCCACGGGGCCGGCCACTCCCCAACGGGAGCGGCAACTCCCCGACTGTGCCGGCACATCCCCACTTGGCCGGCACCGCACCCACGGGGTCTGCCACGCCCCCACGGGCCGGACACGCCCCCACGGGAACGGCCTTGCCCCCACGGTGTCGGCCAGGCCCCCACGGGACCGGCCACGCCCCCACGGGACTGGCCACGCCCCCACGGAACCGGCCACGCCCCCACGGGACCTGCCACGCCTCCACGGGGACCGCCCCACCCCACGGGGCCGATCACGCCCCCACGGGCCGGCCACGCCCCCACGGGGCAGGCCACTCCCCCACGGGGCCGGCCACTCCCCAACGGGAGCGGCAACTCCCCGACTGTGCCGGCACATCCCCACTTGGCCGGCACCGCACCCACGGGGTCTGCCACGCCCCCACGGGGCCGGCCACGCCCCCACGGGAACGACCCAGCCCCCACGGTGTTGGCCATGCCCCCACTGGACCGGCCACGCCCCCACGGGGCCGGCCACGCCCTCACGGGGCCGGCCACTCCCCCACGGGGTCGGCCACGCCCCAACGAGAGCGGCAACTCCCCGACTGTGCCGCACATCCCCACTTGGCCGGTACCGCACCCACAGGACCGGCCACGCCCCCACGGGGCCGGCCAAAACCCCATGGGGCCGGCCCCGCCCCCACAGGGCCTGTCAGACCCCCACGGGACTGGGCACGCCCCCATGGGACGGCCACGCCCACACGGGCCGGCCACACCCCCACGGGGCCGACCCCAACCCCACGGGGCCGGCCACGCGCCAACGGGACGGTCCACGCCTCCACGGGACCGGCCACGCCCCCACGGTGCCGGCCACGCCCCACGGGACCGTCCACGACCCCACGGGGCCGTCTAAGCCCTCACGTGATCGGCCACGCCCCACAGTGCCGGCCGCGCCCCCACGGAGCATGACACGCCCCCACGGGGCCGGCCACGCCCCCACGGGATCGGCCACTCCCCGACGTTTCCGGCCACACCTCCACGGGGCCTGACCCGCCCGCACGGGGCCGGCCACGCCCCCACGGGAACGGACACGCCCCCACGGGACCGGCCACGCCTCCACGGGGCCAACCACGCCCCCACAGGGCCGGCCCCGCCCACACGGTGCCGACCCCGCCTTACGGGCCGGCCACGCCCTCACGCAACCGGCCATGCCCCCACGGGGCCGGCCACGCCCCCACGGGGCCAGCCACGTCCCCACGGGGCCAGGTACGCCTCCACGGGACCGGCCACTCACCGACTGGGCCGACCACACGCTCACGAGGCCGGCCCCGCCCCCACGGTGCCGGCCACGCTCCCACGGGACCGGCCACGCCCCCACGGGACCGGCCACACCCCTACGGGTTCGGCCACGCACCCTCGGGTCCGGTCCCATCCCACGGGGCCGGCCATCGCCCTCACGTGACCGGCCACTCCCCCACAGGGAGGGCCACGCCCCCACGGGACCGGCCACGCCCTCACGGGACCGGCCACGCCCCCACGGGACAGGCCACGCCCCGACGGGACCGGTCACGCCCCCTCGGAGCCCACCACGCCTCCACGGGGCCGGCCCCTCCCCACGGCGCCGACCACGCCCTAACAGGACCGGCCACGCCCCGCGGGGCCGGCCACGCACCAACGGGGCCGGCCACTCCCCCACGGGGCCGGCCACGCCCCCAAAGGACCGGCCACTCCCCGACAGTGCCGGCCACACCCCCACCGGGCCGGCCCCAACCCCACGGGGCCGGCCACGCCCCCACGGGACAGCCACGCCTCCACGGAGCTTGCCACGACCCCACGGGCCGGCCCCGCCCCCTCGAGGCCGGCCACGCCCCCACGGTACCGGCCACGCACCCACGGGGCCGGACACGCCCACACGGGGCGGCCCCCCCCCCACAGGGCCGGTCACACCCCCACGGAGCCGGCCACGCCCCCACGGGGTCGGCCACGCCTCCCTGGGGCCGGCCCTGCCCCCACGGGGCCGGCCACGCCCCCACGGGACCGGGCACGACCCCACGGGGCCGGCCACGCTCCCACGGGGCCGGCCACACCCCCACGGAGCCGACCCCACCCTCACAGGGCCGGCCACGCCCCCACGGGACCAACCACGCCCCCACTGGACCGGCCACGCCCACACGGAACCGGCCACGCCCCCACAAGGCCGGCCTCGCCCCCACGGGGCCGGCCACGCCATCACGGGACCGGCCACGCCCCCACGGGTCCGGCCACGCCCCCACGGGGCCGGCCACGCCCCCACCGGACCGGCCACTCCCCGACGGGGCTGGCCACACCCCCACCGGGCCGGCCCCGCCCCCACGGGGCCGGCCACGCCCCCACGGGACCAGCCACGCCACCACGGGGCTGGCCACGCACCCACGGGTCTGGCCACACCCCACGGGGCCGGCCACGCCCCAACGGGACTCTCAAGCATACTAAGGACAGGGGAAATGTTTTTCAGACATGATATTTGCACAGCTTTGCTTACACAGGTATTTGAAGGTGAAAGTGGGAGTGGAACAAGTGAAACTTGGTACCATTGGAAAGCTCATGAAATGGAGTAAACAATAAATATGATTATGACGTCACTGAATGGAGGTGTTACTTCCTGTTTACATCCAAAAAGCTGTCTTGATGGTCCTATTTTCTTGCCATTATGCTGTACAGTTTGAAGATTGATATAGGTGTCCAACAGTTGTTTTCAACAGCTTATTTGTCTGTGTAAATGGTTCAGTCTTGGAAAATGTTAACTGGTTAATGCTTGGTATTTTATAACAGCTTTTGTACTACCGTTGCAATAAAATAAGCTTGTTTTGACCATAAACTAGCTAATATCTTCTGTCTACCGCGTTGTATCAAAATTTCCAAGACAGATCCTACCTGAGGTGACCGAGCAGACTGTGGCTGGGTACGTCAGACCAGTTAAGGACGCGCAAACTGTATAGCATAACGGATCTCTTTCCTCGGTTTGAGCGCTCAATACGTAGCCATCGTTAACAATACGGATTATTATTTCCGGTTATATTCCGCATATTAAGAGACAGCTGCTACTGTGATTCCAGTGCGCACGATCGACCAACACACAACGCTTCACTTACTGCCAGCTGAAGATCCACAGCGAACACTTCTTTCCGTCGTTCTTGTCCTTCGAGCGCGTTAAACGTTCGAGCGCTCCACTGCGCTCGAGCGTTGTTTTTCTATGACGTCATGGCGAATATACCGCATTTTCTAATTATCAGCAAGTATTCGCTTTTCGTAGACTGTCCTTAGTGTAGCTGAGCTGGCCACGCCCCCACGGTACCGGCCACGCCCCCACGCAAACGGCCACGCCCCCACGGGACCGGCCACGCCCCCACGGAGCCGGCCATGCCCCCCCACGGGGCCGGCCCCGTCCCACGGGGCCGGCCACGCCCTCACGGCACCGGCCACGCCCCCACGGGGCCGGCCACGCCCCCACGGGACCGGCCCCGCCCCCACGAGACTGGCCACGCCCCCACGGAACCGGCCACGCCCCCTCGGGACGGGCCACGCCCCCACCGGGCCGGCCACGCCTCCACGGGGACAGCCCCGCCCCACGGGGCCGACCACGCCCCCACGGGGCAGGCCACGCCCCCACGGGGCCGGCCACTCCCCCACGGGGCCGCCCACGCCCCAACGGGAGCGGTAACTCCCCGACTGAGCCGGCACATCCCCACTTGGCCGGCACCGCACGCACGGGGCCGGCCACGCCCCCACGGGGCCGGCCACGCTACCACGGGTACGGCCCTGCCCCCACGGGGTCGGCCATGCTTCCACTGGACCGGCCACGCCCCTACGGGGCCGGACACACCCCACGGGGCCAGCCACTCCCCCACGGGGCCGGAGATGCCCCAACGGGAGCGGCAACTCCCCGACTGTGCCGCACATCCCCACTTGGCCGGCACCGCACCCACGGGGCCGGCCACGCCCCCACGGGACCGGCCACGCCCCCACGGGGCCGGCCCCGCCCCCACGGGGCCGGCCACGCCCCCACTGCACCGGCCACGCCCCCACGGGGCCGGCCACGCACCCACGGGACCGGTCACGCCCAAAGGGGCCGGCCACACCCCCATGGGGCCGGCCCCGCCCCTACGGGGCCGGTCACCCCCCAACGGGACTGGGTACGCCCCCACGGGGACGGCCACGCCCACACGGGCCGGCCACACCCCCACGGGGCCGACCCCACCCCCACGGTGCCGGCCACGCGCCCACGGGACGGGCCACGCCCCCACGGGACCGGCCACGCCCCCACCGTGCCGGTCACGCCCCACGGGACCGGTCACGCCCCCACGGGGTCGGCCACGACCTCACGGGACCGGCCACGCCCCCACAGTGCCGGCCGCACCCCTACGGGGTAGGACACGCCCCCACGGGGCCGGCCACGCCCCCACGGGACCGGCCACTCCCGACGTTCCGGCCACACCCCCACGGGACCGGCCACGCCCCCACGGGAACGGACACGCCCCCACGGGACCGGCCACGCCTCCACGGGGCCGGCCACGCCCCCACGGGCCGACCCCGCCTTACGGGGCTGGCCACGCCCTCACGCAACCGGCCATACCCCCACGGGGCCGGCCACGCCCCCACGGGGCCGGCCACGTCCCCACGGGGCCGGTCACGCCCCCACGGGACCGGCCAATCACCGACGGGGCCGGCCACACCGCCAGGGGGCCGGCCCCGCCCGCACGGGGCCGGCCACGCCCCCACGGGACCGGACACGCCCCCACGGGACCGGCCACGCCTCCACGGGGCCGGCCACGCCCCCACGGGGCCGGCCCCGCCCCCACGGGGCCGACCCCACCTTACGGGGCCGGCCACGCCCTCACGCGACCGGCCATGCCCCCACGGGGCCGGCCACGCCCCCACGGGGCCAGCCATGTCCCTACGGGGCCGGATACGCCCCCACGGGACCGGCCACTCACCGACGGGGCCGGCCACACCCCCAAGGGGCCGGCCCCGCCCCCACGGTGCCGTCCACGCCCCCACGGGACCGGCCACTCCCCTACGGGTCCGGCCACGCACCCACGGGTCCGGTCCCGTCTCACGGGGCCGGCCATCGCCCTCACGTGACCGGCCACTCCCGCACGGGGCCGGCCACGCCCCCACGGGACCGGCCACGCTCTCACGGGACCGGTCGCGCCCCCACGGGACAGGCCACGCCCCCACGGGACCGGCCACGCTCCCGCGGGGCCGACCACGCCTCCGAGGGGCCGGCCCCTCCCCACGCGGCCGACCACGCCCTCACGGGACCGGCCACGCCCCACGGGGCCGGCCACGCCCCCACGGGGCCGGTCACTCCCCCACGGGGCCGGCCACGCCCCCAAGGGACCGGCCACTCCCCGACAGTGCCGGCCACACCCCCACCGGGCCGGCCCCGCCCCTACGGGGCCGGCCACGCCCCCACAGGACCAGCCACGCCCCCACGGGGCTGGCCACGACCCCACGGGCCGGCCCCGCCCCCTCGGGGCCGGCCACGCTCCCACGGTACCGGCCACGCACCCACGGGGCCGGACACGCGCCCACGGGGCCGGCCCCGCCCCCACAGGGCCGGTGACACCCCCACGGGGCCAGCCACGCCCCCACGGGACTGGCCACGCCCCCACGGGGCCGGCCACGCCCCCTGGGACCGGCCCTGCCCCCACGGGGCCGGCCACGCCCCCACGGGACCGGGCATGCCCCCACGGGGCCGGCCACACCCCCACGGATTGAATGTAACTAATCATGGCAGTACATCATTGCATGTAATGTCTAGGGACACGCACATTATGCGGGAATTTCTTTTGGAATAATAGGGGAAATTTTGGAATGGGAATAATGCGAGAATAATAGGCACAAATTGGATTCATTGCGCCATGTGATTAACTGCATGCGCATGATCATCAGTACTAAAATGGCAACCTGAGGTAGTACTAGTATCACTGGGGGGAGTGGAGAGTCTGAAAGTTGTTAGATACACTCGGACTTAGCCTGAAAGTGGACATGTTTGTAAAATTCTCTTAATGAAGTGGAATATTTGTAGGAATAATAGGGGGAAATTCAGGAATAATAGGATAATAACGGAGGAATAAAGGAATAGAATAATAGGGACTTGTTTTAGAATAATGGGCCTGTCCCTAGTAATGTCCACTGTCTCCACTGTCATTATATTGTCTCCACTGTCACTGCTGTCACCACTAGTACTGTCACCACTGTCACCATGCACATGTCACTAATGTCTCCACTGTCACTACTGTACTGCCACTGACAGTTTTCTCCACTGTCACTGCTGTCTCCACTGTCACTGCTGTCTCCACTGTCACTACTGTCTCCACTGTCACTGCTGTCTCCACTGTCACTGCTGTCTCCACTGTCACTACTGTCTCCACTGTCACTACTGTCTCCACTGTCACTAGATGTGGCAGTGGTGACAGTGGAGGCAGTGGAGACAGCAGTGACAGTGGAGACAGCAGTGACAGTAGAGACAGTAGTGACAGTGGACAGTGGAGACAGCAGTGACAGTGGAGACAGCAGTGACAGTAGAGACAGTAGTGACAGTGGACAGTGGAGACAGCAGAGACAGTGGAGACAGCAGTGACAGTAGAGACAGTAGTGACAGTGGACAGTGGAGACAGCAGTGACAGTGGAGACAGCAGTGACAGTGGAGACAGTAGTGACAGTGGACAGTGGAGACAGCAGTGACAGTGGTGACAGCAGTGACAGTGGAGACAGTTACCAAAACTTAATTTCGGAGTGCACAATATAATTTTTAAAAGCTGGTCTGACATAATGTCAGACCAACACCGGTATTGGTCGGACATGATCTGACACTAACAAATTTGCCGGGCGGGAAGCTAGGCTTTTGATCTTTCAATGTGGGGTGGTAATCTGAGGGAATGTATGTAGGTATGTATGTATGTCTGTGAAGTGCACATGTGTCTGAAATGTTCATTTACTGTGGCCCCACAGTGAAGTCACTGTCACAATACCTGTGAAACCATCGTAGAGGTAGCACTACAAACATTATTATGGGTTTTGGTATCGCCGCTTCATGAACTAGAGGTGTTCATAGAACACATACCCTGCGCGGAACGGATACAGTGAAACTACAATCGACGTGACATCTCTGCCGATGCACATCGAACAGGTGGTATCGCGTATAACTGTTCGTGTATGGCCATATCCAAGGTGTGGGAGTGACCGCTTACCGTATATATTAATATTGTGAAGCTGATGAGGTGGGGCCAAATGTTACGAATAATAGCAAATAGCTAGAAAAAAACAGCCGAAACAATAGCCACGATGTCTGTGAAGTACATAAATCGTGAGAAAACACTGTTTCCTAGTGGTCATCTCGAAGCGTGAAATTTCCAGATGCACTGTGTGTCCTGTTCTTGATGGGACTCTGAGGCCACGAAGAGGTGGAGCCAACGTTATGAATAGTTATGAAAAGGAAATAGCCGAAACACAGCGAAACGAAGCGCCTTGTCTTCAGTCAGGTACACATAGAGCGGTTTTTTGCTATTTGCTATTGTTGGACTCCCCTTCGATGGTTTATGAGGGTCCATGTGGCGAGATTTCAATTTTTTCGCATGACAGACTGACTGACAGACAAAACCGATTGCTTAACCCCGCTTCGCGCATGCGCGCGCGGGGTAATAATATTATACCTCAAGGTACGGACTGTGAATACATGTACATAATAAGAACTATGAATGCATAAAGTAGGCATGCGCTATGTTCACTGTGTGGCTTCCCACTGCTTATTCAATTGACCGGCCAATATGTCAGCGCAGAACAGTCAGTGGACGGCCGTATCAGCGCTTCGCCCGGAATATGGCCGATGGCCGACTGTTATAATGTGCTCTGGGCCGCCGCAGTGGATGTCATGCGAGCCAGGCTCCCAACACCATAAATGGCATTTTGAAGTGCTGGATCGTTAGTCCATTGTATCTCTCCAGTTGCCACAAGTACTTGACTATAGCCCCCACACTGTCCTCCTTGTGCATGGCAAAATAAGGGAAGCCTCAGAAGCAAAACGTTTCCTCTCTGCTAAGTAGCCAGTATGACACTTCACCGCTCCTTCCCGAAGTTTGCACTTTATATTATACTCTGGCATTTTCAATAGTGCTAATATCCTTTGCAAGATTGCAACAGCGTACCTGCTGTCCTGGTCCACACTCAGCTTGCAAGGGGCTCTGATTAGCCCCTTAAGGTGATCATTGTCTTCAGGAGGGATAACGGCATCATCCACCCTCAGGTGGGCAATACAATCACAACTTGGGTGTTCTCCCACCTGCAACTGTTCAAAGGCTATGTGTATCCACTCATCGCACACATACCCGTCACACATCCCCCACTTCACTAATCCTTTCAGAAACAATGCTAGCAGCTGCATTTCTTCATTTGGAATCGGGTTGACCTAAGTTGTGTCTGACAGATTTTCGATTAATCCCACAAATCGTCTCAACGTTTGCTGATTAAATTCCAGGGATGCACCAGCTAACCCTATCGCTCTCTGGTCCAGCAAGTGTACAGTAGATGAGGAGGCTTGAGGGAGAGGTGATGGAACCATATCCCACTATGGTTGGGCAGTAATCTCAGTATTGCAATACTGTACCACTAGTGTACTGCAATTATCGTACTGCAAGATCTCTTATCGCAATGTTGCAGTCAAAGCCCTAAAATTTCAACCGATTTTACCCATAATATTATGAAGTTATGTACCTCTGTTTGAAGAACAATCCTTGTAGCCATTGCCTGAAGGGCGACACCGTAAGGTCTTCGGTAACGAGTGGGAGAAAGAGTGGATTTCACCGCCATGGCCTATTACCAGGAGAAAACCGAAAATGAGGGAGAGAGTAAACTACACAGCAAAAACACATGCTCTTAATTGTAGCAGATCATGTACTCAGATTTAGAGGAATTGGCACTCACTGGCATAAGCACGTGCAGGTACTAGTAATTGGCGAGTCCTCTCATAACTAGTTGCCTTCCAACTAGGAACTAGTGGATATGTCTTATAAGAAAAGGCATGAAGGTACTAAACTTTAGTAACAACATCCTAAAAATAAGTGCTATGGTCAAAAACATAGCAGTTACACGGACTACATTTAAGTACGTTGATGCTGAAATAGCGGTTACCCTTCTGAACCTTAGCACTAGCGTACACTAAAATCTAGATACAGTGTTACTTAAATGAAGGTCAACTTTAGGTAGGATTTCTATGTCTCAGCAGTCCCAATCGAAGTTTAAGCATGCATGTATTGATTATCTTCACATATATGAACTGATTTCAACTTCAAAATGAATGAGAATTGAATGGATGTGGCCGTGAACTAAACGACTTTAAGTTTGCTGTAGTATACAAAAAAACAACACAAAACGTAGAGCATGAGTATATATATATACATGCTATGTATGTCAGAAGAAAGTTCAGTCAGCTAACTCACAGAATGCTTGTGTTTCATCCATTGTATTTTCATCAGTGCTGTCAGTGATCATGAGTTTATCCTCAACACAACTGAGTGACCGATAGATGTTAGAATACGCAACACTAACTTTCTTTCCTTGCAGAAGAGAAATACAGAATAATTTCTCTTGTAATAACTTCATAACTTCCCGAACGATCGGGTTGTACTCGATGTGATACATAAAATGTATACCAAGCAGCACGATGACAGCTGTGAAAACCATTTTCCCAATAGCTGTAGTAACAACTTTTCGTTCATATACCACTACAGCAGACTCAATGCTGTTGGCTGTCCCCACTACTAGGACAAACGGATGTGTGTTGTTCTTGCTGACAGCTAGCCCCTCTTCAGTGCTCTATATAATGTGTGTATGCATGTGTTGGGTAGGACAAGGTTAGTAACTATTGGTCATAAAGATGTACCGGAATGCATTCTGCTCTCATGCATGACAATATTTACCGGAGCAAAGCAGACAATTGATCTCATCCTCGTATCGATGTCAATCTTGCTCCGACATTTCAACCTGCCCATTAGAAACTGGATGCAGAACATGGAGACCTCTGTACAGAAAACAGGGACATAGAACCATGATGTAGATGTACAGTTAGCATAGTATCATCAGTTTTGCAATTTACCGTTTGAGCTGGCATCACCATCTGGAATGTTGGTTGCAGTTGTCTCTTCTGCCAGGTGCAGAATTGCTGGTTCGATGTTTTCGTACCAGCGATCTGCCAATTTCTGTATTTTCACTAGTGAACCACATTTTGGTATGTGGTGTTGGTTTGGCTATCACAAAATACACGGTGCAGAGTGCAGAGAATATCTGTAGGTAAGAAAATGGATACAAATGATCTACTCGACGGAGAAATCATGGTTTCGCAGAGATGGGTGACAGAGAACAGAAAAGTGAGTAAATCAATACTAGAGACGTCCGCAGTATTAAACACAACCCAACAGATGCCCGCAGTAACACAAGCGACCACACATGCAACAAAACACACTGATGAGGTTCAAGACACTCTTATCAGACTGATGACCAGACTTAGCCATGAAGTCCAACACACACACCAAACCACTCTCACAAAGCTCAACACAAACATATCAGATTGATGACCAGACTAGAATGCATGTATCAGACTGACGACTAGGCAAGGCCATAAAGCCAAATCAAACCACTCCCACAAAGCTCAGCAGACTCGCACCACACCAATCTATCCAGCAGAGATACTTACGTTCATAAAGTGCCACTGAACGGTCCAGATTCTCACCAGATTGTGGGGATTAGTTGACTCTTTTAGATTAGAACATAGATGGGTTCGGGGACGCTGGTCAACAGCTTCGAAAGTCGTTTCTCTCTGAGCGCAAAACACAAGCAGCTGCACCTTGCTGAATTCAAAATAAAGTGTGATCACGTGAAACATAATACGTTCACGTGTGAGGCCGGCTGAGCGGCCGGCCCGGGCCGCGCGCAGCGGAGACCGCAGCGCTTTCTGTGTCGCTCTATACTTACTAGAATTTAACAAGTACTTTCTTAAGTTTAGAGAAACATTCTGGATTTTAGTAACACAATGTCTTCATTATAGAGTAGCTCTCTAGATACTAGTACTCTATTTTACTTGCACTAGATGTTAGTACACGTTCTTCTAATTCTCAGTGTGCAACAACTACCTACTACTACAATTTTGGAGAAACATTCTGCGTTTTAGTAATGCAATGCCTTAATTTTAGAGTAGTTCTTTAGATACTAGGACATATTACTAGAATTTAATAAGCACTTTCTTAAGTTTAGATAAACATTCTGCATTTTAGTAACACAATGTCTTAATTTTAGAGTAGCTCTCTAGATACTAGTGACTTTGTTTTACTTAATCTAGATATTAGTCCATGTTCTTCTAATTATCAGAGTGTAGCAACTACATCTAAGACATTATTACTAGAATTTAGCAAGTACTTTCCTAAGTTTAGATAAACATTCTGGATTTTAGAAGCACATTTTTCCAGTGTATGGAATTGTATCCACTATCCACTTCCTTTGCAAAGTAATGATGTTCAAATTGGGGTGGGGGCTAAACAAATTCGCAGTATAAATACCTGTCCTGGTAAGTAACTTACATGCATAGCATTTACAATTCCGTATTGCGCATGAAGACTGGTAAGGTATACCGGTAGCATTTTCTGCACATCTTGCACTGTACAAGGCCTCCACAGGTGCTATCCCTCTTATCCCACAGCTGTCTGCAGGAAGCAGTACACATTAACAGTCTTACGAGCTAGTAACGAAGCGATATCTGCCAAGCTGCTATTGTCTGCTGGATTCTGGAAAGAGTGTGAGCTTATCTGTCGCAAAGGATCTGTGCAAGTGGCTTCTCATCTGTTTCTCATCAAATAAATGATGTGCGGGTCTCTCCCTGCATAAAGTGGTGTGGCAGATGCAATTGCCAACACATCCTTCTGAGTATCTCTAGATCTTCTCCACTACGTACATTCGTACATAAGTAAATTGGTCAGTTAAGGCGTCCTCGATACCACTCTCCTCCTGGCCTTTCTTCGTTGACACCTCTTGATGAGGTTGTAGTATGAAGAACCCTCGCCAATCTCGCCTAGCACTGACTGCATCAAAGTTCAGAAGTCAAGGTTCATGTCACTACGCCCGGGGGAGCAAGTTACTCATGCATGGACCAATTCTTCAAAAAAAATTGGGTCGGAGGACCAAATATTTGGTCCCCCGGTCCGAATTCCAAAATTTTACATGAGTGCTACTTTGCCTCGGCAAAGGCTGCTGCTGTCTCTTCCCTCCATAAGCAGTTCCAGGACTCAGTGTCCCGTCACTGAGGGTGGCTTGTTGGGTGCTCTGTAGTATGTTTCTACATTTGTCGTCCTGGTCTTCTCATTTGACCCTCGCAATTTTTTTATACTGTCGGGCCAGGACCTGGATGACTGCTCTTCTAAAGACTGTATGGGCGATTCCCATTCTGTCAAAACCATTCGTCTGGGTCAAATATGTTTCGCGCAGTGCAGCCCATTTTTTCATGTCTGCACAGTGGTTTAGAATTCTGTTTACAAATGTTGGACCTTGTTAGGCATTGTGAGTGAGGGAGTTAGTGTTACGTTTCCCACTACCGAAGGATTTCATCCTCCTGGTCCCTGGCCAGTAGTTGAATGGTTGGGGTTGTACTTATCTTGTGTGATGGAAGAGGGTTCTCTTCTTCCATCTGGTTCTGTGCCCCGGTGGCTTCCATGGGCTCTCCACTGTGCTCATGGTTGCCCTGGGTATAATACTGACAGAGTTAACTGTTTCCCTGCCCAGTAACAAGTCTGGAGTTAGGTCTGGTGATGGTGCCTTTGTTTAAAATTGTATGATCTTTCTTCTCTACTGCAGACATTGCTGTAGGGGAGCTGCTTGTCCCTGCGAATAATGTGGCGGCGTATGATGCACTGAAGAAGTTGCCAAAACTGGTTGTGTTGATAGGCACTGAACTGTGAACTTTGTTTATTGCTGTTACAAAACATTGCATCTGTTCTTCAAGGTATTTTAGCATGAAGCATTGTTCATCACTATAAAGCAAAAATTGTGCATAACGGAGTGGAAGGAAGGTCCTATAAAATTTCATGTATTTCCTATTAAGCAAAAAAGAACTGCAGGTACACAGTAAAATAATGAGCAGGCATGATCACTGGTTACAGAATAAACCACATAGCAACTAGTCAGATAATACTGTTCATGCGCTGATTTCTACGTATACATGGTATTCGTTCCCAGGCTCCCCCTGCGTGCGCCGACGAATGAGGCTATTACATAATTATGTCGAAATAAGCTTTGATTTGATCGCAGATCAGCCATCATCAGAAGCCTCTTCAAGCCTAACTTTGGCTTCTAGGTAACGCTCTGTGGCGCTAACTCTGTCTGGATGGATATTAATTAGGCAGTTTCACTAAGATCAGGTGACAGTATGTTCGATTTGTGGTAGACTAGATATTTTTCGGTGTATGTCAGTATGTGTATGAGTTTCAGCAACCAGCTGCAGCGTGGGTGTTTTGTATTTATAGTCGTCCGAGTTTTTAGCGACTGCAGCACCCCATTGTCCGCTACTTGGGGATGAGTGTGCTTAGATTTGGCTTATGCCTGAAGCGTTTGACATGCTTATTTGCATCAGTCTAAATAGAGCCTGTCACGATTAATTTGGACCCCCCTAAAATTGGTTCCCCCTGGAACGAATTTTTCTGAAATAATTGGACCCCCCTGAAAAATGTTTCCCCCCTGGCACAGCCGTCCAGCCAAGGCCCAAAGATTAAATCAGTGCATGTCAGAGGTTGGGAAGGTGCTATATAAAAGATGCTGTTGCCGCAGTGGCAGGCAATCGCCACAATGGCAGACAGAATTGGAACGGAGATCGAGAATGACAGTGAAAAGGCCAAAGTCAAAATGACGAATAGTGCGGGAGACGAGATAGTTGAATACACCATTCACTGTGCCCAAATTGCTCCTACCCACCAAACCTCACAAAGGAGAAGAAAATTAGTTCCAGGGGTGGGTCCATTTAGTTGTTGGCAGAGGGGGTCCAAGTGTTGCAGTGAAATAAGTTCCAATGAGAGCAACGGTTTTATCAAATGGCTACACTTTTCATGTGGTAAAAGCAATTACAATTAATGCGACGTTTCAGCATAAAATTTTGCCATTATACAGAAGACAAGTTCAGCATAACATTTCGCCATTATACAGCAAGGCAAGTTTGGCATATAATTTTGCATTTATACAGCAAGACAAAAATACTTATTTTATGCCATGTTCTGCACGACGGAATCAGCCAGAACCCACGAATGCACAACTTCAAAGAGCTCCTTCATCCAGCAGAACCGTTCTAACAGAGTCCAGGCTGAAGTCCTTGTCGGTGCAGGGAACACTCAGTGTGGATGAAGAAACAACAACATGTGGCTGGGGTGAGGTGTATGTGCGTGCTTGTGTGTAAGAGAGACAGAGATGAAGTCAAGAATCAATCTGCAACTGAACAGTTACATATACCGGTGTTCAGAATCACTATCGTTATAAACCTAGGGGTGTCGTAAAACACATGACACTCACACGGATTAGCTCCTTCATCCAGCATCACCATCCTAACAAACTCCAGGATGAGGTCCTTGTGGATGGAGAGAGCACTTAGTGTTGATGAAGAAACAACAACGTGGCTGGGGGAGGTGAGGGTGTGTTCTAGTGCATCAGAGAGAGGGGAAGAGGTCAAAAATGAATTTGTAACTGAACAGTCACAGGTACTGGGGGAGGAATTACTATATATCACTAGAAAGCAAGGGGTGTCATCAATCACATGACACTCACTCGGGCTAGCTCCTTCATCCAGCAGTACCATCCTAACAGAGCCCAGTTTGAAGACTCACACAGGCTAGCTCCTTCATCCAGTAGCACCATCCTAACAGATGAAGTCCTTGTGGGTGCAGGGAACACATAGTGTGGATGAAGAAACAACAACATGTGGCTGGGGTGAGGTGTATGCGCGTGCTTGTGTGTAAGAGAGACAGAGATGAAGTCAAGAATCAATCTGCAAATGAACAGTCACAAATACCGGTGTTCAGAATCACTATCGTTTTAAACCTAGGGGTGTCGTAAAACACATGACACTCACATGGGTTAGCTCCCTCATCCAGCAGCACCATCCTAACAGAGTCCAGGCTTAGGTCCTTGTGGGTGGAGAGAGCACTCAGAGTTGATGAAGAAACAACCACATGTGGCTGGGGTGAGGTGTGTGTGTGTGCTTGTGCATAAGAGAGAGGGGGAATAGGTCAAAAAGGAATTTGTAACTCAATAGTCACAGGTACTGGGGAGGGGAATTACTATCGCTAGAAAGCAAGGGTGTCATCAATCACATGGCACTCACACGGCTAGCTCCTTCATCCACCAGTACCTTCCTAACAGAGTCCAGGCTGAAGACTCACACAGGCTAGCTCCATGCAGCAGCACCATCCTAACAGGGCCCAGGCTGAGGTCCTTGTGGGTGGATATAGCACTCAATGTTGATGAAGAAACAACCACATGTGGCTGGGGTGATGTGTGTGTGTATGCTTGTGCATAAGAGAGAGAGGGAAGAGGTCAAAAATGAATCTGTAGCTGAACAGTCACAGTACCGGGGGGCAGAATTACTATCATTAGAAAGCAAGGGGTGTCTTCAACCACATGACACTCACACGGGCTAGCTCCTTCATCAAGCAGCACCATCGTAATAGAGTCCAGGCTGAAGACTCACACGGGCTATCTCCTTCATCCAGCAGCACCATCGTAATAGAGTCCAGGCTGAAGACTCACACGTGCTAGCTCCTTCATCCAGCAGCACCATCGCAACAGAGTCCAGGCTGAACACTCACACGGGCTAGTTCCTTCATCCAGCAGCACCATCCTAACAGCTAGAAACTACCACATGTGGCAGGGGTGAGGTGTATGTGCGTATTTGTGTGTAAGAGAGACAGAGATGATGTCAAGAATGAATCAGCAACTGAAGAGTCACAGACACTGGTGTTCAGAATCACTATTGCTAGAAACCTAGGGGTGTCGTCAATCACATGACACTCACATGGGACGTTCTAACAGAGTCCAGGCTGAAGTCCTTGTCGGTGCAGGGAACACGGATGAAGAAACAACAACATGTGGCTGGGGTGAGGTGTATGTGCGTGCTTGTGTAAGAGAGACAGAGATGAAGTCAAGAATCAATCTACAAATGAACAGTCACAAATACCGGTGTTCAGAATCACTATCGCTACAAACTTAGGGGCGTCGTAAAACACATGACACTCACATGGGTTAGCTCCTTCGTCCAGCAGCACCATCATAACAGAGTTCAGGCTTAGGTCCTTGTGGGTGGAGAGAGCACTCAGAGTTGATGAAGAAACAACCACATGTGGCTGGGGTGAGGTGTGTGTGTGTGCTTGTGCATAAGAGAGAGGGGGAATAGGTCAAAAAGGAATTTGTAACTTAATAGTCACAGGTACTGGGGGGGGGGGGGGGGGGGATTACTATCGCTAGAGAGCAAGGGGGGTCATCAATCACATGGCACTCACACGGCTAGCTCCTTCATTCAGCAGTACCATCCTAACAGAGTCCAGGCTGAAGACTCACACAGGCTAGCTCCATCATCCAGCAGCACCATCCTAACAGAGTCCAGGCTGAGGTCCTTGTGGGTGGATAAAGCACTCAATGTTGATGAAGAAGCAACGACATGTGGCTGGGGTGATGTGTGTGTGTGCGCTTGTGCATAAGAGAGAGAGGGAAGAGGTCTAAAATGAATCTGTAGCTGAACAGTCAGAGTACCGGGGGGCAGAATTACTATCGTTAGAAAGCAAGGGGTGTCATCATTCACATGACACTCACACGGGCTAGCTCCTTCATCCAGCAGCACCATCCTAACAGAGTCCAGGCTGAGGTCCTTGTGGATGGATAAAGCACTCAATGTTGATGAAGAAACAACGACATGTGGCTGGGGTGACGTGTGTGTGTGTGCTTGTGCAAAAGAGAGAGAGGGAAGAGGTCTAAAATGAATCTGTAGCCGAACAGTCACAGTACCGGGGGGCAGAATTACAATCGTTAGAAAGCAAGTGGTGTCATCAATCACATGACACTCACACGGGCTAGCTCCTTCATCCAGCAGCACCATCCTAACAGAGTCCAGGCTGAGGGACTTGTGGGTGGATAAAGCACTCAATGTTGATGAAGAAACAACGACATGGGGCTGGGGTGACGTGTGTGTGTGTGGTTGTGCATAAGAGAGAGAGGGAAGAGGTCAAAAATGAATCTGTAGCTGAACAGTCACAGTACCGGGGGTGATAATTACTATCGTTAGAAAGCAAGGGGTGTCATCAATCACATGACACTCACACGGGCTAGCTCCTTCATCCAGCAGCACCATCGTAATAGAGTCCAGGCTGAAGACTCACACGGGCTAGCTCCTTCATCCAGCAGCACCATCGTAACAGAGTCCAGGCTGAAGACTCACACGGGCTAGTTCCTTCATCCAGCAGCACCATCCGAACAGCTAGAAACTACCACATGTGGCTGGGGTGAGGTGTATGTGCGTGCTTGTGTAAGAGAGACAGAGATGATGTCAAGAATGAATCGGCAACTGAACTGTCACAGACATTGGTGTTTAGAATCACTATTGCTAGAAACCTAGGGGTGTCGTCAATCACATGACACTCACATGGGATAGCTCCTTAATCCATCAGCACCGTTCTAACAAAGTCCAGGCTGAAGTCCTTGTCGGTGCAGGGAACACGGATGAAGAAACAACAACACGTGGCTGGGGTGAGGTGTATGTGCGTGCTTGTGTGTAAGAGAGACACAGATGAAGTCAAGAATCAATTTGCAAATGAACAGTCACAAATACCGGTGTTGAGAATCACTTTCGCTATAAACCGAGGGGTGTCGGAAAACACATGACACTCACATGGGTTAGCTCCTTCGTCCAGCAGCACCATCATAACAGAGTTCAGGCTTAGGTCCTTGTGGGTGGAGAGAGCACTCAGAGTTGATGAAGAAACAACTACATGTGGCTGGTGTGAGGTGTGTGTGTGTGCTTGTGCATAAGAGAGAGGGGGAATACGGTACGCGTCTTTAAAATTGATGCCGAACTTCGGAAACACTTCCGTCGCTGTTTCCGAATGCCGGAAAAACCGAAGCGCGGAAGTGCATAAACGCAAAAGCGGAAGATCCGTAAACGAAGTCCGGTGACTTTCGCGGAAAAGGTAAGCGAATTTCGGAAACTTTCAAGTTCCGAAGCGAATTCCGAAGCGAATTCCGAAGCGAATTGATGAACTTCAGTTCCGCGCCACAAACGCGCGAGCACGAACACAGAGATGAGCTCACTCTCGATCTCATCAGTCGAGGATATGGCTGAAGGAGACCCTCCAACAATACTCGTTCGATTTGAAGGAAACCAGTCTGAACGATATGACAATACGGAGGAAGAAATCTGGCTACACTGCGTTGTCGCTGTGAACAACACAGCTGTTGTGGAACCTTCCCGCGACCAGTTACGTGTTGGAGACTACATTGAGTACGAATTTGTGACAGGAAAAGGAAATGTGCAGGTGTTGCGTGGTATACTTGTTTCCATCGATCCAGAAGCGGAACGCCGCGTTCGTTCGACGAGAGCGAGTCGCCCAGTGAGCGCGAAGACAACGACCAAGGGAGCGAGTTGCCTGCCGAGTTCGGACACGAACGAGAGCCTGGGAATGAGGCTAGACATGGACCGTCGTGCTATCAAGTCTGGCAAAGGCAAAAGGCAGAAGCGTTTCAGTACTTCGCCACTACCTGGTGCAGGGCCAAAGCGGAATCGTGGTACGTCCATGCATGCAACCCAGCAATTGTAGCAGATCAGATGTATAATATATACAGCACTATTAAGTTTCCCTGTATCTCTCTGCCAGATGCTGGTGGGGACATCCTATTCGTCAGTGAGGACAAGAGAGGGCCTACAGTAGGAGCTGGATTGCCATCCTCCTCATTAAAGACAATTGCTAGTCAACTAAGGGAGATCAGGACAACACAGAGTGAACAGTCACAGCGCTACCTAGAACTACTGGAAACACAGTCCCTGGAACTACAGAAACTGAAAGCTTCACTGTTTTCGCTGGAGAGGACTGTCATGAAGCTAGGTGAAAATGCTGATGCGGGATTACTAAAGGATGATGCAAGTGATGTGGACAGCCTTTTGTCCAATCCACCTCTTAGTGAGTCCTGTACTTCACTCCCCCGAGCGTTTGATTCTCCACCATGCGGAGAGCCGCTTCTACCTTCAACCAGTGACAAGAAGTTGGCTCCACCATTTGATGATGCATTCTGGAGCTCATCCCAGGATCAAGCACTCTATCAGCCAGTGGGAATTGGAATGCCATCCCACAACCCTTCTCACCTAAGAAGGAAATTTACTCCCAAGTCGTCAAATGACGTAATCTCCCTGTATAGGTTCTACAAGAATGCTAAGGACATTGGCAAGCTTGCAGTTGCCTTAGCTAAGTATACCTATTTTGGACCGACGATAATGGCCCAGTCCACTGTCACAGGACGAGGACTTATCCTATTAAATTGAGACTTCTCCAAGGCAACATCAATGCCATTTTCCCGCAGATGGATGATCACCAGTTAAAAGAAGTTTGGGATAAGTGCAAGGATTCCATTGTGGTAGCCTGCAAGAGTTTACGAGGGTGCTTGTGAGTAGGATTGTGCCACCATACTCTACCTCCGGGGACTTGGACATTGACTTGCAACCTCCTTTTCTTTTGTCTGCATGCCAGATTTATCTGTGAAGTTTTCTTTCATTTAATCTGTTTGATCATGAGTGTGTATTCCTGAAATTTTGTTGTTGATAGTGATCACCAGAAACCAGCGCATCCCTGACTGCATATTGCTCTGCAGGTTGTTGAGGGCAGAGTTCAGTAGCAAATCACTCATGCGTGCATAATCATGTTATGACAAGCCCAGATTAGACAGCCCACTTAACAGGAACATGTAGATGGGATGGCTGTCCAAAAAAGGACCAAAGCATGTTCAAAGCAATACAATTTACAAATCAATGTGAAGCGCTCAAATAAAAGAAAGCCTCTAGTTGTGTCTAGAGGGCAATCCACTTCTAGAAGCCAGTGCTAGTGCTATATAGAGAACCAAGTCATGCAAGTGTGATCTAGAGGCATTAGCATCTCCATCTAGTTCCACTGTCTGAAGGAACACCCTCCTGAGTTGACTGATGTATCGCCCACACTTCTGCACATCCACTGTATTCCTTGGACGAGCTCGTCTTTGTTTGCAGGCTTGACAACTCAACAATGTATTCTTCCTACAGGATACAAATGCAGAGAAGAATGTCATTAGCATGACTGCCATACACTATATCGCTATACATAAAGTAGTAATAGAGGGCTATCACAGATGGTAGGTAAGAGTGTTGGACACTTCTATAGTACTAGTCTCGTAGGCACTTCTCACCCTCCACGTGTGGACCCCGTCAGAAAAGGGCACACGTATGGAGGGAAAGAAGGTCTAGGACGAAACCAATCAACATCTCCGAAAGAAGTGATTATGTAAGATTGTTAGGCCAATCAAGCTATAGCGCTACAGACTAGCACTTAAATGAAACACCTCACTGTGATATTCACTGACCTTCAGCTTGTGCCACAGGTCGAAGGGTAGGTAGGAGAGCAACCTGTAGAATGCGCACGTACATTGCTGCATCCATTATACCGTCAAAAATAGAGATTTCGGTGGCTCCATGCCATCCAATTCCTGCCCACACATGCACCTTGACTGGATGCTTGGCACGAGGCTTTGGGCAGGGTCGTTCGCCTTTCTTCCTGCAGCAGTCTCTTATGGCACTCAAGCTGTACGGACGTTTCATCTGTCCAGACGACATCCTCAAAGTTGTCCTGAATGTGAGCTCGAGCCCATTCAAGTCGTTTCTCTTTGTTTGCCTGCCGAATAAGTTGGCAGTACGCGGACCCTCGGTATGTCCAACCTAGTTCACGTCGGCCCCGCAATATCGTGCTGAGTGACAGCAGCCCATGGCCGTGGCGCAGCAAGTAGGAACGTATTTGAACTGCAGTCGCCTCGTCGTCAGCTTGCATTACATCTTCGATGGTGTTCAGAAGGGCACTGGTGCGCAAGGTCGGCCTTCCTGATCCTTTTCGCCTCTCAATGCTTCCACTCTGAAGATATCATTTGTGGCAACGTCGCACAACCTGCGTTGTAACACGAATCACAGTAGCTCCCTCGCGCTTCAGCGCTTGGACTACTTCACAGCTAGTTAAGCCACTCTCCTTCAAGGAAACTATCCTCTGCTTAGCATACTTAGACAGATACGCCATGGTGTGTCGGCCTCAGCTACATCCAATGTAGCTATGTAGCGGCTGTTCAGAAGGGCACTGGTGCACAAGGTCGGCCTTCATGATCCTTTTCGTTCGCCTCTCAATGCTTCCAGTCTGAAGATATCGTTTGTGGCAATGTCGCACAACCTGCGTTGTAACACGAATCACAGTAGCTCCGTCGCGCTAGCTAGCTACACACGCGGAATTGCCGAATTTGGCGCGGAATCCGCTTCCGCGCTAGCGCTAGAATCCATTCCGCGGGTACGGAAGAAGCCTTCCGCGGCTACGGAAGAAGCCTTCCGCTTCTCCGGAAAAAACTTTCCGAAACTCGGAAGAAGCCTTCCGCTTTGCGGCGGAGAAGCGCCGCAAACGCATTTCGGAAAGACTTTCCAAAGTTCGGCATCAATTTTAAAGACGCGTACCGTAGGTCAAAAAGGAATTTGTAACTCAATAGTCACAGGTACTGGGGGGGGGGGGGGGGGGGGGGGGAATTACTATCGCTAGAAATCAAGGGGTGTCATCAATCACATGGCACTCACACGGCTGGCTCCCTCATTCAGGAGTACCATCCTAACAGAGTCCAGGCTGAAGACTCACACAGGCTAGCTCCTTCATCAGGCAGAACCATCCTAACAGAGTCCAGGCTGAGGTCCTTGTGGGTGGATAAAGCACTCAATGTTGATGAATAAACAACAACATGTGGCTGGGGTGAGGTGTATGTGCGTGCTTGTGTGTAAGAGAGACAGAGATGAAGTCAAGAATCAATCTGCAAATGAACAGTCACAAATACCGGTGTTCAGAATCACCATCGTTATAAACCTAGGGGTGTCGCAAAACACATGACACTGACATGGATTAGCTCCCTCATCCAGCAGCACCATCCTAACAGAGTCCAGGCTTAGGTCCTTGTGGGTGGATAAAGCACTCAATGTTTATGAAGAAACAACAACATGTGGCTGGGGTGAGGTGTATGCGCGTGCTTGTGTGTAAGAGAGACAGAGATGAAGTTAAGAATCAATCTGCAAATGAACAGTCACAAATACCGGTGTTCAGAATCACTATCGTTATAAACCTAGGGGTGTCGTAAAACACATGACACTCACATGGGTTAGCTCCCTCATCCAGCAGCACCATCCTAACAGAGTCCAGGCTTGGGTCCTTGTGGGTGGAGAGAGCACTCAAAGTTGATGAAGAAACAACCACATGTGGCTGGGGTGAGGTGTGTGTGTGTGCTTGTGCATAAGAGAGAGGGGGAATAGGTCAAAAAGGAATTTGTAACTCAAAAGTGACAGGTACTGGGGGGGAATTACTATCGCTAGAAAGCAAGGGGTGTCATCAATCACATGGCACTCACACAGGCTAGCTCATTCATCCAGCAGCACCATCCTAACAGAGTCCAGGCTGAGGTCCTTGTGGATGGATAAAGCACTCAACGTTGATGAAGAAACAACGACATGTGGCTGCGGTGACATGTGTTGTGTGCTTGTGCAAAAGAGAGAGAGGGAAGAGGTCTAAAATGAATCTGTAGCTGAACAGTCACAGTACCGGGGGGCAGAATTACTATCGTTAGAAAGCAAAGGGTGTCATCAATCACATGACACTCACACGGGCTAGCTCCTTCATCCAGCAGCACCATCCTAACAGAGTCCAGGCTGAGGGACTTGTGGGTGGATAAAGCACTCAATGTTGATGAAGAAACAACGACATGGGGCTGGGGTGACGTGTGTGTGTGTGCTTGTGCATAAGAGAGAGAGGGAAGAGGTCAAAAATGAATCTGTAGCTGAACAGTCACAGTACCGGGGGTGATAATTACTATCGTTAGAAAGCAAGGGGTGTCATCAATCACATGACACTAACACGGGCTAGCTCCTTCATCCAGCAGCACCATCGTAATAGAGTCCAGGCTGAAGACTCACACGGGCTAGCTCCTTCATCCAGCAGCACCATCGTAACAGAGTCCAGGCTGAAGACTCACACGGGCTAGTTCCTTCATCCAGCAGCACCATCCTAACAGCTAGAAACTACCACATGTGGCTGGGGTGAGGTGTATGTGCGTGCTTGTGTAAGAGAGACAGAGATGATGTCAAGAATGAATCGGCAACTGAACAGTCACAGACACTGGTGTTTAGAATCACTATTGCTAGAAACCTAGGGGTGTCGTCAATCACATGACACTCAGATGGGATAGCTCCTTCATCCATCAGCACCGTTGTAACAAAGTCCAGGCTGAAGTCCTTGTCGGTGCAGGGAACACGGATGAAGAAACAACAACACGTGGCTGGGGTGAGGTGTATGTGCGTGCTTGTGTGTAAGAGAGACACAGATGAAGTCAAGAATCAATTTGCAAATGAACAGTCACAAATACCGGTGTTCAGAATCACTTTCGCTATAAACCGAGGGGTGTCGTAAAACACATGACACTCACATGGGTTAGCTCCTTCGTCCAGCAGCACCATCCTAACAGAGTTCAGGCTTAGGTCCTTGTGGGTGGAGAGAGCACTCAGAGTTGATGAAGAAACAACCACATGTGGCTGGGGTGAGGTGTGTGTGTGTGCTTGTGCATAAGAGAGAGGGGGAATAGGTCAAAAAGGAATTTGTAACTCAATAATCACAGGTACTGGGGGGGGGGGGGGGGGGGAATTACTATCGCTAGAAATCAAGGGGTGTCATCAATCACATGGCACTCACACGGCTAGCTCCCTCATTCAGGAGTACTATCCTAACAGAGTCCAGGCTGAAGACTCACACAGGCTAGCTCCTTCATCAGGCAGCACCATCCTAACAGAGTCCAGGCTGAGGTCCTTGTGGGTGGATAAAGCACTCAATGTTGATGAAGATACAACAACATGTGGCTGGGGTGTGGAGTATGTGCGTGCTTGTGTGTAAGAGAGACAGAGATGAAGTCAAGAATCAATCTGCAAATGAACAGTCACAAATACCGGTGTTCAGAATCACCATCATTATAAACCTAGGGGTGTCGCAAAACACATGACACTGACATGGATTAGCTCCCTCATCCAGCAGCATCATCCTCACAGAGTCCAGGCTGAGGTCCTTGTGGATGGATAAAGCACCCAATGTTGATAAAGAAACAACGACATGTGGTTGGGGTGACGTGTGTGTGTGTGCTTGTGCAAAAGAGAGAGAGGGAAGATGTCAAAAATGAATCTGTAGCCGAACAGTCTCAGTACCGGGGGGAAGAATTACTATCGTTAAAAAGCAAAGGGTGTCATCAATCACATGACACTCACACGGGATAGCTCCTTCATCCAGCAGCACCATCCTAACAGAGTCCAGGCTGAGGGACTTGTGGGTGGATAAAGCACTCAATGTTGATGAAGAAACAACGACATGGGGCTGGGGTGACGTGTGTGTGTGTGCAGGTGCATAAGAGAGAGAGGGAAGAGGTCAAAAATGAATCTGTAGCTGAACAGTCACAGTACCGGGGGTGATAATTACTATCGTTAGAAAGCAAGGGGTGTCATCAATCACATGACACTCACACGGGCTAGCTCCTTCATCCAGCAGCACCATCGTAATAGAGTCCAGGCTGAAGACTCACACGGGCTAGCTCCTTCATCCAGCAGCACAATCGTAACAGAGTCCAGGCTGAAGACTCACACGGGCTATTTCCTTCATCCAGCAGCACCATCCTAACAGCTAGAAACTACCACCTGTGGCTGGGGTGAGGTGTATGTGCGTGCTTGTGTAAGAGAGACAGAGATGATGTCAAGAATGAATCGGCAACTGAACAGTCACAGACACTGGTGTTTAGAATCACTATTGCTAGAAACCTAGGGGTGTCGTCAATCACATGACACTCACATGGGATAGCTCTTTCATCCATCAGCACCTTTCTAACAAAGTCCAGGCTGAAGTCCTTGTCGGTGCAGGGAACACGGATGAAGAAACAACAACACGTGGCTGGGGTTAGGTGTATGTGGGTGCTTGTGTGTAAGAGAGACACAGATGAAGTCAAGAATCAATTTGCAAATGAACAGTCACAAATACCGGTGTTCAGAATCACTATCGCTATAAACCGAGGGGTGTCGTAAAACACATGACACTCACATGGGTTAGGTCCTTCGTCCAGCAGCACCATCCTAACAGAGTTCAGGCTTAGGTCCTTGTGGGTGGAGAGAGCACTCAGAGTTGATGAAGAAACAACCACATGTGGCTGGGGTGAGGTGTGTGTGTGTGCTTGTGCATAAGAGAGAGGGGGAATAGGTCAAAAAGGAATTTGTAACTCAATAGTCACAGGTACTGGGGGGGGGGGGGGGGGGGGGGGGGGGGGGGGGGGGGGGGAATTGCTATCGCTAGAAATCAAGGGGTGTCATCAATCACATGGCACTCACACGGCTAGCTCCCTCATTCAGGAGTACCATCCTAACAGAGTCCAGGCTGAAATCTCACACAGGCTAGCTCCTTCATCAGGCAGCACCATCCTAACAGAGTCCAGGCTGAGGTCCTTGTGGGTGGATAAAGAACTCAATGTTGATGAAGAAACAACAACAAGTGGCTGGGGTGAGGTGTATGTGCGTGCTTGTGTGTAAGAGAGACAGAGATGAAGTCAAGAATCAATCTGCATGAACAGTCACAAATACCGGTGCTCAGAATCACCATCGTTATAAACCTAGGGGTGTCGCAAAACACATGACACTGACATGGATTAGCTCCCTCATCCAGCAGCACCATCCTAACAGAGTCCAGGCTTAGGTCCTTGTGGGTGGAGGGAGCACTCAGAGTTGATGAAGAAACAACCACATGTGGCTGGGGTGAGGTGTGTGCGTGTGCTTGTGCATAAGAGAGAGGGGGAATAGGTCAAAAAGGAATTTGTAACTCAATAGTGACAGGTACTGGGGGGGGAATTACTATCGCTAGAAAGCAAGGGGTGTCATCAATCACATGGCACTCACACAGGCTAGCTCCTTCATCCAGCAGCACCATCCTAACAGAGTCCAGGCTGAGGGACTTGTGGGTGGATAAAGCACTCAATGTTGATGAAGAAACAACGACATGGGGCTGGGGTGACGTGTGTGTGTGTGCAGGTGAATAAGAGAGAGAGGGAAGAGGTCAAAAATGAATCTGTAGCTGAACAGTCACAGTACCGGGGGTGATAATTACTATCGTTAGAAAGCAAGGGGTGTCATCAATCACATGACACTCACACGGGCTAGCTCCTTCATCCAGCAGCACCATCGTAATAGAGTCCAGGCTGAAGACTCACACGGGCTAGCTCCTTCATCCAGCAGCACCATCGTAACAGAGTCCAGGCTGAGTGACTTGTGGGTGGATAAAGCACTCAATGTTGATGAAGAAACAACGACATGGGGCTGGGGTCACGTGTGTGTGTGTTCTTGTGCATAAGAGAGAGAGGGAAGAGGTCCAAAATGAATCTGTAGCTGAACAGTCACAGTACCGGGGGTGATAATTACTATCGTTAGAAAGCAAGGGGTGTCATCAATCACATGACACTCACACGGGCTAGCTCCTTCATCCAGCAGCACCATCGTAATAGAGTCCAGGCTGAAGACTCACACGGGCTAGCTCCTTCATCCAGCAGCACCATCGTAACAGAGTCCAGGCTGAGGGACTTGTGGGTGGATAAAGCACTCAATGTTGATGAAGAAACAACGACATGGGGCTGGGGTCACGTGTGTGAGTGTTCTTAATTGTGCATAAGAGAGAGAGGGAAGAGGTCAAAAATGAATCTGTAGCTGAACAGTCACAGTACCAAGGGTGAGAATCACTATCGCTAGAAAGCAAGGGGTGTCATCAATCACATGACACTTACACGGGCTAGCTGCTTCATCCAGCAGCACCATCGTAATAGAGTCCAGGCTGAATACTCACACGGGCTAGTTCCTTCATCCAGCAGCACCATCCTAACAGCTAGAAACTACCACATGTGGCTGGGGTGAGGTGTATGTGCGTGCTTGTGTGTAAGAGAGACAGAGATGATGTCAAGAATGAATCGGCAACTGAACAGTCACAGACACTGGTGTTTAGAATCACTATATTGCTAGAAACCTAGGGGTGTCGTCAATCACATGACACTCACATGGGATAGATCCTTCATCCACCAGCACCTTTCTAACAGAGTCCAGGCTGAAGTCCTTGTCGGTGCAGGTAACACGGATGAAGAAACAACAACATGTGGCTGGAGTGAGGTGTATGTGCGTGCTTGTGTGTAAGAGAGACAGAGATGAAGTCAAGAATCAATTTGCAAATGAACAGTCACAAATACCGGTTTTCAGAATCGCTATCGTTATAAACCTAGGGGTGTCGTAAAACACATGACACTCACATGGGTTAGCTCCTTCGTCCAGCAGCACCATCCTAACAGAGTTCAGGCTTAGGTCCTTGTGGGTGGAGAGAGCACTCAGAGTTGATGAAGAAACAACCACATGTGGCTGGGGTGAGGTGTGTGTGTGTGCTTGTGCCTAAGAGAGAGGGAGAATAGGTCAAAAAGGAATTTGTAACTCAATAGTCACAGGTATTGGGGGGGGGGGGGGGGGGGGGAATTACTATCGCTAGAAGCAAGGGGTGTCATCAATCACATGGCACTCACACGGCTAGCTCCTTCATTCAGGAGTATACCATCCTAACAGAGTCCAGGCTGAAGACGCACACAGGCTAGCTCCTTCATCAGGCAGCACCATCCTAACAGAGTCCAGGCTGAGGTCCTTGTGGGAGGATAAAGCACTCAATGTTGATGAAGAAACAACAACATGTGGCTGGGGTGAGGTGTATGTGCGTGCTTGTGTGTAAGAGAGACAGAGATGAGGTCAAGAATCAATCTGCAAATGAACAGTCACAAATACCGGTGTTCAGAATCACCATCGTTATAAACCTAGGGGTGTCGCAAAACACATGACACTGACATGGATTAGCTCCCTCATCCAGCAGCACCATCCTAACAGAGTCCAGGCTTAGGTCCTTGTGGGTGGAGAGAGCACTCAGAGTTGATGAAGAAACAACCACATGTGGCTGGGGTGAGGTGTGTGCGTGTGCTTGTGCATAAGAGAGAGGGGGAATAGGTCAAAAAGGAATTTGTAACTCAATAGTGACAGGTACTGGGGGGGAATTACTATCGCTAGAAAGCAAGGGGTGTCATCAATCACATGGCACTCACACAGGCTAGCTCCTTCATCCAGCAGTACCATCCTCACAGAGTCCAGGCTGAGGTCCTTGTGGATGGATAAAGCACTCAATGTTGATGAAGAAACAACGACATGTGGGTGGGGTGACGTGTGTGTGTGTGCTTGTGCATAAGAGAGAGAGGTAAGATGTCAAAAATGAATCTGTAGCTGAACAGTCACAGTACCGGGGGGAAGAATTACTATCGTTAGAAAGCAAAGGGTGTCATCAATCACATGACACTCACACGGGCTAGCTCCTTCATCCAGCAGCACCATCGTAATAGAGTCCCGGCTGAAGACTCACACGGGCTAGCTCCTTCATCCAGCAGCACCATCGTAACAGAGTTCAGGCTGAGTGACTTGTGGGTGGATAAAGCACTCAATGTTGATGAAGAAACAACGACATGGGGCTGGGGTCACGTGTGTGTGTGTTCTTGTGCATAAGAGAGAGAGGGAAGAGGTCAAAAATGAATCTGTAGCTGAACAGTCACAGTACCGGGGGTGATAATTACTATCGTTAGAAAGCAAGGGGTGTCATCAATCACATGACACTCACACGGGCTAGCTCCTTCATCCAGCAGCACCATCGTAATAGAGTCCAGGCTGAATACTCACACGGGCTAGTTCCTTCATCCAGCAGCACCATCCTAACAGCTAGAAACTACCACATGTGGCTGGGGTGAGGTGTATGTGTGTGCTTGTGTGTAAGAGAGACAGAGATGATGTCAAGAATGAATCGGCAACTGAACAGTCACAGACACTGGTGTTCAGAATCACTATTGCTAGAAACCTAGGGGTGTCGTCAATCACATGACACTCACATGGGATAGCTCCTTCATCCAGCAGCACCGTTCTAACAGAGTCCCGGCTGAAGTCCTTGTCGGTGCAGGGAACACTCAGCGTGGATGGAGAAACAACAACATGTGGCTGGGGTGAGGTGTATGTGCGTGCTTGTGTGTAAGAGAGACAGAGATGAAGTCAAGAATCAATCTGCAAATGAACAGTCACAAATACCGGTGTTAAGAATCACTATCGTTATAAACCTAGGGGTGTCGTAAAACACATGACACTCACATGGGTTAGCTCCTTCATCCAGCAGCACCATCCTAATAGAGTTCAGGCTTAGGTGCTTGTGGGTGGAGAGAGCACTCAGAGTTGATGAAGAAACAACCACATGTGGCTGGGGTGAGGTGTGTGTGTGTGCTTGTGCATAAAAGAGAGGGGGAATAGGTCAAAAATGAATTTGTATCTCAATAGTCACAGGTACTGGGGGGGGGGATTACTATCGCTAGAAAGCAAGGGGTGTCATCAATCACATGGCACTCACACGGCTAGTTCCTTCATTCAGCAGTACCATCCTAACAGAGTCCAGGTTGAAGACTCACACTTCATCCAGCAGCACCATTCTAACAGAGTCCAGGATGAAGTCCTTGTGGTTGGATAAAGCACTCAATGTTGATGAAGAAAGAACCACATGTGGCTGGGGTGACGTGTGTGTGTGCTTGTGCATAAGAGAGAGAGGGAAGAGGTCAAAAATGAATCTGTAGCTGAACAGTCACAGTACCGGGGGTGAGATTTACTATCGTTAGAAATCAAGGGGTGTCATCAATCACATGACACTCACACGGGTTACCTCCTTCACCCAGCAGCACCATCGTAACAGAGTCCAGGCTGAAGACTCACACTGGCTAGTTCCTTCATCCAGCAGCAACATCCTAACAGCTAGAAACTACCACATGTGGCTGGGGTGAGGTGTATGTGAGTGCTTGTGTGTAAGAGAGACAGAGATGATGTCAAGAATGAATCGGCAACTGAAGAGTCACAGACACTGGTGTTCAGAATCACTATTGCTAGAATCCTAGGGGTGTCGTCAATCACATGACACTCACATGGGATAGCTCCTTCATCCAGCAGCACCGTTCTAACAGAGTCCAGGCTGAAGTCCTTGTCGGTGCAGGGAACACTCAGCGTGGATGGAGAAACAACAACATGTGGCTGGGGTGAGGTGTATGTGCGTGCTTGTGTGTAAGAGAGACAGAGATGAAGTCAAGAATCAATCTGCAAATGAACAGTCACAAATACCGGTGTTAAGAATCACTATCGTTATAAACCTAGGGGTGTCGTAAAACACATGACACTCACATGGGTTAGCTCCTTCATCCAGCAGCACCATCCTAATAGAGTTCAGGCTTAGGTGCTTGTGGGTGGAGAGAGCACTCAAAGTTGATGAAGAAACAACCACATGTGGCTGGGGTGAGGTGTGTGTGTGTGCTTGTGCATAAAAGAGAGGGGGAATAGGTCAAAAATGAAATTGTATCTCAATAGTCACAGGTACTGGGGGGGGGGGGGGGGATTACTATCGCTAGAAAGCAAGGGGTGTCATCAATCACATGGCACTCACACGGCTAGCTCCTTCATCCAGCAGTACCATTACAACAGAGTCCAGGCTGAAGACTCACAGAGGCTAGCTCCTTCATCCAGCAGCACCATCCTAACAGAGTCCAGGCTGAGGTCCCTGTGGGTGGATAAAGCACTCAATGTTGATGAAGAAACAACGAGATGGGGCTGGGGTGACATGTGTGTGTGTGTGCTTGTGCATAAGAGAGAGAGGGAAGAGGTCAAAAAGGAATTTGTAACTCAATAGTCACAGGGACTGGGGGGAAATTACTATCGCTAGAAAGCAAGGGGTGTCATCAATCACATGGCACTCACACGGCTAGCTCCTTCATTCAGCAGTATCATCCCAACAGAGTCCAGGCTGAAGACTCACACTTCATCCAGCAGCACCATCCTAACAAACTCCAGGCTGAAGTTCTTGTGGGTGGATAAAGCACTCAATGTTGATGAAGAAACAACCACATGTGGTTGGGGTGACGTGTGTGTGTGCTTGTGCATAAGAGAGAGAGAGGGAAGAGGTTAAAAATGAATCTGTAGCTGAACAGTCACAGTACCGGGGGTGAGAATTCCTATCGTTTGAAAGCAAGGGGTGTCATCAATCACATGACACTCACACGGGTTAGCTCCTTCATCCAGCAGTACCATCGTAATAGAGTCCAGGCCGAAGACTCACACGGGCTAGCTCCTTCATCCAGCAGCACCATCGTAACAGAGTCCAGGCTGAAGACTCACACGGGCTAGTTCCTTCATCCAGCAGCACCATCCTAACAGCTAGAAACTACCACATGTGGCTGGGGTGAGGTGTATGTGCGCGCTTGTGTGTAAGAGAGACAGAGATGATGTCAAGAATGAATCAGCAATTGAAGAGTCACAGACACTGGTGTTCAGAATCACTATTGCTAGAAACCTAGGGGTGTCGTCAATCACATATGACACTCACATGGGATAGCTCCTTCATTCAGCAGCACCGTTCTAACAGAGTCCAGGCTGAAGTCCTTGTCGGTGCAGGGAACACTCAGTGTGGATGAAGAAACAACAACATGTGGCTGGGGTGAGGTGTATGTGCGTGCTTGTGTGTAAGAGAGACAGAGATGAAGTCAAGAATCAATCTGCAAATGAACAGTCACAAATGCCGGTGTTCAGAATCACTGTCGTTATAAACCTAGGGGTGTCGTAAAACGCATGACACTCACATGGGTTAGCTCCTTCATCCAGCAGCACCATCCTAACAGAGTTCAGGCTTAGGTCCTTGTGGGTGGAGAGAGCACTCAGAGTTACTGAAGAAACAACCACATGTGGCTGGGGTGAGGTGTGTGTGTGTGCTTGTGCATAAAAGAGAGGGGGAATAGGTCAAAAAGGAATTTGTAACTCAATAGTCACAGGTACTGGGGGGGAATTACTATCGCTAGAAAGCAAGGGGTGTCATCAATCACATGGCACTCACACGGCTAGCTCCTTCATTCAGCAGTACCATCCTAACAGAGTCCAGGCTGAAGACTCACACTTCATCCAGCAGCACCATCCTAACAGAGTCCAGGCTGAAGTCCTTGTGGGTGGATAAAGCATTCAATGTCGATGAAGAAACAACCACATGTGGCTGGGGTGACGTGTGTGTGTGCTTGTGCATAAGAGAGAGATGGAAGAGGTCAAAAATGAATCTGTAGTAGAACAGCCACAGAACCGGGGGGCAGAATTACTATCGTTAGAAAGAAGGGGTGTCATCAATCACATGACACTTACACTGGCTAGCTCATTCATCCAGCAGCACCATCGTAATAGAGTCCAGGCTGAAGGCTCACACGGCTAGCTCCTTCATCCAGCAGCACCATCATAACAGAGTCCAGGCTGAAGACTCACACGGCCAAGCTCCTTCATCCAGCAGCGCCATCCTAACAGCTAGAAAGTACCACATGTGGCTGGGGTGAGGAGTATGTGTGTGCTTGCGTGTAAGAGAAACAGAGATGATGTCAAGAATGAATCGGCAACTGAACAGTCACAGAAACTGGCGTTCAGAATCACTATTCCTAGAAACCTAGGGGTGTCGTCAATCACATGACACTCACATGGGATAGCTCCTTCATCCAGCAGCACCGTTCTAACAGAGTCCAGGCTGAAGTCCTTGTCGGTGCAGGGAACACTCATGAGCAGTGAGAATAAAGAAACAACGACATGTGGCTGGGGTGAGGTATATGTGCGTGCTTGTGTGTAAGAGAGACAGAGATGTAGTCAAGAATCAATCTGCAAATGAACAGTCACAAATACTGTTCAGAATTACTATTGCTATAAACCTAGGGGTGTCGTAAAACACATGACACTCACATGGGTTAGCTCCTTCATCCAGCTGAACCATCCTAATAGAGTTGAGGCTTAGGTCCTTGTGGGAGGAGAGAGCACTCAGAGTTGATGAAGAAACAACCACATGTGGCTGGGGTGAGGTGTGTGTGTGTGCTTGTGCATAAGAGAGAGGTGGAATAGGTCAAAAAGGAATTTGTAACTCCATAGTCACAGGTGTTGGGGGGGGGGGGGGGAATCACTATCGCTAGAAAGCAAGGGGTGTCATCAATCACAAGGCACTCACACGGCTAGCTACTTCATTCAGCAGTAACCTCCTAACAGAGTGCAGGCTGAAGACTCACACAGGCTAGCTCCTTCATCCAGCAGAACCATCCTCACAGAGTCCAGGCTGAGGGACTTGTGGGTGGATAAAGCACTCAATGTTGATGAAGAAACACCGACATGGGGCTGGGGTGACGTGTGTGTGTGTGCTTGTGCATAAGAGAGAGAGGGAAGAGGTCAAAAATGAATCTGTAGCTGAACAGTCACAGTACCGGGGGTGAGAATTACTATCGTTAGAAAGCAAGAGGTGTCATCAATCACATGACACTCACACGGGGTAGCTCCTTCATCCAGCAGTACCATCGTAATAGAGTCCAGGCAGAAGACTCACACGGGCTAGCTCCTTCATCCAGCAGCAAAATCGTAACAGAGTCCAGGCTGAAGACTCACACGGGCTAGTTCCTTCATCCAGCAGCACCATCCTAACAGCTAGAAACTACCACATGTGGCTGGGGTGAGGTGGATGTGCGTGCTTGTGTGTAAGAGAGACAGAGATGATGTCAAGAATGAATCGGCAACTGAACAATGACAGACACTGGTGTTTAGAATCACTATTGCTAGAAACCTAGGGGTGTCGTCAACCACATGACACTCACATGGGATAGCTCCTTCATCCAGCAGCACCGTTTTAACAGAGTCCAGGCTGAAGTCCTTGTCGGTGCAGGGAACACGGATGAAGAAACAACAACATGTGGCTGGGGTGAGGTGTATGTGCATGCTTGTGTGTAAGAGAGACAGAGATGAAGTCAAGAATGAATCGGCAACTAAACAGTCACAGACACTGGTGTTCAGAATCACTATTGCTAGAAACCTAGGGGTGTCGTCAATAACATGACGCTCACATGGAATAGCTCCTTCATCCAGCAGCCCCGATCTAACAGAGTCCAAGCTGAAGTCCTTGTCAGTGCATGGAACACTCAGTGTGGATGAAGAAACAACAACATGTGGCGGGGGGTGAGGTGTATGAGCGTGCTTGTGTGTAAGAGAGAGAGATGAAGTCAAGAAACAATCTGCAAATGAACAGTCACAATACCGGTGTTCAGAATCACTATCGCTATAAACCTTGGGGTGTCGTAACACATATGCCAATCACAATGGGTTAGCTCCTTCATCCAGCAGCACTATCCATACAGAGTTCAGGCTTATGTCCTCGTGGGTGGAGAGAGCACTCAGAGTTGATGAAGAAACAACCACATGTGGCTGGGGTGAGGTGTGTGTGTGCTTGTGCATAAGAGAGAGGGGGAATAGGTCAAAAATGAATTTATAACTCAATAGTCACAGGTACTGGGGGGGGGGGGGGGGGGGGGGGGGGGGGGGGGGAATTACTATCGCTAGAAAGCAAGGGGTGTCATCAATCACATGGCACTCACACGGCTAGCTCCTTCATCCAGCAGTACCATCCTAAAAGAGTCCAGGCTGAGGTCCTTATGGGTGGATAAAGCACTCAATATTGATGAAGAAACAACGACATGTGGCTGGGGTGACGTGTGTGTGTGTGCTTGTGCATAAGAGAGAGAGGGAAGAGGTCAAAAATGAATCTGTAGCTGAACAGTCAGAGTACCGGGGGGCAGAATTACTATCGTTAGAAAACAAGGGGTGTCATCAATCACATGACACTCACACGGGCTAGCTCCTTCATCCAGCAGCACCATCGTAATAGAGTCCAGGCTGAAGACTCACACGGCTAGCTCCTTCATCCAGCAGCACCATCGTAACAGAGTCCAGGCTGAAGACTCACACGAGCTACTCCTTCATCCAGCAGCACCATCCTAACAGCTAGAAACAACCACATGTGGCTGGGGTGAGGTTTATGTGCGTGCTTGTGTGTATGAGAGACAGAGATGATGTCAAGAATGAATCGGCATCAGAACAGTCACAGAAACTGGTGTTCAGAATCACTATTGTTAGAAACCTAGGGGTGTCGTCAATCACATGACATTCACATGGGATAGCTCCTTCATCCAGCAGCACCGTTCTAACAGAGTCCAGGCTGAAGTCCTTGTCGGTGCAGGGAACACGGATGAAGAAACAACAACATGTGGCTGGGGTGAGGTGTATGTGCGTGCTTGTGTGTAAGAGAGACAGAGATGATGTCAAGAATGAATCGGCAACTGAACACTCACAGACACTGGTGTTCAGAATCACTATTGCTAGAAACCTAGGGGTGTCGTCAATCACATGACACTCACATGGGATAGCTCCTTCATCCAGCAGCACAGTTCTAACAGAGTCCAGGCTGAAGTCCTTGTCGGTGCAGGGAACACGGATGAAGAAACAAAAACATGTGGCTGGGGTGAGGTGTATGTGCGTGCTTGTGTGTAAGAAAAACAGAGATGAAGTCAAGAATCAATCTGCAAATGAACAGTCACAAATACCGGTGTTCAAAATAACTATCGTTACAAACATAGGGGTGTCGTAAAACACATGACACTCACATGGGTAAGCTCCTTCAACCAGCAGCTATATCCTAACAGAGTTCGGGCTTAGGTCCTTGTGAGTGGAGAGAGCACTCAGAGTTGATGAAGAAACAACCACATGTGGCTGGGGTGAGGTGTGTGTGTGTGCTTGTGCATAAGAGAGAGGGGAAATAGGTCAAAAAGGAATTTGTAACTCAATAGTCACAGGTACTGGGGGGGGGGGGGGGGGGGAATTACTATCGCTAGAAAGCAAGGGGTGTCATCAATCACATGGCACTCACACGGCTAGCTCCTTCATTCAGCAGTACCATCCTAACAGAGTCCAGGCTGAAGACTCACACCGGCTAGCTCCTTCGTCCAGCAGCACCATCCTAACAGAGTCAAGGCTGAGGTCCTTGTGGGTGGATAAAGCACTCAATGTTGACGAAGAAACAACGACATGTGGCTGGGGTGACGTGTGTGTGTGTGTACTTGTGCATAAGAGAGAGAGGTAAGAGGTCAAAAATGAATCTGTAGCTGAACAGTCACAGTACCGGGGGGCAGAATTACTATCGTTAGAAAGCAAGGGGTGTCATCAATCACATGACACTCACACGGGCTAGCTCCTTCATCCAGCAATACCATCGTAATAGAGTCCAGGCTGAAGACTCACACGGCTAGCTCCTTCATCCAGCAGCACCATCGTAACAGAGTCCAGGCTGAAGACTCACACGGGCTAGTTCCTTCATCCAGCAGCGCCATCCTAACAGCTAGAAACTACCACATGTGGCTGGGGTGAGGAGTATGTGCGTGCTTGTGTGTAAGAGAGACAGAGATGATGTCAAGAATGAATCGGCAACTGAACACTCACAGACACTGGTGTTCAGAATCACTATTGCTAGAAACCTAGGGGTGTCGTCAATAACATGACACTCACATGGGATAGCTCCTTCATCCAGCAGCACCGATCTAACAGAGTCCAGGCTGAAATCCTTGTCGGTGCAGGGAACACGGTTGAAGAAACAACAACATGTGGCTGGGGTGAGGTGTATGTGCGTGCTTGTGTTTAAGAGGGACAGAGATTAAGTCAAGAATCAATCTGCAAATGAACAGTCACAATACCGGTGTTCAGAATCACAATCGCTATAAACCTAAGGTTGCCGTAAAACACATGACACTCACATGGGTTAGATCCTTCATCCAGCAGCACCATCCATACAGAGTTCAGGCTTAGGTCCTAGTGGGTGGAGAGAGCACTTAGAGTTGATGAAGAAACAACCACATGTGGCTGGGGTGAGGTGTGTGTGTGTGCTTGTGCATAAGAAAGAGGGGGAATAGGTCAAAAATGAATTTGTAACTCAATAGTCCCTGGTACTGGGGGGTGGGGGTGGGGGGGGGGGGGGGGGGGGGGGGGGGGATTACTATCGCTAGAAAGCAAGGGGTGTCATCAATCACATGGCACTCACACGGCTAGCTCCTTCATCCAGCAGTACCATCCTAACAGAGTCCAGGCTGAAGACTCACACAGGCTAGCTCCTTCATCCAGCAGCACCATACTAACAGAGTCCAGGCTGAGGTCCTTGTGGGTGGATAAAGCACACAATGTTGATGAAGAAACAGCCACATGTGGCTGGGGTGAGGTGTGTGTGTGAGCTTGTGCTAAGAGAGAGGGGGAATAGGTCAAAAATGAATTTGTAACTCAATAGCCACAGGTATTGGGGGGGGAATTACTATCGCTAGAAAGCAAGGGGTGTCATCAATCACATGGCACTCACACGGCTAGCTCCTACATTCAGCAGTACCATCCTAACAGAGTCCAGGCTGATGACTCAATCAGGCTAGCTCCTTCATCCGCAGCACCATCCTAACAGAGTCCAGGCTGAAGACTCACACGGTCTATCTCCTTCATCCAGCAGCACCATCCTAACAGCTAGAAACTAGCACATGTGGCTGGGGTGAGGTGTATGTGCGTGCTTGTGTGTAAGAGAGACAGAGATGTTGTTAAGAATGAATCGGGAACTGAACAGTCACAGACACAGGTGTTCAGAATCACTATTGCTAGAAACCTAGGGGTGTCGTCAATAACATGACACTCACATGGGATAGCTCATTCATCCAGCAGCACCGATCTAACAGAGTCCAGGCTGAAATCCTTGTCGGTGCAAGGAACACGGTTGAAGAAACAACAACATGTGGCTGGGGTGAGGTGTATGTGCGTGCTTGTGTTTAAGAGGTACACAGATGAAGTCAAGAATCAATCTGCAAATGAACAGTCACAATACCGGTGTTCAGAATCACTATCGCTATAAACCTAGGGTTGCCGTAAAACACATGACACTCACATGGGTTAGCTCCTTCATCCAGCAGCACCATCCATACAGAGTTCAGGCTTAGGTCCTTGTGGGTGGAGAGAGCACTTAGAGTTGATGAAGAAACAACCACATGTGGCTGGGGTGAGGTGTGTGTGTGTGCTTGTGCATAAGAAAGAGGGGGAATAGGTCAAAAATGAATTGTAACTCAATAGTCCCTGGTACTAAGGGGGGGGGGGGGGGGGGGATTACTATCGCTAGTAAGCAAGGGGTGTCATCAATTACATGGCACTCACACGGCTAGCTCCTTCATCCAGCAGTACCATCCTAACAGAGTCAAGGCTGAAGACTCACACAGGCTAGCTCCTTCATCCAGCAGCACCATACTAACAGAGTCCAGGCTGAGGTCCTTGTGGGTGGATAAAGCACTCAATGTTGATGAAGAAACAGCCACATGTGGCTGGGGTGAGGTGTGTGTGTGAGCTTGTGCTAAGAGAGAGGGGGAATAGGTCAAAAATGAATTTGTAACTCAATAGCCACAGGTATTGGGGGGGGGGAATTACTATCGCTAGAAAGCAAGGGGTGTCATCAATCACATGGCACTCAAACGGCTAGCTCCTTCATTCAGCAGTACCATCCTAACAGAGTCCAGGCTGATGACTCAATCAGGCTAGCTCCTTCATCCGCAGCACCATCCTAACAGAGTCCAGGCTGAAGACTCACACGGTCTATCTCCTTCATCCAGCAGCACCATCCTAACAGCTAGAAACTAGCACATGTGGCTGGGGTGAGGTGTATGTGCGTGCTTGTGCGTAAGAGAGACAGAGATGATGTCAAGAATGAATCGGGAACTGAACAGTCACAGACACTGGTGTTCAGAATCACTATTGCTAGAAACCTAGGGGTGTCGTCATTAACATGACACTCACATGGGATAGCTCCTTCATCCAGCAGCACCGATCTAACAGAGTCCAGGCTGAAATCCTTGTCGATGCAGGGAACATGGTTGAAAAAACAACGTGGCTGGGGTGAGGTGTATGTGCGTGCTTGTGTTTAAGAGGGACAGAGATGAATTAAGTCAAGAATCAATCTGCAAATGAACAGTCACAAATACCGGACTTCAGAATCACTATCGTTATAAACCTAGGGGTGTCGTAAAACACATAACACTCACACGGGTAAGCTCCTTCATCCAGCAGCACCATCCTAACAGAGTCCAGGCTGAGGTCCTTGTGGGTGGATAAAGCACTCAATGTTGACGAAGAAACAACGACATGTGGCTGGGGTGACGTGTGTGTGTGTGTGCTTGTGCATAAGAGAGAGAGGGAAGAGGTCAAAAATGAATCTGTAGCTGAACAGTCACAGCACCGGTGGGGCAAAATTACTATCGTTAGAAAGCAGGGGGTGTCTTCAATCACATGACACTCACACGGGCTAGCTCCTTCATCCAGCAGCACCATCGTAATAGAGTCCAGGCTGAAGACTCACACGGGCTAGCTCCTTCATCCAGCAGCACCATCGTAACAGAATCCAGGCTGAAGACTCACACGGGCTAGTTCCTTCATCCAGCAGCACCAAATCCTAACAGCTAGAAACTACCACATGTGGCTGGGGTGAGGTGTATGTGCGTGCTTGTGTGTAAGATAGACAGAGATGATGTCAAGAATGAATCGGCAACTGAACTCTCACAGACACTGGTGTTCAGAATCACTATTGCTAGAAACCTAGGGGTGTCGTCAATAACATGACACTCATATGGAATAGCTCCTTCATCCAGCAGCACCATTCTAACAGAGTCCAGGCTGAAGTCCTTGTCGGTGCAGGGAACACGGACGAAGAAACAACAACGTGTGGCTGGGGTGAGGTGTATGAGCGTGCTTGTGTGTAAGAAGGACAGAGATGAAGTCAAGAATCAATCTGCAAATGAACAGTCACAAATCCCGGTGTTCAAAATCACTATCGTTAAAAACATAGGGGTGTCGTAAAACACATGACACTCACATGGGTAAGCTCCTTCATCCAGCAGCTATATCCAAACAGAGTTCGGGCTTAGGTCCTTGTGATTGGAGAGAGCACTCAGATTTGATGAAGAAACAACCACATCTGGCTGGGGTGAGGTGTGTGTGTGTGCTTGTGCATAAGAGAGAGGGGGAATAGGTCAAAAAGGAATTTGTAACTCAATAGTCACATGTACTGGGGGGGGGGAATTACTATCGCTAGAAAGCAAGGGGTGTCATCAATCACATGGCACTCACACGGCTAGCTCCTTCATCCAGCAGTACCATCCTAACAGAGTCCAGGCTGAAGACTCACACAGGCTAGCTCCTTCATTCAGTAGTACCATCCTAACAGAGTCGAGGCTGAAGACTCACTCCGGCTAGCTCCTTCGTCCAGCAGCACCATCCTAACAGAGTCCAGGCTGAGGTCCTTGTGGGTGGATAAAGCACTCAATGTTGACGAAAAAACAACGACATGTGGCTGGGGTGACGTGTGTGTGTGTGCTTGTGCATAAGAGGGAGAGGGAAGAGGTCATAAATGAATCGGTAGCTGAACAGTCACAGCACCGGGGGGGCAAAATTACTATCGTTAGAAAGCAGGGGGTGTCATCAATCACATGACACTCACACGGGCTAGCTCCTTCATCCAGCAGCACCATCGTAATAGAGTCCAGGCTGAAGACTCACACGGGCTAGCTCCTTCATCCAGCAGCACCATCCGAACAGCTAGAAACTACCACATGTGGCTGGGGTGAGGTGTATGTGCGTGCTTGTGTATAAGAGAGACAGAGATGATGTCAAGAATGAATCGGCAACTGAACAGTCACAGACACCGGTGTTCAGAATCACTATTGCTAGAAACCTAGGGGTGTCGTCAATAACATTACACTCACATGGGATAGCTCCTGCATCCAGCAGCACCGATCTAACAGAGTCCAGGCTGAAGTCCTTGTCGGTGCAAGGAAAACTCAGTGTGGATGAAGAAACAACAACATGTGGCTGGGGTGAGGTGTATGTGCGTGCTTGTGTGTAAGAGAGACAGAGATGAATTCTAGAATCAATCTGCAAATGAACAGTCACAAATACCGGTGTTCAGAATCACTATCGCTATAAACCTAGGGTTGTCGTAAAACACATGACACTCACATGGGTTAGCTCCTTCATCCAGCAGCACCATCCATACAGAGTTCAGGCTTAGGTCCTTGTGGGTGGAGAGAGCACTTAGAGTTGATGAAGAAACAACCACATGTGGCTGGGGTGAGGTGTGTGTGTGTGCTTGTGCATAAGAGAGAGGTGGAATAGGTCAAAAATGAATTTGTAACTCAATAGTCCCTGGTACTGGGGGGGGGGGGATTACTATCGCTAGAAAGCAAGGGGTGTCATCAATCACATGGCACTCACACGGCTAGCTCCTTCATTCAGCAGCACCTTCCTAACAGAGTCCGGGCTGATGACTCAATCAGGCTAGCTCCTTCATCCGCAGCACCATCCTAACAGGGTCCAGGCGGAAGACTCACACGGTCTATCTCCTTCATCCAGCAGCACCATCCTAACAGCTAGAAACTAGCACATGTGGCTGGGGTGAGGTGTATGTGCGTGCTTGTGTGTAAGAGAGACAGAGATGATGTCAAGAATGAATCGGGAACTGAACAGTCACAGACACTGGTGTTCAGAATCACTCTTGCTAGAAATTTAGGGGTGTCGTCAATCACATGACACTCACATAGGATAGCTCCTTCTTCCAGCAGCACCATTCTAACAGAGTCCAGGCTGAAGTCCTTGTCGGTGCAGGGAACACTCAGTGTGGATGAAGAAACAACAACATGTGGCTGGGGTGAGGTGTATGTGCGTGCTTGTGTGTAAGAGAGACAGAGATGAAGTCAAGAATCAATCTGCAAATGAACAGTCACAAATACCGTTTTCAGAATCACTATCGTTATAAACCTAGGGGTGTCGTAAAACTCATGACACTCACATGGGTTAGCTCCTTCATCCAGCACCACCATCCTAATAGAGTTCAGGCTTAGGTCCTTGTGGGTGGAGAGAGCACTCAGAGTTGATGAAGAAACATCCACATGTGGCTGGGGTGAGGTGTGTGTGTGTGCTTGTGCATAAAAGAGAGGGGGAATAGGTCAAAAATGAATTTGCAACTCAATAGTCACAGGTACTGGTAAGGGGGGGGGGGGGGGGGGGGGGAATTACTCTCGCTAGAAAGCAAGGGGTGTCATCAATCACACGGCACTCACACGGCAGCCCCCTCATCCAGCAGTACAATCCTAACAGAGTCCAGGCTGAAGACTCACACAGGCTAGCTCCTTCATCCAGCAGCACCTTCCTAACAGAGTCCAGGCTAAGGTCCTTGTGGGTGGATAAAGCACTAAATGTTGATGAAGAAACAACCACATGTGGTTGGGGTGAGGTGTGTGTGTGTGCTTGTGCATAAGAGAGAGGGGGAATAGGTCAAAAATGAATTTGTAACTCAATAGTCACCGGTACTGGGGGGGGGGGGGGGGGGGGGGGAATTACTATCGTTAGAAAGCTAGGGGTGTCATCAATCACATGGCACTCACACGGCTAGCTCTTAATTTCAACCAGCAGTACCATCGTAACAGAGTCCAGGCTGAAGACTCACACGGGCCAGTTCCTTCATCCAGCAGCACCATCCTAATAGCTAGAAACTACCACATGTGGCTGGGGTGAGGTGTATGTGCGTGCTTGTGTGTAAGAGAGACAGAGATGATGTCAAGAATGAATCGGCAACTGAACAGTCACAGACACTGGTGTTCAGAATCACTATTGCTAGAAACCTAGGGGTGTCGTCAATCACATGACACTCACATGGGTTAGATCCTTCATCCAGCAGCACCATCCTAACAGAGTTCAGGCTTAGGTCCTTGTGGGTGGAGAGAGAACTCAGAGTTGATGAAGAAACAACCACATGTGGCTGGGGTGAGGTGTGTGTGTGTGCTTGTGCATAAGAGAGAGGGGTAATAGGTCAAAAATGAATTTGTAACTCAATAGTCACAGATAATGGGGGGGGGGGGGGGGGGGGGGGGGGGGGGGGGATTACTATCGCTAGAAAGCAAGGGGTGTCATCAATCACATGGCACTCACACGGCTAGCTCATTCATCCAGCAGTAACATCCTAACAGAGTCCAGGCTGAAGACTCACACAAGCTAGCTCCTTCATCCAGCAGCACCATCCCAACAGAGTCCAGGCTGAGGTCCTTGTGGGTGGATAAAGCACTCAATGTTGATGAAGAAACAACCACATGTGGCTGGGGTGACGTGTGTGTGTGTGCTTGTGCAGGAGAGAGAGAGTCAAAAATGAATCTGTAGCTGAACAGTCACAGTACTGGGGGGCAGAATTACTATCGTTAGAAAGCAAGGGGTGTCATCAATCTCATGACACTCACACGGGCTAGCTCCTTCATCCAGCAGCACCATCGTAATAGAGTCCAGGATGAAGACTCACACGGGCTAGCTCCTTCATCCAGCAGCACCATCGTAACAAAGTCCAGGCTGAAGACTCACACGAGCTACTCCTTCATCCAACAGCACCATCCTAACAGCTAGAAACAACCATATGTGGCTGGGGTGAGGTGTATGTGCGTGCTTGTGTGTAAGAGAGACAGAGATGATGTCAAGAATGAATCGGCAACTCAACACTCACAGACACTGGTGTTCAGAATCACTATTGCTAGAAATTTAGGGGTGTCGTCAATCACATGACACTCACATGGGATAGCTCCTTCATCCAGCAGCACCATTCTAACAGAGTACAGGCTGAAGTCCTTGTCGGTGCAGTGAACACTCAGTGTGGATGAAGAAACAACAACATGTGGCTGGGGTGAGGTGTATGTGCGTGCTTGTGTGTAAGAGAGACAGAGATGAAGTCAAGAATCAATCTGCAAATGAACAGTCACAAATACCGGTTTTCAGAATCACTATCGTTATAAACCTAGGGGTGTCGTAAAACTCATGACACTCACATGGGTTAGCTCCTTCATCCAGCAGCACCATCCTAATAGAGTTCAGGCTTAGGTCCTTGTGGGTGGAGAGAGCACTCAGAGTTGATGAAGAAACATCCACATGTGGCTGGGGTGAGGTGTGTGTGTGTGCTTGAGCATAAGAGAGAGGGGGAATAGGTCAAAAATGAATTTGTAACTCAATAGTCACTGGTACTGGGGGGGGGGGGGGAATTACTCTCGCTAGAAAGCAAGGGGTGTCTTCAATCACATGGCACTCACACGGTAGCTCCCTCATCCAGCAGTACCATCCTAACAGAGTCCAGGCTGAAGACTCACACAGGCTAGCACCTTCATCTAGCAGCACCATCCTAACAGAGTCCAGGCTGAGGTCCTTGTTGGTGGATAAAGCACTAAATGTTGATGAAGAAACAACCACATGTGGTTGGGGTGAGGTGTGTGTGTGTGCTTGTGCATAAGAGAGAGGGGGAATAGGTCAAAAATGAATATGTAACTCAATAGTCACCGGTACTGGGGGGGGGGGGGAATTACTATCGCTAGAAAGCTAGGGGTGTCATCAATCACATGGCACTCACACGGCTAGCTCCTTCATCCAGCAGTACCATCGTAACAGAGTCCAGGCAGAAGACTCACACGGGCCAGTTCCTTCATCCAGCAGCACCATCCTAACAGCTAGAAACTACCACATGTGGCTGGGGTGAGGTGTATGTGCTGCGTATGTGTAAGAGAGACAGAGATGATGTCAAGAATGAATCGGCAACTGAACAGTCACAGACACTGGTGTTCAGAATCACTATTGCTAGAAACCTAGGGGTGTCGTCAATCACATGACACTCACATGGGATAGCTCCTTCATCCAGCAGCACCGTTCTAACAGAGTCCGGGCTGAAGTCCTTGTCGGTGCAGGGAACACGGATGAAGAAACAACAACATGTGGCTGGGGTGAGGTTTATGTGCGTGCTTGTGTGTAAGAGAGACAGAGATGAAGTCAAGAATCAATCTGCAAATGAACAGTCACAAATACCGGTGTTCAGAATCACTATCGTTGTAAACCTAGGGGTGTCGTAAAACACATGACACTAACATGGGTTAGATCCTTCATCCAGCAGCACCATCCTAACAGAGTTCAGGCTTAGGACCTTGTGGGTGGAGAGAGCACTCAGAGTTGATGAAGAAACAACCACATGTGGCTGGGGTGAGGCGTGTGTGTGTGCTTGCGCATAAGAGAGAGGGGGAATAGGTCAAAAATGAATTTGTAACTCAATAGTCACAGATAATGGGGGGGGGGGGGGGGGGGGGGGATTACTATCGCTAGAAAGCAAGGGGTGTCATCAATCACATGGCACTCACACGGCTAGCTCATTCATTCAGCAGTAACATCCTAACAGAGTCAAGGCTGAAGACTCACACAGGCTAGCTCCTTCATCCAGCAGCACCATCCCAACAGAGTCCAGGCTGAGGTCCTTGTGGGTGGATAAAGCACTCAATGTTGATGAAGAAACAACCACATGTGGCTGGGGTGACGTGTGTGTGTGTGCTTGTGCAGGAGAGAGAGAGTCAAAAATGAATCTGTAGCTGAACAGTCACAGTACTGGGGGGCAGAATTACTATCGTTAGAAAGCAAGGGGTGTCATCAATCACATGACACTCACACGGGCTAGCTCCTTCATCCAGCAGCACCATCGTAATAGAGTCCAGGCAGAAGACTCACACGGGCTAGCTCCTTCATCCAGAAGCACCATCGTAACAGTGTCCAGGCTGAAGACTCACACGAGCTACTCCTTCATCCAGCAGCACCATCCTAACAGCTAGAAACTACCACATGTGGCTGGGGTGAGGTGTATGTGCGTGCTTGTGTGTAAGAGAGACAGAGATGATGTCAAGAATGAATCGGCAACTGAACAGTCACAGACACTGGTGTTTAGAATCACTATTGCAAGAAACCTAGGGGTGTCGTCAATCACATGACACTCACATGGGATAGCTCCTTCATCCAGCAGCTCTGTTCTAACAGAGTCCAGGCTGAAGTCCTTGTTGGTGCAGGGAACACTCAGTGTGGGTGAAGAAACAACAACATGTGGCTGGGGTGAGGTGTATGTGCGCGCTTGAGTGTAAGAGAGACAGAGATGATGTCAAGAATGAATCGGCAACTGAACACTCACAGACACTGGTGTTCAGAATCACTATTGCTAGAAATTTAGGGGTGTCGTCAATCACATGACACTCACATGGGATAGCTCCTTCATCCAGCAGCACCATTCTAACAGAGTACAGGCTGAAGTCCTTGTCGGTGCAGTGAACACTCAGTGTGGATGAAGAAACAACAACATGTGGCTGGGGTGAGGTGTATGTGCGTGCTTGTGTGTAAGAGAGACAGAGATGAAGTCAAGAATCAATCTGCAAATGAACAGTCACAAATACCGGTGTTCAGAATCACTATCGTTATAAACCTAGGGGTGTCGTAAAACACATGACACTCACATGGGTTAGATCCTTCATCCAGCAGCACCATCCTAACAGAGTTCAGGCTTAGGTCCTTGTGGGTGGAGAGAGCACTCAGAGTTGATGAAGAAACAACCACATGTGGCTGGGGTGAGGTGTGTGTGTGTGCTTGTGCATAAGAGAGAGGGGGAATAGGTCAAAAACGAATTTGTAACTCAATAGTCACAGGTACTGGGGGGGGGGGGGGGGGGGGGGGGGGGGGGGATTACTATCGCTAGAAAGCAAGGGGTGTCATCAATCACATGGCACTCACACGGCTAGCTCATTCATCCAGCAGTAACATCCTAACAGAGTCCAGGCTGAAGACTCACATAGGCTAGCTCCTTCATCCAGCAGCACCATCCCAACAGAGTCCAGGCTGAGGTCTTTGTGGGTGGATAAAGCACTCAATGTTGATGAAGAAACAACCACATGTGGCTGGGGTGACGTGTGTGGGTGTGCTTGTGCAGGAGAGAGAGAGTCAAAAATGAATCTGTAGCTGAACAGTCACAGTACTTGGGGGCAGAATTACTATCGTTAGAAAGCAAGGGGTGTCATCAATCACATGACACTCACACGGGCTAGCTCCTTCATCCAGCAGCACCATCGTAATAGAGTCCAGGCTGAAGACTCACACGGGCTAGCTCCTTCATCCAGCAGCACCATCGTAACAGTGTCCAGGCTGAAGACTCACACGAGCTACTCCTTCATCCAGCAGCACCATCCTAACAGCTAGAAACTACCACATGTGGCTGGAGTGAGGTGTATGTGCGTGCTTGTGTGTAAGAGAGACAGAGATGATGTCAAGAATGAATCGGCAACTGAACAGTCACAGACACTGGTGTTTAGAATCACTATTGCAAGAAACCAAGGGGTGTCGTCAATCACATGACACTCACATGGGATAGCTCCTTCATCCAGCAGCTCCGTTCTAACAGAGTCCAGGCTGAAGTCCTTGTTGGTGCAGGGAACACTCAGTGTGGATGAAGAAACAACAACTTGTGGCTGGGGTGAGGTGTATGTGCGTGCTTGAGTGTAAGAGAGACAGAGATGATGTCAAGAATGAATCGGCAACTGAACAGTCACAGACACTGGTGTTCAGAATCACTATTGCTAGAAATTTAGGGGTGTCGTCAATCACATGACACTCACATGGGATAGCTCCTTCATCCAGCAGCACCATTCTAACAGAGTCCAGGCTGAAGTCCTTGTCGGTGCAGTGAACACTCAGTGTGGATGAAGAAACAACAACATGTGGCTGGGGTGAGGTGTATGTGCGTGCTTGTGTGTAAGAGAGACAGAGATGAAGTCAAGAATCAATCTGCAAATGAACAGTCACAAATACCGGTTTTGAGAATAACTATCGTTATAAACCTAGGGGTGTCGTACAACTCATGACACTCACATGGGTTAGCTCCTTCATCCAGCAGCACCATCCTAATAAAGTTCAGGCTTAGGTCCTTGTGGGTGGAGAGAGCACTCAGAGTTGATGAAGAAACATCCACATGTGGCTGGGGTGAGGTGTGTGTGTGTGCTTGAGCATACGAGAGAGGGGGAATAGGTCAAAAATGAATTTGTAACTCAATAGTCACTGGTACTGGGGGGGGGGGAATTACTCCCGCTAGAAAGCAAGGGGTGTCATCAATCACATGGCACTCACACGGTAGCTCCCTCATCCAGCAGTACCATCCTAACAGAGTCCAGGCTGAAGACTCACACAGGCTAGCTCCTTCATCCAGCAGCACCATCCTAACAGAGTCCAGGCTGAGGTCCTTGTGGGTGGATAAAGCACTAAATGTTGATGAAGTAAAAACGACATGTGGTTGGGGTGAGGTGTGTGTGTGTGCTTGTGCATAAGAGAGAGGGGGAATAGGTCAAAAATGAATTTGTAACTCAATAGTCACCGGTACTGGGGGGGGGGGGGGGGGGGGGGGGGGGGGGGGGGGGGGGGGGGAAATTACTATCGCTAGAAAGCTAGGGGTGTCATCAATCACATGGCACTCACACGGCTAGCTCATTCATCCAGCAGTACCATCGTAACAGAGTCCAGGTTGAAGACTCACACGGGCCAGTTCCTTCATCCAGCAGCAGCTAGAAACTACCACATGTGGCTGGGGTGACGTGTATGTGCGTGCTTGTGTGTAAGAGAGACAGAGATGATGTCAAGAATGAATCGGCAACTGAACAGTCACAGACACTGGTGTTCAGAATCACTATTGCTAGAAACCTAGGGGTGTCGTCAATCACATGACACTCACATGGGATAGCTCCTTCATCCAGCAGCACCGTTCTAACAGAGTCCGGGCTGAAGTCCTTTTCGGTGCAGGGAACACGGATGAAGAAACAACAACATGTGGCTGGGGTGAGGTGTATGTGCGTGCTTGTGTGTAAGAGAGACAGAGATGAAGTCAAGAATCAATCTGCAAATGAACAGTCACAAATACCGGTGTTCAGAATCACTATCGTTATAAACCTAGGGGTGTCGTAAAACACATGACACTCACATGGGTTAGATCCTTCATCCAGCAGCACCATCCTAACAGAGTTCAGGCTTAGGTCCTTGTGGGTGGAGAGAGCACTCAGAGTTGATGAAGAAACAACCACATGTGGCTGGGGTGAGGTATGTGTGTGTGTGCTTGTGCATAAGAGAGAGGGGGAATAGGTCAAAAATGAATTTGTAACTCAATAGTCACAGGTACTGGGGGGGGGGGGGGGGGGGGGGGGGGGGGATTACTATCGCTAGAAAGCAAGGGGTGTCATCAATCACATGGCACTCACACGGCTAGCTCATTCATCCAGCAGTAACATCCTAACAGAGTCCAGGCTGAAGACTCACACAGGCTAGCTCCTTCATCCAGCAGCACCATCCCAACAGAGTCCAGGCTGAGGTCCTTGTGGGTGGATAAAGCACTCAATGTTGATGAAGAAACAACCACATGTGGCTGGGGTGACGTGTGTGTGGGTGCTTGTGCAGGTAAGAGAGAGTCAAAAATGAATCTGTAGCTGAACAGTCACAGTACTGGGGGGCAGAATTACTATCGCTAGAAAGCAAGGGGTGTCATCAATCACATGACACTCACACTGGCTAGCTCCTTCATGCAGCAGCACCATCGTAATAGAGTCCAGGCTGAAGACTCACACGGGCTAGCTCCTTCATCCAGCAGCACCATCGTAACAGAGTCCAGGCTGAAGACTCACACGAGCTACATGTACTCCTTCATCAAGCAGCACCATCCTAACAGCTAGAAACTACCACATGTGGCTGGGGTGAGGTGTATGTGCGTGCTTGTGTGTGTGTAAGAGAGACAGAAAGAGATGAAGTCAAGAATCAATCTGCAAATGAACAGTCACAAATACCGGTGTTCAGAATCACGATCGTTATAAACCTAGGGGTGTCGTAAAATATATGACACTCACATGGGTTAGCTCCTTCATCCAGCAGCACCATCCTAACAGAGTTCACGCTTAGGTCCTTGTGGGTGGAGAGAGCACTCAGAGTTGATGAAGAAACAACCACATGTGGCTGGGGTGAGGTGTGTGTGTGTGCTTGTGCATAAGAGAGGGGGGGAATAGGTCAAAAAGGAATTTGTAACTCAATAGTCACAGGTACTGGGGGGGGGGGGGGAATTACTATCGCTAGAAAGCAAGGGGTGTCATCAATCACATGGCTCTCACACGGCTAGCTCCTTCATTCAGCAGTACCATCCTAACAGAGTCCAGGCTGAAGACTCACACAAGCTAGCTCCTTCATCCAGCAGCACCATCCTAAAAGAGTCCAGGGTGAGGTCCTTGTGGGTGGATAAAGCACTCAATGTTGATGAAGAAACAACGACATGTGGCTGGGGTGACGTGTGTGTGTGTGCTTGTGCATAAGAGAGAGAGGGAAGAGGTCAAAAATGAATCTGTAGCTGAACAGTCACAGTACCGGGGGGCAGAATTACTATCGTGAGAGGTGTCATCAATCACACGACACTCACACGGGCTAGCTCCTTCATCCAGCAGCACCATCGTAATAGAGTCCAGGCTGAAGACTCACACGGGCTAGCTCCTTCATACAGCAGCACCATCGTAACAGAGTCCAGGCTGAAGACTCACACGGGCTAGTTCCTTCATCCAGCAGTACCATCCTAACAGCTAGAAACTACCACATGTGGCAAGGGTGAGGTGTATGTGCGTGCTTGTGTGTAAGAGAGACAAAGATGATGTCAAGAATGAATCGGCAACTGAACAGTCACAGACACTGGTGTTCAGATTCACTATTGCTCGAAACCTAGGGGTGTCGTCAATCACAACACACTCACATGGGATAGCTCCTTCATCCAGCAGCACCGTTCCAACAGAGTCCAGGCTGAAGTCCTTGTTGGTGCAGGGAACACTCAGAGTGGATGAAGAAACAACAACATGTGGCTGGGGTGAGGTGTATGTGCGTGCTTGTGTGTAAGAGAGACAGAGAGAGATGAAGTCAAGAATCAATCTGCAAATGAACAGTCACAAATATCGGTGTTCAGAATCACGATCGTTATAAACCTAGGGGTGTCGTAAAACACATGACACTCACACGGGTTAGCTCCTTCATCCAGCAGCACCATCCTAACAGAGTTCAGGCTTAGGTCCTTGTGGGTGGAGAGAGCACTCAGAGTTGATGAAGAAACAACCACTTGTGGCTTGGGTGAGGTGTGTGTGTGTGCTTGCGCATAAGAAAGAGGGGGAATAGGTCAAAAATGAATTTGTAACTCAATAGTCACAGGTACTGTGGGGGGGGGGGGGGGGGGGGGGGATTTCTATCGCTAGAAAGCAAGGGGTGTCATCAATCACATGGCACTCACACGGCTAGCTCATTCATCCAGCAGTAACATCCTAACAGAGTCCAGGCTGAAGACTCACACAGGCTAGCTCCTTCATCCAGCAGCACCATCCCAACAGAGTCCAGGCTAAGGTCCTTGTGGGTGGATAAAGCACTCAATGTTGATGAAGAAACAACCACATGTGGCTGGGGTAACGTGTGTGTGTGTGCTTGTGCAGGAGAGAGAGAGTCAAAAATGAATCTGTAGCTGAACAGTCACAGTACTGGGGGGCAGAATTACTATCGTTAGAAAGCAAGGGGTGTCATCAATCACATGACACTCACACGGGCTAGCTCCTTCATGTAGCAGCACCATCGTAATAGAGTCCAGGCTGAAGACTCACACGGGCTAGCTCCTTCATCCAGCAGCACCATCGTAACAGAGTCCAGGCTGCAGACTCACACGAGTTACTCCTTCATCCAGCAGCACCATCCTAACAGCTAGAAACTACCACATGTGGCTGGGGTGAGGTGTATGTGAGTGCTTGTTTGTAAGAGAGACAGAGATGATGTCAAGAATGAATCGGCAACTGAACAGTCACAGACACTGGTGTTCAGAATCACTATTCCTAGAAACCTAGGGGTGTCGTCAATCACATAACACTCACGTGGGATTGCTCCTTCATCCAGCAGCACCGTTCTAACAGAGTCCAGGCTGAAGTCCTTGTCGGTGCAGGGAACACTCTGTGTGGATGAGGAAACAACAACATGTGGCTTGGGTGAGGTGTATGTGCGTGCTTGTGTGTAAGAGAGACAGAGATAGATGAAGTCAAGAATCAATCTACAACTGAACAGTCACAAATACCGGTGTTCAGAATCACTATCGTTATAAACCTAGGGGTGTCGTAAAACACATGACACTCACACGGGTTAGCTCCTTCATCCAGCATCACCATCCTAACAAAGTCCAGGCTGAGGTCCTTGTGGGTGGAGAGAGCACTTAGTGTTGATGAAGAAACAACAACATGTGGCTGGGGGGAGGTGTGTGTGTGTGCTCTTGCATCAGAAAGAGGGGGAAGAGGTTAAAAATGAACAGTCACAAGTACTGGGTGAGGAATTACTATCGCTAGAAAGCAAGGGGTGTCATCAATCACTTGACACTCACTCGGGCTAGCTCCTTCATCCAGCAGTACCATCCTAACAGAGTCCAGGCTGAAGACTCACACAGGCAGCTCCTTCATTCAGCAGCACCATCCTAACAGCTTAAGTCCTTGTGGGTGCAGGGAACACTCAGTGTGGATGAAGAAACTACCACATGTGGCTGGGGTGAGGTGTATGTGTGTGCTTGTGTGTAAGAGAGACAGAGATGATGTGAAGAATGAATCGGCAACTGAACAGTCACAGATACTGGTGTTCAGAATCACTATTGTTAGAAACCTAGGGGTGTCGTCAATCACATGACACTCACATGGGTTAGCCCCTTCATCCAGTAGCACCATCCTAACAGAGTCCAGAGTCCAGAGTGTTGGCGACAAAAAGAGCACATGTGGCTGGGGTAAGGTGTGTGTGTGTGTGTGTGTGTGTGCTTGCGTATTACATACAGAGGAGGTAAAATATGAATGTGTATCTGAACAGGCACAGGTACTGGTGTGCATAAGTATCTTTGTTGGAAAGCTAGGGAGCTACAAGTGCAACCAGATAGTGAGCCAGATAGAGTCAGGTAGTAGAAGGTGGAACCATGGATATTGTGTACCTAGGGAGGTGCCTCCAGTGGGAATCACAGCCATGGTGATGCGGAGTGGATCAAACCCTTGTTGAGCTGCAACAGATTCTGGTTCAATGCAATACAGACGTGTGCATGTAAATGTGTGCGTGCGAGTGCATGTGAGTGTGTGTGATGCAGTGAACTATGTACCGTACACTGAAAATTACCTCTGGAAATAGGTAGAGCCAGTTAGTATAGAACCAGGTAGAGACAGGTTGAGCCATCCTGGTTGAGCCTGATGGGGAGAGCTATGGTAGTGAGCCAGGTAGAGAGCTAGGTATTCAGCCAGGCAGTGAGCAATGTAAACATGGAAGAGAGCAGGTAGAGTCCAGGAAGGCACCTCCATGCAGTACTGGGAAATCCGAGTCACACGGCCATGGTGATACTAAGTGGATCAAACCCTTGTAGAGCTGCAACAGATTCTGTTAAATGCAATACTGACATGTGCATGACGTATGTGTGTGCGTGATTAGGTGTGTGAAGTATGTATATACCGAATGAGAGACAGGTTGTGAGCCAGGTAGGGTCAGCAGCCAGGCCATCAAATGGTCGGAAGGCACCTAGCTGCAAGTAGGGCATTTGGGAAGCCTAGCATGTCCACTCTCCTGGCACAAATCCACCATCGTACCGTGCGGAGCTGGTCGGGAGAATAGCCATGGTTGACACGCCTCGCGATAACAAAATACTTTACCACTGAACGGCTGAGTAGTAGATGGGGGAACAGTGAATGGTGAGAGGAGACCGATAAAGTGGCACAGCTAGACAGGAACGTTGGTGTAGAGTATAGAGAACTGACTTTGTGGAGAATAAGTCGACGTCCACGAGGACGGATCGTCGCGCAATGGCTTGCTACTGGCACGGCAGTTGAAGAGAGCCTTGTATCTGAAGTTCTCTTAGAGCCGTCTCCTTGCGCGCTCAAGTGTTCATTCCCTAGTCAGCAGAAATGAGAAAACCGGTGATGCTGAAGCAGCCCATCAAAAGAATTTCAAAAATCCCGCCAAAAAAATTACAGCCACAATCATTGACCAATCAAAATGCGGATGGTACCGGGCTTGCCCGGGAAGTCTACAGATTTCCTGTGCAAGCGCGCGTGATTATCAGAGTGTATTGCAGAACTCAATGTCCATGTGTGAAAGTACCGTAGTGAGACCCCATTACCACCTCCATAATGGTGGTAATGGCCGGGGTAACTTCCATGCCAGCAGCTATAACTCGAGTAGCTACTGTTTTGATGAAGTACGTATACAGTGATGGACCTTCAATAATACTAATTAGCAGAAATTAGAGAATACATCCTTGGTAACAGTATAGCTATTTGTACAGTGAGATCAAAAGCATTTGGGTACAAAGTGCATCTTACAAGATCAACAAGAGAACTGAGACAGTACAGAGTCAACAAACACAACTTAAACAATAGCAAATCTGTAGCTCAGGATAGCTCAACCAATCAGGGTGGGTGCGTGCACGCAATCGAGAAGGGTGCAGGATGGGAAAACACTGCATGCCTGGGTGTTGGGGTGGGTGTGTGAACAGCTTGCCGTCAAGAAGGGGGCAGGATTTGAAAACTATGGCAGAACATTAATATTAGTGTAATAGAATGTGTGCTCCTGCCATCAAATTTTCCTATAATATACTCAACTGTAATGAAAGAGTACTAGATATTTGGTTTGTATAGTCAGTAGCTAGAAGTAGGTGACTGCACTCAAGTAGGTCTCTTAACAGCTAAGAGACCTGCTTGAGTGCCTTAGACAAGGTATTGACTTAACACAATAATAGCCTCGTTCCCAGGCCTACCCCGTTCACTGTTCTTCGGCTTGCGTTGTCAATAATACACAGATGCGGAAGAGCAGCCAAAATCGGGGAAGGCCTGGTATCATTCATTATGTGAGCGACGTCAGGTGTAGGTGGATGTAGGGGGGTGGGCTCCATGATTGGTCCTGGATCAGTTGATCATGCAGTCGCCTAGGCTCAGACACTCCACAGCTAGTCAAGACTCCAGACACTCTATACACAATTTCGTCGGCCAGTGTCTGTTGGGCCTGTCTGAGATCATTCATGAGTGGATCCGCATCTGTGTAACACAAACCGAAGAACAGCAAACAGGGTAGACCTGGGAACGAGGCCAACATGTCCAGTGGTCTACTATATAGTGGAGGAATAGAGAAGCCAGCAAGACTGTACACTTGCAGTTGGAGCATGATGTTTTGACTAGTCCTGGTACAATGCCACAAATTACATTATAATTGAACATCACTCAGAGGTAGTGCCTTCCTATGATACCTGGTTAGTGGGCCTCATGAGAATGTCATGAATCTGAAGGGTGAAGAGACAGTGCATATAAATACTTAGCCCTGCTATGGCTGCATCAGGTAAGGTTCTGCCCAGGTCACTTCAAGTGGTATTTTGCTAAAAGAGATTGGTGCTGAAAGCTGAGCTGAGTGGTGGTCACTGCTAACCAGGGTGGGTGGGCAAACACACATATTTACACGATACACAAGCATGCAGCCTGCTCTTTTCAATTGCACTACTGCGCTGTTCATCAGACACACATCAACTTTCTGTCACAGCCAGAGATCATTGCTTGTCTAATAATACGGCAACATGTGTTATCCCCGGGAGGTAAGTAGCCTGCACATGCAGTGCCTTTCACAAACAGGTGGTGTTTCTCCGGAACTACACCAGTGGAAACTTCGCACCCTGCCATGCAGAATTGCACTCTAAACAGTTGAGTATTTCATCTCAGAGTTGACTCACGATAGACCATTTCCTGAGTCAACCACACATTACACAGTCAGGGCAATACTACATCCTGGTTGCACTATCACCACAATGCTGATAGGATGATCTTTACTATGGCTCATAATTTTGAAACCATTACCCCTTTCCCAACCAATGACGCCATATGGCGTCATGAGACTATCAGCTTCATGATGTCACATCCGGCAATGTCCTTGGGAGATAGGCTCTGCTCCAGCAGAAAGGGCGGGGCAGGGGGAGGTGGGTGAGTGCACCCAAAGGGTGCAAACAGCATGGCCGTGTCTGGGCTCAGCTTTGAACAGCGAAGCCGGGTAGGCCAAATCTTGAGTTTCAAGCATAAACGGGCAGGCGCTAGAAAACAGTGGTCTCACCTTGCACAGCCTCGAATTCCAGTGTTCAAGGCTGATTTTTCTGCTAGAGCGAGTTACCATCGCCTGAGCATCTTGATCGTGTACACGTTAATGAGTGGGTGTGGTCAGAATCACGAGTGTGGAAAGCATGGCTGTGTGCAGTTCTGTGCGAAGTTTTGAGCCTGAAAACCGATGGGAACCTTATCTAGGGTATGTTTAAGGTTACGGGATACCGTGTGTTCATTAAGTATACATAATGTACAAGTTACCTTTGTTCCTCCGTGCAGGAACTAGCTAGAGACACGCAACAAAAACGACGTATAACAGCAATGTGAGTACCTTCTAGCTGGTATGATCTTAGCGCCTGAGTACAGCATGCCAACGTAGGCAGTGGCATCAAAGTTCAAGGTCGAGTTGGCGATTTTTGGCGTCAGATTTTGCAATCAGAAAGGGCTAACAAGCCAGCTTGGCAGCATCCACAGGAAGTTTTCAACTGACTGGAGGGCGGCTCGGAGCGAGTTCGCTTCGCTGCCGTTGGAAAAACGAGGGATGGTCATTCATACCACACAGCCATTCGCTTTTCACCTGATCAGGCAAGTAGAACACACAGTATCTCACGAACAGGATGTTTATCTCGGTAAAACGTTTCGAGCCGCCCTGCCCCTTTCTTCGTAGAATTGAAGTCCAGTCTAATAATTATACGGTTAGATGTTACTTTAGCGATAAAAAATTGACGTCAAAGTCATGCACACATTTCACTGTTGCAAGCGCGCACCGCGCATGCGCAATAGTGAACTGTAACCCGTAACCTTAAGTAAATTACAAGCTAAAAAACTGACCTCCATAATCTGTGGGTGGTAAAGGGCTAAAAATCTGTCTGTGGCCATAGAAGCAGAGTCAGCAATATTGAAGGCTTACTACAGGTACTGTAGTCACACATGATAAGGCGCAGCTGACATATAGGCAGGCTCGACTCCCGTCCCAGCTACTCGTCTTCCAAGAAACTCTGCTCCTGTAGAGTGGACAACACTATAATTCAAATTGAAGCGCACTTCGTATTCAATATTAAACGCATCTCACATATCTGCTTCCTGTGGAAATAAAGGCGCATGTGGTATGTGGTCAGTTATGAAAGCTTTTAACCCTTTAGGGCCCATAGCGCCAAAAGGCGCATAATTAGCATCCTTTCACACTATGGCTTCTCACTTCGGCCTTCGACTAGTACTGCTCCTGGAGTCTTGTCAGTAGTCCCCCTCTGTATAACTACAGAATTAAGGGCGCCAAGCGTCTGGGCTGGCAGCTGTTACAGGCAGAAACAAGGCCGCCATTGTAAGTTGATCGAACGGTAAGCTAAAAAGCCTTATCTCGCCGTCAGTATACGCTTGCTTGCAATAACGCTCCTGTTTCGACTTACTGTTGGTCTCCCCTCTCCAGCAATAAAGTAAGTAGCGATTGTCCTCCGCGTATGGCAAGACAACAGTCGAGTTTTAGCAGCTGGTCGAACGGCGCGATAACCACACAGCTAGCTCAGTTATCGGCTCCACCCAGTGCCTCCGCCCCTTCCTGCCTTGGTCAACGGTGAGTGTAATCATTGCTGTTAACAGCCAGGGGCACCCTCCCGAGTTTTGTTGGACGCTGCGTGCTCTGGGCAACACTCAACGCTGCGGGAAGATGCCATTTTATGCTGTGTGGGAGATTTCAATATATTAGGACCCTAAAGAGTTAACCAGTCCGGTCACATCTGACATTCGTATATGGGGGGGGGGGGGGGGGGGGGGGGCAGAGTAGGTAAAAAGCTTACTGGTCGTATGTCACTGATGTACTCCCGCACCCTGAACATCCTAGTTCAGACAGACATGCTTAAAGTTGTATAATTCCAAATCAGCGCTGGCTTACCCCATCACAGTCCTGTTCCATAACCTCCACATTGGAAGCTCTTCCATGGAACTCAGTAGCCCTCATGCTCTGGGTCTGTGTGCATGTGTGTGTATGTGTGTGTATGTTAATTAATGGACATGCATCAGTGGTCTCTACTGGTACCAAAGGGCACTGTGCCCTTTGGGCTTGTAATTAATGTGGTCTGGTCAAAAAGCAAAATGTGCCCTCAGCCAGCCCTTTGCTATAGCAACTACTCATTTTAAAAGAAACCACCATGTCGAGTGGCTAACGAGGTAACTGGAATAGCATGAATGCTAATATTAACCAGTACCCCACGACCAATGGCTTTACATCCCCTCCGAAGGATGCGGTGTGAACAGTATCAGGTGAAAACACCTGATAGAACACACCTACTCATTTTTAAGGGTAGAGCTGAGTCACCTCCTAGGAGAGAAAGAAAATCTCTCCTATGACAATGGTGGGATTCGAACCTGCAACCTTCAGATTAGCAGTCGAATGCTTTAACCGCTAGGCCACCAGCCACCCCAACAAACTTGACTAGGCAAGGCTTCACAAGATTTCTGAACCATGAGAATCTCGATATGTTACTAGGGATGGCACATTATTACTTGAAACCACTCATTTTCTATTCCTGAATTCTTCTCATATTATTATTCTCCTCAATTCATATGATGCAGACTTTACAGGATGACCAAAACATGTCCGGAACAAACGACACTTCTGAATCACTCATTGCACTATAACATTACAGTAGACCCTACATAGGGAGTTTGTCAGGGCTGTACGTGGAGGCCTGGGAATGAGCCTGGGTAGTGGCCTGGGAATGAGCCTGGGCAATGACCCAAAAATGAGGCTGGCATAGGCCAGGCAGTGAGGCTAAGCCATTCTGTTGGAAGCCATCCTCAAACGCTGGTGGTACACATGCAGAATGACCACAGAAATCTTCACAACATGACCGAATGACTGCCACTCACACGTTGCTGTCAGTGAGGTTGGTGCCATTGTGATAGCCAGGTTGGAACATGACGTCAGTGAAGTGCATCTGGTGGTGCTCCTCCAGGTTGACTGGGTAGGACCGCAGTGATCCCCCCTCGCACCCGCCAGAAACGCACATTGTCCCAACCACATAGACACCATCCTAGAATGTGCGTGTGTGTATGGGGAGCGGGTACATGCAAGTCAGTCCCAGCACACCTCCTGGCTTGTCAAGTCCATGGCTCTACTGTATTGGGTTGAAACCAGCAAATTTGTGGTGTGCAGGGCCAGTGCTGACCTGCTGTCATCGAAGGCTGTGATCCTCATTCTGTCAATGCTGGCCTCTGTGTGGGCCCTCGCGAGGACACTGATCTCCCCCCTCGTGCAACCTGTGAGGTATTCCACAGGTTCTTCCCGTGGCCGTCCCTCCCAGCACCACACAGTACCCCACCAGAGTGAGAGAAGCTGGATGGCAGACGGTTACAGTGTGTGTGGGTGTGGGTGTGAGTGTATGTGTGTGTGTGTGTGTGTGTGTGTGTGTGTGTGTGTGTGTGTGTGTGTGTGTGTGTGTGTGTGTGTGTGTGTGGATGCGTGTGTGTGTGTGTGTGTGTGTGTGTGTGTGTGTGTGTGTGTGTGGGGGGGGGGGGGGGGTTGTATGAGTGGTGGTACTTGATTGCTTGTGAGGCCAATATATATATAAAATCTAGTCTCGGTCCAAGACCCAACCAACCCCAGCATGGATCGCTTTTAGCACTGAAAGCAATACACAGGCTGTAGAAACGGTCTGGGAACGAGACTATATGAAATCATACTTCAGCACTAAAAATCATTTTCACCTTGCAATGATTCCAAGACTAGTGATACGGGAAGGGTCCTAGTACACCCTCACCTTAGTGTGTGGAGGACCTGGTTGTGTGTCTTGAACAGAGTCAGGCACCGAGCTGTCTCAAACCTGCAGACATGCACCACAGCCACTGGGCCAGTCTGCCCCGAAGCAAGCAACGTCCCAGCGTGGTTCAGTGATAGACAGCAGACCTGGTTGTGAGAGATGGTTTATACAAATGCGAATGCAGTTCCATGAGCAGAAGGGAGATATAAACACTTTAGTGTGACCACAGTACAGATTCCCACTTGACTACGGTCAACAAGCACTATTATACCAGACTGTTCTCGTAGTTGGACGCTCCTCCTCATTATGGGCTCCTGGTTTCAGTAATCTACACCTACTATAGTTATCACTAGTGGAATGCACGACATTGTGGGGCGAGCGTGAGCGAATGCACGTGCAGTGCAGAATGTGCAACAGTTCTAGGTATGTACAAGACTGTCATCAGAATGTGACTGCATGAGCACAGCACAATCTCAGGCCACAGAATACATATCAATCAATCAATCAAATCTTTTATGTCCCTTGCATTTGCAGCCACACACTTGAGACATACAGAATCAGCTTCTGGCTAATGCCATCAAAGTTCGAGCAGCTAGGGCTTCTTTCAGGTGATCTAGCAGCAGATTTACGAGTAGAGGTGGGCCATGGCAAGTGGTTAACACCAAACTGGACATATGCACAACACAGGAACTGCAGGTCAGACTAGCTGAAGCAGTCTAGTGGCGATATGGCAGGTAACACACAACCTTATGCATGCTGCGCACTGGTCCAGCACACCGTGTGTTCAGCAGGACATGTCATGTACAGCGATCTGAGATCGTTGCATACTGAGGTAGGTCCACTAGCGGTGTTGTCCTTGCTGTCGCCACTGCAGGACGAACACTGAGAGCCGGGTAGATTGTTCATGGTCGCCCATCGCTCTAGGCCTCTAGCCAATGAATAGGTAGGTCACGAGCGGTCTGCATCTTTGTTGTCGCCGTCCAATGATCCATTAGTCTCTGACGATTTCTCAGTCTGGCCCACGATACTAGCGGCTATGCGCTAGCCCCATTCAGGAACGTTGCCATCTCGAAAATGACGTAATCCGAAATTGCACGCACGGCGCCGCCCGCCCTAACAGATCAGTGCTGGTTCCACACCGCAATCTAGGTACCAGGATTTGGGCCAAGTCTTCAGCGTCAGTTGTAAAAGAACTCCACTGCAGTGTACACTCATGCAACACTTTGACAGGCTCTGCAGAAATAAAAAACACAATTTTGATTCTGTATTCACAGTGCATGGTAGTCTTGGCCCCAGACCCAAACCAACCCCAACACAGATCGCTTCCAGTATCACGCGTGATACTAGATGCGATCTGCGCTGGGGTTGGTTTGGGTTTGGTGCATGGAAGAAGTTCCAGTTTCTGTCTTCTGTGTACATTGCGGTCTTTGGCCAGCAAACACAGTTGGATGAGGTCCAGACCCTGCACGAAGGTAGGAAAATGCAGAGAAATTTGCATACACAATCACATTTGACTCTAGCTACATTTACATGTACAGAAATGTGTCACAAAGTATCACAACGCAGGGAGGTGAATAATCACATTCCACTTGGTTTGTAGTTTTGTACCATAAAATGTGATATAAACTATGCAAGGTTCGAGCTTGACTGAATGTTTGATGAAAGCTTTTCAGAGACAGACTTAGGATGGAGAGAACCAATATTCTGCAGCAAGTAAAATGTTACTACGAACTTTGACCATACTTAAACTACAATGAGGGGCAACAGTGGCGGATTTAGGGGGGGGGGGGGGGGGGATGCAAATGCACCCCCTTTTGGCGGCACATAAATGATGACGCAGCAGTGGCATGCAGCAACAACAACCATGGCTAGGCTGAGGCACAGTTACACACTCACGTATCAGTTCCTTACTGATCTTCAGACGTTTGACTAGACCTAGAGTTGCTTCGAGATCATTCAGTTCTGCTAGTTTAATAAACAAGTCACTTAGCTAGCTACTGTAGCTAGCTACCGTACCGTCTGTATGTAGCTACGTACAGGCCAGAGTACGTAAACACATTATAAACATTTTTTGGAACGGAAGTAATCCACGTACGTTGAGAGTAGACTACTCATGCAGACGGTCACGGATTGCACGGAAACCAGAGAGCAGTGGCAGTGCAGTGCAAAGCACGAAGGTGCTACGACAGCCCATCCAGGCAACTGAAAAATGACAGTGAAAATTTTTTTCCGTGCTTTGTGCGGAAGACTGATCGGCGCTTTGCGCCTCTCTTCACTACCTTCGCCAATGAACCCCCCTTTCTAAATCCGCCACTGGGCAATCACACTCCTGGTAGCCGCGTTGCAACCGGTTGCAACTCGCTGGTCATGCAAGCTAGAATTAACTTGCATGTCACGTGAGGATCATGCTCAGTCGATCAAGTCAGCAATGCCAATAGCGTCCAAAAGGAAGACAAGAACTTATTACAGCGCTCACAACTATGCCAGCATGGTAAGTTTCGGCAAGTGAGTGTCAGTGGACCACAGCGATCACACCTGTGTGGTCAGAATCTTTGTGGGGCCTTCGTAAGAGCTGTACTGTCAACGAACGTTAAAGAGAGCATTCGAGCAATGGCGGCCAATGGCACTACAAAAATGATCATACCTCCACCACCAAGGTGAGTTTCAAGACCAAAACTGTATGGTGAAGACATGCAGTGCATGATAGCGATAACGACGGTGGAGTCAGAATCTTTGCAGGCCATTGCTAAGTAGTCAAACGTTAATCAATTTAGTTTACGTTAGTTTACATCAAGGGGTAACCGCACTCCTGGTAGCCATCGACTCGCCGTAGCGCATGCTAACTATCGCAGTTCATTCCAATTAATGCACATGCCATGTGGCAACCATGCCCAGTCCATCGCTAGCAATGGTGGCCAAAGGGAAGACAAGAAGTTGTTATTCACAACTTCTAGACAATAGTCTGATGAAGTGGTAGACACATTCTTAAAGTGTGTACAGTAGTATTTTAAGCGTGATGCTTGGGTTCTGGTACAGCAAGCAGTAGCCTCGTTCCCAGGCCCGAGACAGGGCTGGGAATGAGGCTAAGCAAGCAGGTAAGATACTACTACTCTATCGTCATTAGCTTCACTATGGAGCACCCTAATTTTATTGTTTCCCTCTTCTGTCTATGCCAGTTGATGCTGTTTGTAATGATTGGAGGTGCACTGCCTTAGTCTCGCTTCCAGACGATTTTTAGCATGCGGGGGGGGGGGGGGGGGGGGGGGGGGGGGGGGGATTACGCCTGGTGATCTGCCTTGGTTACGGTACGCTGGAATGCTGGCACATTGTTCTATTTCAATTTAACATAACGTAGGATTACATTCCGATAATCCACAGTGCACAAGCTGTCCAAGAACATGGATGTTGATCGAGCAATTGATGCTGCTTGTCTTGGAAAATAGCACGAGAAAGCCACAAAGAACTTTGCTAGCGTTTTGAACATGACGACATAAAGCAAGTAAGCATTCCGTTTACGTGACACGCAATAATAAATTGCGTGGACCAAAATGAAATAGGCAGGTTCCCAGACTTAACTTCCCTTCTCGGCAGAATGTGAAGTCTGGCCCGTGAGACAAGCGCTGCCTGTGACGATATCACAGCCAAAAAGAACATGATACAATGTGATTGCTGTGAGTTTTGGCTTCACTGGTGAGTGAACCACCAGCTGTGTCAATACATCACAGCTTTCATGTACATAATTTGTGTTCCTGCGGGTAAAATGCTTCTAAAACCTCTCCCACAAGTCATGTGTTAACCTTACTGAAGCACCTACTGATAGCTGGATATGCAGCTGATAGCTGGATATGCAGCTGATAGCTGGATATGCAGCTAATAGCTGGATATGCAGCTGATAGCTGGATAAGCAGCAACTGGTACCCAGCCTAAGCAGCCCGGGATCGATTAGACACTATTTTCAACGCACTCACATGTTTCAGTTGTGTTTGTCACCGTTTGTGTCTGTATGTCGTCTGTCTCCGGAGCTCCCCGGAGCGGCCAGTCCACAGCATAGGTCCAGACAAGTCTCCTGCATGCACCACGTGCGCGCACATAATTTCGGAATACACAATGTACGTCATTGTCGAAATGGCAACGTTCCTGGGGCGGGGCCCGGCGCCCGGGGCTTGCCGGCTAGCCGCTAGTTGATTTTGTCTGGGCTGCACGGTACGGGTGTTCCGCGTACAATAATTTCCGGCACTTAGTTTGCGCAACGTTAGCGGTCGCCGCGGCGCGCGCTCCCTTAGCAACGCGTGTTTTGATGACATTCCTAAAACCACAAAATGTGTGACATCATATCTGCTGATTGCCACGTGTCAACCCGTCATAAGCGCTATAGCACAATAGGCAAGCCCATGGCGACTGTTTTGGTGCAAGAACCGTCGCGAAAGCCCGAAAAACGCCAGAGTTATGGCCCAAGAAGTGGTGAAGTGTCTTGGACCTACCTGTTGAGGGACACTGGTTACCAGGGCCTTTCCAAGACCAGGCAAGTTTTCCCATGGTTGAGAGAAGTAGCAAATGTAGCCTCTGTATCTAACTTTCAGTGAAGGGTGCCGCTTTTATCCTACTTATTTTTCCACGGCCATTATAGCATGAGAAACATGCCACATTTTAGGTCCTTGCGTTGCGTATGAAGATTGGGAGAACATACTGAGGGTGAGTTGGCAGTTTCACCCTGAGGTTATACAATAGTATTGCATGTGTACATACAAAGGCTAGACTTCTTATGTCAAAAAATAGACAACTTTCACTCCTGGGCAACCATTGCCAGAGATGGTGCCCACGCATGACACACTTCAGCCACGTCAAATGATCGGGATGGAGGTATAGGGCTGGTCTCGCGTGGCCCAGACCCTTCCTGCGACGATTAGTGGGGCGGGCGAAAGGGAAAGGGAAGGAGGAAGAAGGGTCTGGTGACTCTGAACAGGATGTTGTTGGCTCTGCCGGAATGCTGGTAGAGCCAACCAGCATGTAATTTCCGCTTTAAGCGCGTGACTAGTTGACATGGCGAGAAGATTCAACACTGCCTACATAGCGGCTTCACAGCAAGGCTACAGGCAGTTGATGCCCAAACAGATAATTTGCATGCGATAGCAACGTCTCCGTGAGTCTCCACACGGGTTCTGGAATGTCTCACAGCTCTCCTTCACGTACTACTCTTTGGCAAGTAGATGGTGCAGCGCTCTTCCTTGATAGCCATGGCTCTAGCTCTGTGCTCGATCAATTACTAGTATTTACTTGAGGTAAGTCATGTGCAATAGTACGTTTACGGAAGATTATTACATTCCATTGTGCAACGGCATCTTGTTCAGAGTCACCAGACCCTTCTTCCTCCCTCCCCTCCCCTTTTGCCCCGCCCCACTAATCGTCGCAGGAAGGGTCTGGGCCACGCAAGACTAGTATAGGGCCTTCTGATGCAGTAAAAGGTAGCATGAAAAAGACTCAGCACCCTTCTCTCCGCAAAACCCAAACCTAACTCGCCACTTTCGGAGGTACATTTTAGCCGAGACTTGCATATGGTGGCAAGTTGAAAGCTTAAACTTTCCAGCCCATGCCCAATGTTATTGAACATTCTTCACAGAGTGCAAGGCTTCGCAGAGTGCAAGGTTCAATAGTATGAAGGTCGCACGTCACTAGTCTAGTCCCGCCCCATGAACATCCCACTTCCGTCAAACCCAGACATCCCTAAATGGTGCACTGACACGCACTATTCAATCGCCCCCACAAACTTTCTCTATGTTCTGTTTTGTGGGCCCCCCCCCTCGTGATATGTTCTCCCTGCACATGCACACACACACACGTTAAAATCTTGATTGGCCTTGTTCCTACTTCCCAGGTCGTTCCCAGCTCCAGTCTTTGGTTGCTGTCCGCAGAATTAATGTGGACTGATCAGCACTCGCACACTTGACAAGGTGTGTGCATACTCGCTGCTCATCTGGATACATTGGTGCATTCAGCGGTGAGGCAAGTACTTCCCCATCAGATATGGTTTGATTGTCCTGGTGGCGAAACACAGACAGCACAGCACTCAAAACTCGCCAGCTGCCAGAGAGGATAAGAACAGTGACAACCATGACCACACTTCACTCTGAGGTTTCCAAGATCAGCCACCATGCTTGGAAGTGAACACTTGTGATTGGAGCACCACAACTGGGGCAAGAAATGCTTGGACCTGCATATACCAATGATTGCTGCTGCGACCAGGCAGTTCCCAGTTAGCTACTGCCGTACAATTTGTGTGGCTGTCTCGCCTCACACACGCCCTCAATTTATCAGGCTGCTCTCCTAGTTTGCACTTTGGCAGTCAGTGTGGGGCTGGCAGTTGAAGAGCACGGGTGTTTTCATTGCACACGCGTAATACAACTTGATGACGTCACGGACGCGTGTAGAAAAAAATTGAAATTCCTAGCAACCACGCATGGCAACAGTAGCCACAAAAATGCAATTAACAATTCTGCTGCAATGAAGCCTTCTAAGGGGTGTGTCGTCACACCATTGCAAAGGTCACAGAGAAAGCTTTCGAACGGTACGCGTTTCGTGTGTGTTGAAGGAGGCTAGCGTGCGTTACAGCGGCGTGTTTCAAGCGGTTTTCTTCTAACTTTGAATAGCTACCGCACCACTGCTAAAGTTTTGCAGGGAGACAGATCAGATCCCAGAGAGAGACTGGAGTGTATGGAAACGGATGAGGTGAGCGCTGTTGTATTAAGTATTTTACTATGCCTACTACGTAGGGTCAAAACTGCACCAAAATGTTGGAGGGTGGACCATCCTGCTATCGTTGCCTACATCAATCCCAAATGCCTGGAGCAACCCATCCCCGAACTTGCAACATGCGTATTTATATTGTTTTCTCTTGTAGAGCCCAGCACATACTCTACAATGTTTGTTCAGCTCAGTTTGGTGGTCCATGACTGCAGCTGCTCCCTGAAGTAAACTACCATTCAACACTCTCAAAAAAAATAGTTAATTGCACTCTCCAAAAAATAGTTAATAGCACTAATCCGCTTTGATTGTCTGCAGCAACACCAAATGGTGTTATCAAACCACACCAGAAGCCTTAGAAAATTTCACACACTCCCACGCAACAAGAGAACAGACCGCAATCTTCAAGGTCAACCGCAGAGTGATGATCTCCGTGGCAACGCTATCGCATGCGCAGTGTATCTGTGAGCATGTGGCCGTCAGCGCACAGGAAGTGGGTGGTCTACTAAGGTATGTGATTATGTGGTGCAAGCAGGTCAGACTACATTCTTTCCAGAGAATAATAAATACTATAGTAACGGTAGTGCACTTACGCGAAGTTGGTTGCTAGGGAAATGCGTGAATATTACAACGCGGATACCGTAATGTTTAATTACGCGTATTATGTCCAATGAAAACACCCGTGAGAGTAGCACTTTAGGATTGATGTATTTTGTACCCTAGGCTGCCTCAATGCAGCAGATGCACTTCAAGCATACGTAAATGCCCTCAGTTCTGATTATATTATCACTGCTTTAAAAAATTAGTAGGACTTACTGACTTGTACTGTTACCTTACTCTATCTTAGTACTATTTATTTCTGTGTATTTCACAACGTAGAAAACTTGCAGAGTGGTCTGCTGGTAAGAATTATCACAGTGATCTGGATGGAAGCGATTGACAGCTCTTGAACTTCTGTGTGGCACTTGAACAGCTGTGCGCTTATTCATGCGCAGTTGTGCGGGGTGGGGTTGCCTAGCACTTAACTCGATTTGTAACCTTTAAAGATATTTATAGAGCTTCGGGGAAGTCCTGAACGGTCCTTGGCAACGATGGCCTTATAGCGACGCCATGTTGCTAGGTAAGTAAACGGTGACGTAATTTTACGCGTGCGCGAACTAAGTGCCGATTAAACCGCGGCCGGCCGGCGCGCGTACGCGCGGCGCGCGGTTAAACGCGCGCGCTGGTCTGCAGAAATAGTTTCACTGGAACGGGCACGGGGTCCCCAAAACCACTCAGAACAGAGAGGTCTGGATGTTCAACAAGGTAAGCGGATCCAGCTCGCCAGTGCTGAATGAACGGTTGAAATGACACATTTGCACGTCTAATTAGAGCCCACCATAATAATTCCTCCCCCCCCCCCCCCCCCCCCATGATCGAACATGCACACTGCCAATGCTGTACCACATGTGCTGTACCACATGTGCTGTACCACACGTTGCTGTACGTGTAGTGTTGGTACAGCTGTCTTGAAAAAGTTGTCCAAAGCGTACAGTAGAGCTGTCACAAGTTATATATTGTAGTTGTGCGTTTTTGGTGCGTGCGCCTATATCTCCACAGGAAGCAAATTTGCGCCAATAAGGGAGATGCGCTTAATATCGAATGACATTCCTTGAATAGGAAGTGCGCTTCAATTCGAAATATATAGCTTCCACTCTATAGGATCGTAATGGCAGAGTTTCTGGAAGAAATGTACATGTACATGTAGCTGGGTTGAGAGTTGAGCCTGCGCCTAACAGTGAATATGTGCCTATAAGTGTGCTAGCTGTGCCTGGTAATGCGCGACTATGGTACCACCACATTGGTGGCACTAGTGACATTGGTGGCATTAGTGACACTGATGACATTGGTGGCACTAGTGACCCCGCAGGGCCAGCGCGTCGTGGAAGGTGGATTTGCACAGGGAAAAGCCGTGTTCTTTGAGGGGAATGGCTTTTCCTTTGCTGCACGAAAAATGCAACCTCATGCAGCACCGGTTACGGCAGTCGCTTATTCACCCAATGGTAAGTATGCTTCAGGCCATTTGAAGATTTGCTCCTCTACATTTGGAGAGACTTGTGGCCAAGTGGTTAAAGCATTTGACTGTGGACCAAAGGTCCCAGGTTCGAATCCTATCTGTTGCTTCACTGATAAAGTGCTGGCAACTCACTACACCTGAACTACATGTAAGTCTAGCAGCTAACCCCTCTCTGCCCCAGGAGGTCAAGCTGGCGCGCGGCGAGGGTCTAGCAAACATTGCACTTGATTGCGTTTCAACTGACCAATCATCAGATCTCACTGAAGCGATTCGTTCCAACTTTATTCATGACCCTCGTGGTAGTAAACCGAGCCGCTCGTGTGTGATCACCCCGCAGATAGAGTGTAAAAACTTGCACTCAAGCTAAACTAGTCCAACCTGGATGCCTCCAAGGGTACAGAACTCGTCAGACCGGCCGGATGGAGAGGGGCTAGCGGCTAGACTGACCTGAACTGTGTGTACACTAGTGCTGCCACGGTATGAGATATTGTATATCATATGTCATAGTGTTTAATGTCGGACATGTATGTCACCAAGCTTACAGGATAGTTTCACATGAGGTCGGGGTAGTTCAGTCCCTTCTAACCTGCTCGAACCACTGGTTGACCGTGGGAACCAAGCCTACAGGATAGTTTCACAGGAGTTAGGACATATCACAATTATTACACTGGCAATTGAATTTCACTAAGTGGTCCAGTCTTAAGCTATGTGGATAATTAGGTTAATGCTATGGCCTCTGTGTACACTGTTTGGAGTTCAAAGTGAAATACAATTGGCACAGTACCAATGTACACATATAAACATAAAAGTAGCCCCCTTGTTCGCTTTTGTGTGTAATTCGGCGCCGGACAGCTCTCCGTCAAAGCTGCTGCTCCCCGATTGCGTCCGCTTCAGCTGCTGCTCGCCGATTGCATCGATCCACTTCAACTGCTGTTCCCTGTTTGTGTCCGCTTCAGATGCTGCTCGCCACTTGTGTCTGCTTCCGCTGCTACTCCCCGATTGCGTCCAATTCAACTGCTCCCCGATTGCGTCTGCTTCGGCTGTTGCTCCTCGATTGCGTCCGCTTCATCTGCTGCTCCGGCTTCACCTGCAGCTCGTCCGCTTTGACTGCTGCTTACTAATATTCATCTGTCAGCTGTTCTAGAAGCTTCCAGCTAGCCCATTCCCAATGTTCTCGAACATTCTTCACGGAGTTCGAGGTTCAGTGGTATGAAGGTCGCGCGTCACTAGTCTAGTCCCACCCCGCAAACATCCCACTTCCGTTACACACACACACACTGACAAACACAACGTTAAAATTGAAAATTCCCAGCAAACTCGCTCACGCTCGCACCGACTATGTTGCACCTGTATTGCATAGCATTGGCAGGATGCTCATGCACACACTAGTACACACACATACAATGTACACACTAACACAGGCGATGTGATCTTCTCAGGCTGCTCCAATGGTGTGGTAACCGTTAGCAACCCTTCTGCTGGGCTGGTGGTGCACGTGATCCCTGACGACCACCCACCACTGACATGCACACCTCCGACAGACCTGTCAAGGTATCAGCTAGTCTGTCCTACCTCCAACTTTGGTTTTTCCAGTCAGTACCCCTTCCTCCCTCCCAGCGTCCTGGGTCTGAGGACTGCTACCAATGGTTCGCGGCCAGTGGGGACCGGAGGGTGAGCATGTGGAGTGCAGACTGCAGAAGGGGCGTTTGCCAGCTGGTGGACTGGCTCACATTCCCAAGTGCCCTCCTCTGCTCCGGATGGCACCAGGCTCAGGAGAGGACACAAGGTGCCCAACCCAACACCTGCATTTTTCAGAAGTGTTCTTGTAATTGTGTGAAGTCTACTATTTACTTAGCCTCGGGTGTGACACAACTAGCTCTTGTAGGAGCTTATCTGTATAGGGATGCGCTCTAGTGAGAGACTTGAGATGCTGTTGTATGCACTGCAGTTCACAGTGGCATTTAATTCCTAGCTCAATCACAGACCTCGCCCTCCTCTCTTCTCCTGTCCCAGTATGAACTTCTGCCCCCTAGCCTGGCCCGCTTCAATCCCACAGATCCAGACACTATCCTGTACGCTGGATACGCATGGAAAGGTTCTACAGTCGCTCACAGAAGGCAGTTGTCAGGACGTCTGCCCTCAATCACTGGGCCTCATTCATGGATGCATCACCACAGGGACACCTTCTGGCCTTTGGCTGCCAAGGTAAGTCAGGTGGAAACATGTAGGTGTGGTTTGACTGCTTTGGTGAATTAAAGTAATAATTATAGCAGTAGAGAGTTCTCATTTGAAACAGGGCATTGGACTTCGTCACGAAAATTCCTGTCACAAAAGAAAAAAGTTATTTGAAGGGTGTAAACAGCTCACTGTAGAACTGTTGTGTAGTGCTAATTTTACCCTGCAAGATTTCTTATATCATAATACGCCACTGTAGCAAAATGTCTAGTTGAATCGAATGTTATATTGTCTCTTGCAGAGCGTGCTGTGAAAATCATGGACTACGATGAAGGCTAATTCGAGGACTATACTGGCAACTAGCCTTGTCGACGTCCCCAGGCCTACCCCGTTCTTCAGTTTGCATTGACAATATAATAATACACAGATGTGGAAGAGCGCGCCGCTCTTCCACATCAGTCAACGCGAACCGAAGAACAGAAAAAACGGGGTAGGCCTGGGAATGAGGCTAACTGGCCACCATGACAGAATCTGTTGTGTAATCTTTCGGAAAGTACATGTATCCACCAGTAGCTCCACTCTACATGTATGGGACGTTGTACGTAGTGCTGATGATCTTTTGCAATGTTGAACATGAGAGGCGCGGCTCGTTATTAAAAGTTAAGTAGCACGTGATCTTTCTGGACTTGCTCCTTCGTGCATGCATGCAGCACGTCAACATGGTCAACTCAGGGGTCCGGGAGGATTTAGGAGATGGCTTCACTGGTTCTTCGGACAGGCTTTCAATCTGTCTTCAGGTTTGTTCTTTATGGTTCAGTGTAATTTTAATTCGTCCAGGTAAATAATCATGAGTAGTTTGCCGACGATGTTTATTGTCCCCAAATAAAGCTCACCCTGGTGGGGTAATCAACTGCTCATTTCTGAATAGCGTACTCCCAAATGGGAGAGTATCAATCACCTGGTGCACTTGTTGCTGATTTCCTCTCCAGCGCTGGGCATCAGCTGCAACAGTTACAGTTCCTTTGTCAGATCCTGTCCCCCACTTGGCGCTAGAGAGTACTCCGACCACAAGAAAGCCACCAGAAGAAGTCAGGGTATGTACCACGACTACTACAGCTGGTCTTGATTCCAGACCCAAACAATCCCAGCACGAATTGTTGTCGTTTGGGTCTACACCAAGGCTAACTGCCATTGTAAAACTCCGCTCTCATAATATTATGTATAGGTTAGTCAGCTTAGCAATGGCATCACAGTGGGAACGCTGGAGAACTACTCTCACCACTCCAACGTGTCAGTGTTTGTCAGGGCAGGCAGCTGGTATGAGACCTACAACCAGAGAGGACCTCCTCAGAAACTGTGCCTTCCTAGTGCATGCGTCTCGGGTATTCAAACTTCACAAGCTACCTCCTCTGTTTCTAAGATAGAGTATCTACTTCCATATGTACTGCAGTTCTGTTGGTGGTTACTAAAATCTGGAACGGGACGGAACGGAATGGAACGGTTCCGCCTAGTAAAATACGGAACGCACGGAACGGAACAACAGGCACAGCGCAATGCAATGCGCTGACGTTCATGGTGAGGAAAAGATTAGGCAATTTTTAGAGAGCTCCCCAGATCTAGAGAGAGTGATCCATGAGCCTCCGCTAGTCTAACTAGCTAGCCCTTCGCTTTCTTCAGCGCGCGATCGCTTTCAGTATGGAGAAGCCTCCGCAGAGACCCAAGGTTGGCCAAGTATACCTCTTCTCTTCTCAACAGAACGCTGACAAGAAAAGCTCATAATCATTATACCGCTACGTTGTCCTTATGAAATAGTGAGCTTTATAATATGACAAGCAAGTCTTACCATGATTTCAAGCGTCCTCTTTGCCTTCGCTGCGAAATGCTATTACTGCTTGGCTATCGTTCCGTTCTGTGCGTTCCGTATTTTAGTAGGCGGAACCGTTCCATTCCGTTCCGTTCCGTTCCGGATTTTAGTAACCACCGTTCTGTTTGGTGTGTGGTTATCATTTGTTCTGGTGTATAGGCTTCTGAGGAGAAGTCTACTTTGGAGGGAGATGGAAGCTCATTGACGTAAGCTGTTCAGTTAGACGTTCAGGGTATTTATACTGACTTCTGATGTTCTTGTTTTGTATAGTGCAACTATAACCCGTGAGCACCTAATCTACTCATCTGAGTTCCCGAGGCAACCTGTAAGCCTGTCCAGTGAATGGACCCATTCTTTAAAATAAGTTATAACCCCCCTCCTCCTCCTTCCCTAATAATTACACTCCTGGTATAGGAAATAAAGTGCCGCGTAATGTAATATAAATAACTCGTTCGAGTGATAGGAATGGCCTACGAAGATTCTGACTACACCTTCATGATCGCTATCATGCACTGTCCCAACCGTACAATTTTGGAGCTGAAACTCACCTTGGTGGTGGAGATATGAGCGCTTTTGTCTCGCCGTGGCCGCCATTGCTCGAGCGCTCTCTCCGACTTCCGGTGGCAGTACCGTTCTTAGGAAAGGCACACGAAGATTCTGACCACACAGCCGTGATCGCTGTCGTTAACTGACGCTTACATGCCAAAACTCACCGTGCTGGCTAAGTTGTGAGTGCTGTCTTGTCTTCCTTTTGGTCGCCATGCTCGCGATCGACTGAGCCACGTGGCATGTGCGTTAATTGGAACGAATTGCAATAATTTAGCTTCGCTACGGCGAGGCAAACGCGGCGTTGCAACGGCTACCAGGAGTGCGGTTGCCCCTCGATAATATATAAGCAAATAAATTATAAAGCAAATAAATTAAAGTACGAAGGTCGCGCGTCACTATAGTCTAGTCCCGCCCCACAAACAGCCCACTTCCGTCACTCACAGACACACACACATTAAAATCTTAATGTATTGATAGCCTGTAGTCTGGGTACTGGACCCAGAGTGGGGGCCAATACTGAGGATATATAATATATAGCCTGTAGTCTGGGTACTGGACCCAGAGTGGGGTCCAATACTGAATATAGCCTGTAGTCTGGTTACTGGACCCAGAGTGGGGGCCAATAGTGAGGATAGCCTGTAGTCTGGGTACTGGACCCAGAGTGGGGTCCAATACTGAGGATATATACGTGAATATAGCCTGTAGTCTGGGTACTTGACCCAGAGTGGGGGCCAATAGTGAGGATATATATATAGCCTGTAGTCTGGGTACTGGACCCAGAGTGGGGTCCAATACTGAGGATATATGTAGCCTGCAGTCTGGGTATAAAACCCTAAGTAGGATCCACTCTAGCCTCGTTCCCCGGCCGCGTGGGAGTAGAGAAAGTGGCCTGGTATTCGACGAAATGTATGCTATGCCTTAATTGTTACCCCCGAGTGTTTAGCAAAAGCTTACAGGAGCAATAAATAGGTCGATCGGGATCATAGTCATCGTACACATGGCATTGCCATTGTACAGTTGTTATCCTAGTCTCAGCCCCGGACCCAAGCCAACCCCAGCGCAGATCGCTTCCGTGTGATACTGGTGCGCTGGGGTTGGTTTCGGTCTGGGGCCGAGACTATAGTTATTCATACATAATTGCATTCCGCCATGTCAACTTGAATGTAGGCACATACCCAGACCCTTCTGCCTCCCCGTGCGATGGGTCTTGTTCCGAAACTAATACCTTACATGCATCAGAAAGCGTAGGGTCCACTACTGCTATCTAGCGTCTAGTCTGGGTGCCAGACCCAGAGTAGGGTCCACCACTGAGACTGCATACCCTCTGGTCTGGGTGCCAGACCCAGAGTAGGGTCCACCACTGAGGCTGCATAGCCTCTAGTCTGGGTGCCGGACCCAGAGTAGGGTCCCCTACTGCTATCTAGCATCTAGTCTGGGTGCCAGACCCAGAATAGGGTCCACCACTGAGACTGCATACCCTCTGGTCTGGGTGCCAGACCCAGAGTAGGGTCCACCACTGAGGCTGCATAGCCTCTAATCCTGGGTGCCGGACCCAGAGTAGGGTCCACTACTGAGGCTCTCTAGCCTCTAGTCTTGGTGTCGGACCAAGAGTTGGGTCGACTCTAGTCAGGGTACCGGACCCAGAGTAGGGTCCAGTACTGAGGCTGCATACCCTCTGGTCTGGGTGCCAGACCCAGAGTAGGGTCCACCACTGGGACTGCATACCCTGTGGTCTGGGTGCCATAGGGTCCACCACTGAGGCTGCATAGCCTCTAGTCTGGGTGCCGGACCCAGAGTAGGGTCCACTACTGAGGCTATCTAGCCTCTAGTCTTGGTGTCGGACCAAGAGTTGGGTCGACTCTAGTCTGGGTACCAGACCCAGAGTAGGGTCCAGTAATGAGGCTGCATAGCCTCTAGTCTGGGTGCCGGGTAGGGTCTGCTACTGAGGCTATCTATCTACCATTTTCCTACCATTTTCCTTTATGCAGAAATGCCCTCTCCAATCCCCTCTTCTGTCCAAGTACAACCTCTCAAAGCTCACGAGTCAAGATGTGCGTTGATTTCATTGTTGTACTTGAGTGTATATTTATTCCTGGAACCCTCTGCACGATATTGCAGCTCATGTCCTACATGTAGGAGTGGTTCACTGCCAGGAGGATTGCTATTGTCGGAGTGGGTAAGCTATGTGACCCCATCTTGCTTTCAGCATCACACAAGACAAGATCTCTCCCCTAATTCACCACGTTCCCCTTGACAATGTCCGTAGAGTATGTATTAAGCGCCCAGCGTTTGGGAACAATAGAACACCGCCGAACAGGGGGGTGGATGCTAGATGACTACTTATCATGTACGTATGTAGTGTAAACACGGAAGCGAGGAAACGGATTGGAGCACCGTGTATGAACAAAGAAGAACTTTTGTTTCAGCCCTGGGCCGTGTGGTACTGTCATAATCATCACGACAAAGCAGTAGGAAACGCCAAAGCCATTACTGTCACGAAAGATTTCGCCGGTCACACGTCGATCGCCCCCTCGTGCCTCGACCACAGAAAACGCCAAACGCTTAAGAGTCTTAGACAGCTCTCAGTTCTCCTCTCTTCACGCTCACAGCGAAATAGTCACGGTCCAGGAGGGCTAGACAAAGCGCATCGATCGATCGCCGACCGTTCGAATACTGGCCGCGGCTACTAATTGAGGCGGCATTTATTTCGTCCAGCCCTTCTGGAGGTGCGGCTATTATTCGAGGGCGGCCACTAATCGAGTGCGGCGTTTGATCGCGGAAGTACGGTGTTTACTTGTACTATCGTTTCCATAGATACGCACTTACAGCATGCCAACTTTTACTGTGTTCAGACTGACCCAGCTTTAACTACATTGAATTACTATGTGGCACTCTAAGACTTGTATTGTAATGGGGAATTCAAGGCTAATGGTAGCCATTGATAGGGAACCCCCCTTCTTACACACACACATACGCAAACACACACAGAGCATCGGCGAGACAAGCGTATCGCCCGCGATGATGAATTTAGTGACAGTTAAGATGAGGACGAGAGAGATGGGGGCAGGAGAAACGAACACTTGTACCATGAACCCCGAATTTCAGACGACCTGGCCCGGAGGTCCTCGCTCCTGAAGTCCGTCACAAGTTCCCAAAGGGCAGTGTCCAGTCCCCATCACCCCTCTCGCCAGCAAAGGTACATGTAGGAGGATGGTATATGTATAGGATCTACATGTACTACGTCGGTGCGGAGGTAATGCGATTTATCCTCCATGGGAAAGTTTGGCCTAGGCATAGCCAAGGCTAAAGTTTCCCACTGAGGATAAACCGTCTGACTCGACGTAGTACATCTGGCCTCTAGCTAGCTAGCCATTACCTCCAAATCAAGTTAGTAGCTGGATGCAACTACTAGGATAGCTGTGGCTCCCTGATTCTCAGCACAGTGTGATTCAATTGCGTCATCATGGAGCTTTTACAGACCAATGACGCCATATACCAATGACGCCATATGGCGTCATGAGACTTTCAGCTTTATGATGTCACATCCGACAATGTCCTTGGGAGATAGGCTCTTTGTCAGCAGAAAGGGCGGGACAAGGGGTGGTGGTTGGGTGCACCCGAAGCGTGCAAACAGCGTCTGGGCTCAGCTTTGAACAGCCCTTGGTTGGAGCCGGGTAGGCCATTTCTCACATAAATGCGCCTGGAAAACAGTGGTCTCATCTTGCAGAGCCTCGAATTCGAGTGTTCAAGGCTGATGTATCTGCTAGAGCAAGTTACCATCGCCCGAGCATCTTGGTTGTGTACACGTCTATGAGTGGGTGTGGTCAGAATCACGAATGTGGAAAGCATGTAGCCTCGTACCCAGTCCCACGCCCAGCTTTCCGTCGCTTGCAGTACGGTAAAGCGGGGAGGGCCTGGTACATTTCCTCACGTGAGTGACGTCAAGGGTAGAAAGGGGTAGAAAGACCGGAAGTTTAACATGAGCGTAGTGGATCTCAGAACAGCAAGAAGAACGAAGGTACCAGGTAACACACCACACGTATCTAGCAAGCGGGGGGTGTAGATGGTCATACTCACCGAGCGTTGAACGTGTAGATGGCTGAATAACACGGAAAATGTAGCGTCTTCGTTCTGAAAATTTTGCCATTTTTTGATTACATCATGCTCACGTGAGGAAATGTACCGGCAGGCCCTCCCCGCTTTACCGTACTGCAAGCGACGGAAAGCTGGGCGTGGGACTGGGAACGAGGCTAGAAAGCATGGATGTGTGCAGTTCTGTGTGAAGTTTTGAGCTTGAAAACCGATGAGAATCTTATCTAGGGTATGTTTAAGTAAATTACAAGCTAAAAAACTGACCTCCATAATCTGTGGGTGGTAAAGGGTTAACCGATATATCCTCCGTGGTACATTTCAAAGAATTGCCCACACGCTGTAGTAGAAGTACCTATGCCTGGTGAAATATGCTCAGATGGTTTTCAGGCAGGTTGGATGACAAGCCATCTGAAATTCTCAGTACTAGTAACATTGCATTCTTGAAACATCAAGATATTCTAAATAGTGCCCACTTCATATTTTCTGCTCCAGATGCTGCGGTGGAACCCCAGCTTGCCTCAGCGAATCACGAGACCATACCAGAGCAACCAATGGACCAGACCACTCTGGAGAAGGTGGAGGGAAAGGAGGGGGATGTCTCCCGCCACGTCTACCGAGCACACCAAATCAGAGAGGTGTGGAATGCATGACTGTGTGTTAGGCAGTTTCTTTTGTGATGGCAAACACTGTCATTTGTTTGTAATGCAAAGCGCAGCAAGTGGTTGCTAAAGAGTTAATGCAAAGTAGCAGGCGGTTGGTAAAGAGTTAATGCAAGCAGCAGGTGGATGTTAAATAGTTAATAGTCTCAGCTGCATAGATCAGCTGAGCTGCATAGATCAGCATAGTTCACAAAATGATGCATACTGTGAACTCCACAGATCAGTGAGTATATACTGTGATTGATGCTGAGCTCTCCACCCTGCCTGCTGGAAAAGTACTAATTTGACACTCGGTCTGTAGTCGTCTAGTACATTATCACATACAATTGTGTATATGCACTGCAGTGCACAGTGGCATTCACTTCCTAGCTCAATCACAGATCTCACCCTCCTCTCTTCTCCTTCCCCCTCAGTGCCAGTATGAACTCCTGCCCCCTAGCCTTGCCCGCTTCAGCCCCACAGATCCAGACACTATCCTGTACGTGGGATACGGCATGGAAAGGTGTGTGTGCAGTTTTCTACAGCCTCTCACAAAAGGCAGTTGTCAGGACGTCCCACATCCATGGATGCATCACTACAGGGGCACCGTATGGCATACAGCTATGGCAGTATAGAATTCAACACGTGGTGGTAATTTGAGACTTGGGTTGCCATTTTCGTTAGTCACAAGCATGTACATAAAAAGGCTGTGCAGGTACTGGTGTGTTGTGTGTGAGGTTTGGGGCCCACAACCTGTACTGTGGTACATTTACATTTAATGCTGCTGAATTTATCAGGTAATGGGGTGATTATGGTGATGTCAGCCATTATCTGCTGCATAACTCAATTGAGGTACAATCCTAGCGTTCACAGCTAATCCACTTTAGCTGAACATCCAGAAGTGGGTTGGCTTGTCAAGTTTTCAGGAGAGCCAATCCAGATTCCGAAGTAAGCCTGTCACTCAGAGTCCATTTTCTGTGCTGTAATTATGGTAGGTAATACTCAATACACTATGTTCATGTGGTAGTACTTCACATTTGGTCATGTACCTCTTTTCTCACAGCCAAGAGAGTACTCAGCAGTTGGACCCTTTCTCGGTGAGTAACAGATGTGTGGGAGCAATTAATATGTGACCAAACTACCAGAGTCCTGAAACTTCTGAACATTTTGTATTCTTGAAGCGATGTTGTTGGCTACATGGGTCTATAGCCCACTTCATATTATGTTGGTGGCTACCAAGAAAACAAGCTGCTAGTCCAATTGACACTTCAGGTTGCCGTCAACCTGAAGTGTCCATCTCTGTTCAATGACTCAGCAATCCCACTCACTTCAGGTTGCCGTCAACTGTCCATCTCTGTTCAATGACTCAGCAATCCCACATGGGTGTAGTCTGAAGGAGTGTAGTCTGAAGCAGAATGGAAGAAAACCACCATGTTGGTGTTCCTTGAGATAGCAGCTTCTATGGTGGTCTTGGCAAACACAATGATGCACCAGCAATGTAGTACATTGTAACCCCACCCCCATCTGTACATACACACATGCACTAGAACCCCACACGCTGACAGAAAGTGGGTGCATGTACGCACTGTGGATCCCTCAGGTCCAACATACCCTCTTCTAACAGACACAGCCTCTCAAGGACCATCAGTGAGCAGTTTGAGGTGCACTTGTCTGTCTGTCTGTCTGTCTGTCTGTCTGTCTGTTTGTATGCCTGTCTATCTATTTCTGTGTGAGTGGAGGGAGTGTGAGGGGTGTCTTGAGTTGGAGGAAGTGTGTGTGTGTGTGTGTGTGTGTGTGTGTGGGCATGCATGTGTGTGTGTATGTGTGCATGTGTGTGTGTGTGTGAGCATGTGTGTGTGTGTGTGTGTTAGGCCTGCACGATATCAATTTTTTTTACTCCACGGTATATCATCACGCATGATGCCACAATATTACTAAATATCGTACAAAAGTAGCCATACAGCTTGGCAAGGCAGAGGTATAAGGCAAGGTATATAACTAATAAAAGTACAATCTGGCTATAAAGATTACCGTCCTTCACTGAAACTTGGTGGCTTGCATACCCACGCGGCATAATTTTCGGGCGGTCAGGTGATCGTGGTTTGCCTTTCTCGTCTGCTTCGACGCCAAAGTCGCTCCAAACAGCAGTAACGGCTTCATTTATTAACGTGATCTCGGCTTCGCCTGCAGCAGAATCACCAGGCTCTGTACTGAGAACCATCGCATGTAGCTACGTCGCTCATCGCTATACTGTACTGATGGACTAAGTTGCCTCGTGCACTTACCGAATGTCCTAATTATCCGTTTTTTGAAAATACTGTTCACGTCCTAAAAACGTACCGCCATGCACGCATATCATCGATAACGGTAGATATCGCCACATCGTGCAGGCCTAGTGTGTGTGTGTGTGTGTGCAGCGCACAATACATGTGACCAAAATAACCAACTAAACTGCATTTTTCATGGCATAATTGACTGGCCATTATTTTCCAAACTGGGTTCAAGTACTACTCACTTTAGTTGACTACTCTGTACTCCGTGATCAGCTGCTGGTGGATGGCCAGCCTCGTGTAGGCACGAGGAGAGAGGCTAGCGATCGCTGTGGCCTTGGTCATCTTTGTTGCCCGTTTGAATCCATTGCTGTCGCTGTTCATGAGATACAGTATGTACCTACAGCTAGGTCATCACCTTATCCCCCCCCCCCCCTCACAAGTACGGTACATGTGCAGGGTTGTTTTTAACAATTTTTGTCTTGGGCCAGATTGGCCCAGTATTATAGAGCATGCTGCGCCATACAGTGCTTATGATAAGATTTCGCCTTTGCTCTGACACAATGTCAGACCATCCCAAATTTGACCTGTCATCCACACATGTTGTCCTGACACTACTTTGTGCGTGCACTGTCCCATCCTGGGTGTGTGCATCGAAGTACAGGGCTAGGAACAGCTCATCCTCTACATTAGTAGAGTCAGTGCTGCCATCAGCTTGTATGCTAACAAGTGAGTCTTTAAAAGACTTGATGTGTCTCGGCACGACTTGGTATCAGCTCAGAATCATGCAGAGGACATGGCAGCTGTTTAACCCTTTATGACTGCAAAACCTGTTAGCAATGAGAATATCTTTGGAGGTTCTGTGTGAGCACAAAGGGTGGGTACGGTTAAGGGGAGGTGGGAATGTTCACCCAAAGGGTGAAAGCAGCATGGTAGTGCCTGGGCTAGATGTCTCGTCAGAGTCAGGTGGGCCATTATGATTCATAGCTAAATGGACCTAGACAACACCTTGTTGAAGGCCAATTCTTTCAGCAACTAGAGGTGCTCAGCAGAGCACGTACCCCGCGCGCAACTTTGACTTGACAGCTATAGGCCTATTCATACAGCCGCTGCATGCACGATGAGCTAGCTCATGGATAATACAGCGATGTCAGCATGCAGAATGAGATACCGTAAGTTGTGGCAGTAATGTTAGAAATTGGGTGTGGTCAAATTGTATAAATTAGAAGCACGACTTTCACGCAGCTTTTCTCAGCCTCTCGAGTAGATCTCTGGTCTGTGAGTTATGTAGACGCTAGTATTTTCTGAATTCTGACACTTCTATCCTGAAATAAGCCTTCAATAAGGCCTTCACTGCTCAAACAGCGCTTGGACTGCGGACAGACGGACAGACACAAACCGATCACTCTACCCCCTGCTGCGCATGCGCACGGGGTAATTATCTAGCTAGCTAGCTAGAGCCATGGTAAGTAGATTTATGAGCAGCCAAGTAAAACCCATACTCAATTTTGATGATGTATTTCAAGGCTATAAATACGATTGACACCCAATTAAGAGTGAGGAGCTTCTCTCGCACACGGAACTTCGCAACGTCAGCACATGCACTAAGAACGAGCCTGGTGAACGACCTCGCGGAATTTGTCCTGACAAATTTGCAGCTCAAATGCGTAATTGACCGGACATATAGAGAAATTGACCGGAAAATGTCCGTTGACCGGCTGTTATCATAAGCACTGCCATATCACATGCACACTGCACCATGAATAAAATGGGAAAGAAAATGGTTTTCAACGAGCAATGTACAATACAAAACACAATGACAATGTCATTCAGCCAGATGGTGGAGGTAGCTTTGAAGCAGCCCACTCACTGGAGTATCCTACATGTACCTCTCTGCAGTCAGTGCAGTATGCTGTATCTCGCAAAGGGTTGTAGTTACACCATGGGAAGAGCTTTAGCCAAGAGGTCTTGAAAGAACGGCTGGCCACGCCTTGCTTCCTGGAATCGCTGGAACCGCTGGAACCACTGCCTTTGTCAATCGTTTCATTATCCTCGGAGTCTTCTCGTTGGTTCTTGCCATCAGCACGCGAAAAAAACTGACCGAACACTTTGCTTCGCCACGCTTTCGTGGCCACCAAGCACGTGCATACATATCATGCAACCGATATTCAGGGGTCCCTCGGTTTTACTGGCACAATGCCCAGGAGTGTTGTGCACCAGAAGGATGCCTTACTGCGCCATTTGCGCGCGAAAGTAGCTTAACAAAACCCTGTAAAATTAATGTGTATGCATACACGCACATGCATTTGCACAGAGCACATTCTGTTGCAAACACACGTTCACATACAACTGCATTACACTATGTGAACATTTTACTGGTTGCTCTACGTTGCTCAACTACACACTCGTATTCTCTTGCATTGTCTAGTTGGCTAAGAAGTGTGAGCGTGTACTGATAGAGAAGTACCTGGATGTCTTCTACGCAGAGTTCATTGCATTACTACACAACGATAAGGATGAAGGTATATAATAATAAATTATAATACTGTTACAGCAGGGTTTCTTTTAGGGGAGTGGGGGGCAATCTTTACGGCCCCCCCCTTGAATGATACCCAAGAAGTATTATGTATGCAAAGCTATTCATGCCTTCCCCCCTTACCTCGCCGCGCTACGATTCTGCCCCCCCCTCAAACTATTTTCTAAAAGAAACACTGACTGTTTGTGTAAGCACATGCATACACATATATATGTGCATATATGACTGTGGGTGGTAATCCCGGGCCATATCCCCAGTCCCCTCCCACCCCCTCCTCCCTTCCCTTCCCTCCTCCCTTCCCTCCCCCTCCCTACATAATTATATCAAGATTTTAGTTGGTGAGAGTTGGGGGTGGACTAGTGACGTGCGACCTTTGTACTTCACTACGACTTCCAAACCTCGAACTACCAGAGATGGAGTGGACACGATCGATCAAGGAGCAGCAGCGGAAGTGGACGCAATCGAGAGCAGTAGCTGAGGCGGTTGTGATCTTGGAGCAGTAGCTGAAGCAGAAGCAATCAGGGAGTAGCAGTTGAAGTGGACGCAATTGTGGGAGCAGCAGCTAGCTGAAGCGGACACCATCAATATCGTGGTGCCAGAGGTGAGAGTTCATAAACCTCAGCACAGGGAGCTGCCCAGCGCTGGACTTCTCACATAGGCGAATGAGGTGGCAGTAGCTGAGCGAGCGAAGCTGTAATAATATTTGTACATGTATATAGTGCTGCAAAATGTGGACAATAGTTATGTAAGCACATACACTTACATATACATGCATATGGATGGTAACCCCCCACCCTTCCCCTCTTCCCCCTCCCCTTCCTCTCCTCCGACCCATTCCACAGATTTGTCTAGGATGTACATGTTGGTGTCAAGGGTATCCGATGGCCTCAGTGAACTGAAGAGCAGGTTTGAGGCCCACACCCACTCCCAGGGGCTGGCTGCAGTAGAAAGGTGTGGGGAGGCAGCATCCAATGTGAGTATGAAGACGGAGTTCAGTGGGTAGTTGATGTGGAGGGTTGGGGATGATAGCATGGTGAGAGTATGGGGTTGGTGGATGGGTTTGGCACGTCATTACGAAGTGTCCACATTTGAACAGGTGTACTGTGCGTCCTTTTTTGTGCATTGCACAGGCAACCCCTGCTCTGCTGTGGAACTCTGTGTTATCCATCCCTAGGCAACATGTTGATGCAATAGTATTCTGTTATGTTGGTATGAACCGCAAGTGAGTGACTGTCTACACATGTCTCCCTCTCGCTCCAGGACCCAAAGGTGTATGTGCATACACTGCTGGACATACACAATAAGTATAGCGCAATGGTGCAGACTAGCTTCCTTCAGTGGCGACCCCGGCTTCATACAGTCTCTAGACAAGGTTAGTGTTCATACTTGCAGATCTTTATCTTTTGGTAAGGGTTCCATTGTGGAGATGGCATTATATGCGCAAGGCAAGTCATGCCTCCCCTCCCACTTTGCCATGCTGCAATTTGTCCCCACCCCCGAATGATTTCTAAAATGGAACATTTTGGATGGTCGCTAGGAGAAATTTAGTTGACTGTCTTACTTGAGGATGCCAGCTGGTACAAACCAGCTTGGTTAGTTCTTGCTTGTGCATAGACTCGGTCCAGAGCATTCCAATAGACCATCAAAGAGCTTACACAAGGGGCAACCACACTCCTGGTAGCTGTTGCAACCATGGTTACTGGTGGCACAAGCTAAGTATTGTAGCTCATTCACACGTCACGTAAGGACCATGCTCAGTCGGCAATGGCAGCAGCAAGGTGAGTTTCAGCATGTAAGTGATGACGGCGATCATGACAGTACCATATGGCTTGGCTTGGATGGTACAGTGGAATGGGATGGACATTTTAACAGATTCCCAGGTACTAATGGATATCCGTTGGCAATGCTGGACATAGTTTGAAGGCTTGGCTGTAACTTCCTCTGCCTTGCGCTCAAAAAGTTACATAATTATTCATAGCCGGACTTTGATATTCACAGCATATTCATAGCCGGACTTTGCTTGCTGTTTGTACAGCTGCTGAATGGGTGGGCGGATACTACAAGTCTGGGTGTATATGTATCTAGCGCCCACCCCTATCAGCTTACTTAGTGCCAATGACAGCTGCATGCAGCTATTGTTCAGTTCATATAGTAGAGCCTTAGCTAAACACAACAGGCGTAGGCTTATGAGGTGTGAGCAGGCTTGTGTGGTGTGAGCGTTCTGTAGTATTCACTCAAGAATTATGAATTCTGTTTGTTGAAGCTTAGTTGATAGGACTGTTGCGGGTTTCCTGCCGGCCAATTGAGTTTTATTTGCTGCGAGGGCTCGACGATGCGAGAACTACAACCTTGAGAAACAGATCAGTAGACGAGCGCGCGGTGCTCCACGGCTTGCAGAGCTGGAGCGGCTACATATGGAGTCAAACAGTCAGCGCAGTCGACATCTGTTTATATATATACCGCAACTCCACAATAGTCTCGCGTAGCCAGAGGCTAGGGTACAAGCGAGCAGGGCCTTCAGGGCTTGCAGAGCTAGAACAGCTACATGTGGAGTCGAACGGTGAGTGTAATCGACATGTTTATCTTAGCTCCACACTCGCAAATTCACACTTGGCTAGAGATCTATCATACTCGTAATCACGTGGCCAGGCTGCGCATGCGGCCGCGGCGTGTGCGCGAGGCAATTATGCGGATACGTATTCCTAGTAATTATATCCACAGGCACCACGTTAAGGTCAAGATCATGGCTACTGAGGATTTCATGTTGCTTGTCCAAAATCCGTTTCAAATTTTTGGTGCATGCGCACCAATTGCATGCGCACCGATTGCATGCGCACCGATGAGACTGCGTCTTCACCGTTTATATGGCCTAGCTGTCTTGCCGTAAATGAATGCACAATCGTTCGAATGAACTCAGTAATGTCCGTATTCTGTCTGGTCGATAATATGTACTGGTCGATAATTGGCGCAATACACTAATTGTGTGAAAGCCTGGCATATTATACACTCTTTCACCACCAATCTGTAGACCTTGAGATCGCGGTGAGCATTTATTATAATTGGATACTTACAGGTCATGGGAATATTGTGAAGTGGTTTCACAGGCAGAATCTTTTATATACCTTGCTCTTTACGAAACTGGCTGACAAATTGGCCTACGAGCTAGCTTGAGGGAAACGAATGAATTTGTCCCTCCTTGATGCGCTGGAGGAAGTGCTGTCACATCACATCTTGTTCGAACGTACATGCTGTAGGGTCTGTGCCTGAACTCAGTGTAGAGGCAAAAGCCAGGGCAAATCTTTTCCATTATCTGACTCCCCATTCACGTGTTGTAAAGTATACGGTCTCTGTTAATATTATTATTCTTTTGTGGCAACGTCCTGCGGTGCACACAATACTTGATTTCCCAGCACGGCATGCACGCTTGTGCACCATGGGAACTATCTATAGCCTCGTTCCCAGGCCCCGTCCGAAAATGAGAGTGAGGGATACACTGGAGAGTAGCCACATGTACTGAGGGTGAGGGAGTAGCTACATGTCCTGAGGGTGAGGGAGTAGCCACATGTCCTGAGGGTGAGGGACTGTCGTGAGAGTGAGGGATACACTGGGGAGTAGCCACATGTCCTGAGGGTGAGGGAGTAGCTACATGTCCTGAGGGTGAGGGAGTAGCTACATGTCCTGAGGGTGAGGGAGTAGCCACATGTCCTGAGGGTGAGGGAGTAGCTACATGTCCTGAGGGTGAGGGAGTAGCCACATGTCCTGAGGGTGAGGGAGTAGCCACATGTCCTGAGGGTGAGGGAGTAGCCACATGTCCTGAGGGTGAGGGATACACTGGGGAGTAGCCACATGTCCTGAGGGTGAGGGAGTACATGTAGCTACATGTCCTGAGGGTGAGGGAGTAGCCACATGTCCTAGGGATACACTGGGGAGTAGCCACATGTCCTGAGGGTGAGGGAGTAGCCACATGTCCTGAGGGTGAGGGAGTAGCCACATGTCCTGAGGGTGAGGGAGTAGCTACCTGTCCTGAGAGTGAGGGATACACTGGGGAGTACCTACTGATTACCCTCCTGGTAGGGGAAAAATTGTGCCGCGTAAAAAAATAATTAACGTTTGACTACTTACGAATGGCCTGCAAAGATTCTGACTACACCGTCATGATCGCTATCATGCACTGTCCTCACCGTGCAATTTTTGTGCTGAAACTCACCTTGGTGGTGGAGATATGAGCGCTTTTGTCTCGCCGTTGGCTGCCATTGCTTGAGCGCTCCATCAACTTCAGGTGGCAGTACCGTTCTTAGGAAAGGCACACAAACATTCTGACCACACGGCCGTGATCGCTGTCGTTCACTGACGCTTACATGCCGAAACTCACCGTGCTGGCTAAGTTCTGAGTGCTGTAATAATGTCTTGTCTTCCTTTTGGTCGCCATTGCTCGCGATCGCCTCGTGGCATGTGCGTTAATTGGAACGAATTGCTACGGCGAGTCGCAACCAGGGCTGCAACGAGGCTATGAATGGTTTTATTCGGTACTTGAGAGCACTAAATAATTTCTGATCTTCCCTATATAGACTATAGCTATCATGGTATTCAAGTGATGTGTGATAATTGGAACAAGCTGTCACACTTGGCTCAGTTGTGCTACCGTTTAACCTCGCCTACCAGGAGTGCGGTTGCCCCTCGTACTGGTGAAGATTTTAATATTTGTGACTAATTATAAGTATCATGTAATCTCATTACACATCTCGCTGTGTAGGTGCTTGGACTGAGGGGAGTGTTGGACCTGATAGGTGTCAGGAAACTGTGGGTAGCTATGACGTCATCCCCCTCCCAGGGAGGTGTTGCTGCAGATGTTCAGTGCTCTTCACAGGTGGGTGAGGCTTAGTCTAGTGCCCTCCAAGGGGGGCGTGGCTCAGCAAATTCCAAAAGTAGGGAAACTAGTCTTGTGTTGCATACCAAATCGTAGCAATCGTAATTCTTAGCAATTACATGTTGGACATCGACTGTACTTGGCAAGAAAATTACTTTACATCTCAACAACTGATGTGTTTATTTCTCTAGCCCATCTGCAAAGTTGACTGTAGGTGCACACACACTGGCCAAGCATCGTCACCGTGATGACTCACTGCAGTATTGGGGAAAGTGCTCCGGATGTAAGTCCTACGTACGTACATGTACATGTGTTGGAGACCTGCACATAGCGAAATTATTCAGGATGGTGCTACTGTATCCACCAAATAACCTATTGCGGTATTCTCATCTGAATGTCTGTCGCTTGCAGTACTACTCAAAGGGAATAAACACAGCCTCGTTCCCAGGCACTTTGAGTACCTGGGAACAATTAAGGCTATGCAAGGAAGTGAGTGTGCAAGTGACAAACCCTAGGATGAGGTCTCAGTATGAGGCCACCAACCTAATGCAAGGTCTGGCTGGGTCTGACCTAAAGCAAGGTCCTGGGTAGGCCGTCTGTATTTGGTGGACTGCACTTGGATCTAGACAGTGGGACTGGACTACCAGTACAGAAAGTTGCGCTCATCATTTCCGAAAGCCTGAACAGTTCTGAAGAGTACTCACCCAGGTCCTGATCCGACACTATGACAGCAACACTGAGTGTTTATGGAGGGTATTTCCCTGCTTTCAGTTCCCAGTAACAACTCTGGAGCTAGGGGACTTACCCCCAGTACCAGCCAACTTTTGGTTGGGGGGGAGGGGTTCCTCTTACTGATTGAGGAGTTGGACGTAGGGAGTTTTCCCCTATAATTATAGCAAGTTCACTTGGGTTTAGCTATTTGGATAAAATTGTTTGGTCTTTCTTCTTTATACAGATGCTGCTGTGCTTGTATCTGCGAATAATGCAGGGGCTTATGATGCACTGAATCGTAATGAGTTGCTGAAACTGATCGTGTTTATAAGCAGTGTGAATTAACTTCAGAACTTGAAGGACCGTGAGCGCAGCACAGGTGAATTCAGTACTACTACTATGTTACACGTGGCTGACCGTAAAAATTATCTGTTGTACTAAGTTAATAAATTTCGTGCGTTGAATTTTCGTGGTTGCAGGCAACTACGAAATATTAACAACATAAATTTCCCGATCTACGGTATTTGCCTGTTGACACACTGCAAAGTCTTTCATCAGTACGGCAGCATGCGCCAAGATTTGATCTAATCTCAGAGCTATAGCTAGCTACCAAGCAAATCTTGTTAGTTTGACGATACCATCCAATCAGTCTTGCGAGCTAACCGCTGAGACAATTTTACGTCTTGTTGAACATGGCTGACATAATGTCAGACCAACACCAGTATTGGTCAGACATGATCTGACACTAACAAATTGCCGGGCAGGAAGCAAGGCTTATTATGATCTTTCGGTGAGGGTGGTAATCTGAGGGAATGTATGTAGGTATGTATGTTTGTGAAGTGTTCATGTGTCTGAAAATGTTCATTATTGTGGCCCAGGTAGCAATACAAAAGTGATTATGGGTTTTGGTTTCACCGCTTCATGAATAATATTATACCTACACTGACTGTGAATGAACTACCGTACAGCCGGAAAATTTGGCGGGGAATTTAATTTGGCGGTTTGGCGGATTATGAACGCACCGCCAAATTAAATTCCGCCAATATTTTGTCATGACATGTTGTGGGCGGGGTCTCGTAGCGACGCTCGAGCTAGCTCTCGCCGCAAGCACTCATAATACTATTGTACCTCTGTCACTGATCTGCCAGAAATAGCGAGCAAACAGCTGATCGGCCAGAAATAGTGAGCAAGCAGTTGATATCTTCCTGGGTTCATGGCCGACGACGATGGTGCTCCTTCGCATCACTGCTACTGCGTACCACTCCCACGGCAGTTCCTCTCCTACACTCGCATCCCAGAGTTTTTGTAGACGTGATACCTCGAACACAGTACCACAAACTCGGACTCCATCGCAGCGTACCGACACAAGATCTCGATCTCACCGAGCGCTCCGCGGGCGGCTGTGCGGTTAGTATGACGTCATTCTCGCTCTGCAAATTTCCAAATCCGCCAAATTTTAATCCACCAAATGCAATTCACAGCCTTTTAGAGCCAATCAGCCAAATTTAATTCCCGCCAAATTTTCCGGCCATACGGTATGAATGCCAACTGCACTCTGGCTTTAGGTTTGTAGCCTCATAACCAAACCTTACATTAGGTTGGTAGCCTCATACCTAGCCTCGAACCCAGGCGCAGAGTGCCTGGTATCCACTGTTTGCGCATGCGCTTAATTTCCCGGAATCCCGAATAAGACCGCATCATTCCCATGGCTTTTTGACGTGAGATACGTGTTCGTACCGTACTACGATCGTATTTTGTCAATAATGGCGACTTTATTCAAGATCTAGACGAGGCTGATTCGTACATTCAGCGACTTTAACTTAGGTGTGCAGCGATGACACTCGAACCCCAGCAGAGGGCATCTTTGAAGTGAGTATACGAAGAGACTGTCTACGCACTGGTTTTGGTAAGTCATTCTGTCATGCCGTTCGTTTGATGTGAAGCTTGCCCGAGATGACAGCGTAGTCATTGTAGTCTCATCCCTCATGGTATTGATGACAGACCAAGTTCAAGTCAAAGCTGCGATCATGTCTTCGTGGTTTCATTGTGTTGTATACTGTAGACGTCATTGTTCACACTCGGAAGTTTTGCTGACGTCATCTGCATAAATCCAAGTGGTTGTATGTAATAATTAAGCGCATGTGCAAACAGTGGATACCAGGTGCTCTTTTCCCCCTCCTCCGTGCCTGGGTTCGAAGCTACCTCATACCCAGACCTTTCGTTAGGTTGGTAGCCTCATACCCCGATAGGTTGGTGTCCTCATACCCAGACCTTACAGTACGTTGGTAGCCTATACTAAGATGTTCTCACCCCAGCATTTGCCACTTGCAGTTCGGTAGCACACTCACTTCCTTGCATAGCCTCATTTCCGTGTACTCGAGGTGCCTGGGAATGAGGCTATTATTTGTGTTTATTCTCCTTGAGTAGTACTGCAAGCGACTGACATTCAGATGAGAATGCCAACAGTAATACAGTAGCGTCCCTCCTCAACACAAGTATAGGAAGTGCAATGTTTTGTTGCCCTCCAACTGCCAAACTAAACAAGCTTTGGTCTTCAAGTTGGGTTTAGGTAGGGTATTCATGCATGCCCCTTAGTGGTATATGTTGATTCTTGGGTCCTTGGCCTAGAGTTAGGGTTGGGTTGCGTTCCGATGTCATATTGTGGTCTCTGCCCCTGGGTTTGTATAATATTATATGATCTTTGTGTGGCGACCCTACTATTGCCTGGGTGATATCCCAGGGTTTCAATTTAGCTAGGTGGTTAGAGATGTTTGATTAGTGTGCATATAGGTGGGAAAACCCGTAGAGAGCCATGCTGTTACTGAAAAGGGATGACTTGCATGTATGAATTAGGTCAGGGGTGTGATAGGCTTCACACTCACCAGTTGCACATTGTTAGCACTACATGTGTCTGTCCTTGTTAGTCCTTAATTTAGGAGTCAACAAGTAGGCCTGATCAGCACATTGAGCGTAATCATTACCTGTATCCTTCATTAGCTACATGTACCAGTATCTGTGGTGAAATTGGTGTCAAAGGTGCCCAGAGTGTCTAGGGTGCCTCAGGCTGCCTCAGGTGGTGCCTATAGAGTGAGAGCTACACTGAGCATATGAAGCGTACCCAGGCTGCAAGCCATGACTCCAAAGGGCTTCCGAGTGACAAACGTGAAAGAGCCCAGCTATGATGCAACCTTCTCGTCGAGCGAAAAGACAGCACTATTTGGAGCTAAGTTTGTATCACAGCTATCCCTTAGCGGTTTTGCTTTGAACCAGGATATGTTTTACAGGTAGGACCCACCTCTTCTCTGGTCAGTTTTCTAGCTTCTCTGTGGCTGTGGATGGGAATGTAAATAAGCCATTGCATCAAGAATCCGTGGGTTACAACGCGGCTACCAGGAGTGCAGTTGCCCCTCGAATTCAGTACAAGAAAAATCCTATTAGCTTGCTCAATAAGGTAAGAGTTTAGCTGCCACTCAGAAGAGTCTTAAAAGTATGGGCTTTTCAAATTTTCAATTTAGTGAGGAGGGCATGAGTACGCTGCATGGGCAGTGTGATCAGCTGTGAGGAGGTTGTTTCTGGATATATCCCATCCGGACATTACATGCAATGATATGTAATGCCATGATTAGTTACATTCAATAATGTAATGCCGTACATCATTGAATGTAACTAATCATGGCATTACATCATTGCATGTGATGTCCACTGTCTCCACTGTCATCATATTGTCTCCACTGTCACTGCTGTCACCACTAGTACTGTCACCACTGTCACCATGCACATGTCACTACTGTCTCCACTGTCACTACTGTCTCCACTGTCACTAGATGTGGCAGTGGTGACAGTGGAGGCAGTGGAGACAGCAGTGACAGTGGAGACAGCAGTGACAGTGGAGACAGCAGTGACAGTGGAGACAGCAGTGACAGTGGAGACAGCAGTGACAGTGGAGACAGCAGTGACAGTAGAGACAGTAGTGACAGTGGACAGTGGAGACAGCAGTGACAGTAGAGACAGCAGTGACAGTGGAGACAGTAGTGACAGTGGACAGTGGAGACAGCAGTGACAGTGGTGACAGCAGTGACAGTGGAGACAGTAAATTATAGTTACCAAAACTTAATTTAGGAGTGCACAATATAATTTTTAAAAGCTGGTCTGACATAATGTCAGACCAACACCGGTATTGGTCGGACATGATCTGACACTAACAAATTTGCCGGGCGGGAAGCTAGGCTTATGATCTTTCACTGTGGGGTGGTAATCTGAGGGAATGTATGTAGGTATGTATGTATGTCTGTGAAGTGCACATGTGTCTGAAATGTTCATTTACTGTGGCCCCACAGTGAAGTCACTGTCACAATACCTGTGAAACCATCGTAGAGGTAGCACTACAAACGTTATTATGGGTTTTGGTATCGCCGCTTCATGAACTAGAGGTGTTCATAGAACACATACCCCGCGCGGAACGGATACAGTGGAACTACAATCGACGTGACATCTCTGCCGATGCACATCGAACAGGTGGTATCGCGTATAACTGTTCGTGTATGGCCATATCCAAGGTGTGGGAGTGACCGCTTACCGTATATATTAATATTGTGAAGCTGATGAGGTGGGGCCAAATGTTACGAATGATAGGAAATAGCTAGAAAAAAACAGCCGAAACAATAGCCACGATGTCTGTGAAGTACATAAATCGTGAGAAAACACTGTTTCCTAGCGGTCATCTCGAAGCGTGAAATTTCCAGATGCACTGTGTGTCCTGTTCTTGATGGGACTCTGAGGCCACGAAGAGGTGGAGCCAACGTTATGAATAGTTATGAAAAGTAGGAAATAGCCGAAACACAGCGAAACGAAGCGCCTTGACTTCAGTCAGGTACACATAGAGCAGTTTTTTGCTATTTGCTATTGTTTGACTCCCCTTCGATGGTTTATGAGGGTCTATGTGGCGAGCTTTCAATTTTTTTCGCATGACAGACTGACTGACAGACTGACTGACAGACAAAACCGATTGCTTAACCCCGCTTCGCGCATGCGCGCGCTGGGTAATAATATTATACCTCAAGGTACGGACTGTGAATACATGTACATAATAAGAACTATGAATACATAAAGTAGGTATGCGCTATGTTCACTGTGTGGCTTCCCACTGCTTATTCAATTGACCGGCCAATATGTCAGCGCAGAACAGTCAGTGGACGGCCGTATCAGCGCTTCGCCCGGAATATGGCCGATGGCCAACTGTTATAATGTGCTCTGGTCCGCCGCAGTGGATGTCATGCGAGCCAGGCTCCCAACACCATAAATGGCATTTTTAAGTGCTGGATCGTTAGTCCATTGTATCTCTCCAGTTGCCACAAGTACTTGACTATAGCCCCCACACTGTCCTCCTTGTGCATGGCAAAATAAGGGAAGCCTCGGAAGCAAAACGTTTCCTCTCTGCTAAGTAGCCAGTACGACACTTCACCGCTCCTTCCCGAAGTTTGCACTTTATATTATACTCTGGCATTTTCAATAGTGCTAATATCCTTTGCAAGATTGCAACAGCGTACCTGCTGTCCTGGTCCGCACTCAGCTTGCAAGGGGCTCTGATTAGCCCCTTAAGGTGATCATTGTCTTCAGGAGGGATAACGGCATCATCCACCCTCAGGTGGGCAAAACAATCACAACTTGGGTGTTCTCCCACCTGCAACTGTTCAAAGGCTATGTGTATCCACTCATAGCACACATACCCGTCACACATCCCCCACTTCACTAATCCTTTCAGAAACAATGCTAGCAGCTGCATTTCTTCATTTGGAATCGGGTTGACCTAAGTTGTGTCTGACAGATTTTCAATTAATCCCACAAATCGTCTCAACGTTTGCTGATTAAATTCCAGGGATGCACCAGCTAACCCTATCACTCTCTGGTCCAGCAAGTGTACAGTAGATGAGGAGGCTTGAGGGAGAGGTGATGGAACCATATCCCACTATGGTTGGGCAGTAATCTCAGTATTGCAATACTGTACCACTAGTGTACTGCAATTATCGTACTGCAAGATCTCTTATCGCAATGTTGCAGTCAAAGCTGAGCCGATTTTACCCATAATATTATGAAGTTACGTACCTCTGTTTGAAGAACAATCCTTGCAGCCATTGCCTGAAGGGCGACACCGTAAGGTCTTCGGTAACGAGTGGGAGAAAGAGGGGATTTCACCGCCATGGCCTAATACCAGGAGAAAACCAAAAATGAGGGAGAGAGTAAACTATGGAATTGTATCCACTATCCACTTCCTTTGCAAAGTAATGATGTTCAAATTGGGGTGGGGGCTAAAGAAATTCACAGTATAAATACCTGTCCTGGTAAGTAACTTACATGCATAGCATTTACAATTCCGTATTGCGCATGAAGACAGGTAAGGTATACCGGTAGCATTTTCTGCACATCTTGCACTGTACAAGGCCTCCACAGGTGCTATCCCTCTTATCCCACAGCTGTCTGCAGGAAGCAGTACACATTAACAGTCTTACGAGCTAGTAACGAAGCGATATCTGCCAAGCTGCTATTGTCTGCTGGATTCTGGAAAGAGTGTGAGCTTATCTGTCGCAAAGGAGCTGTGCAAGTGGCTTCTCATCTGTTTCTCATCAAATGAAATGATGTGCGAGTCTCTCCCTGCATAAAGTGGTGTGGCAGATGCAATTGCCAACACATCCTTCTGAGTATCTCTAGATCTTCTCCACTACATTCGTACATAAGTAAATTGGTCAGTTAAGGCGTCCTCGATACCACTCTCCTCCTGGCCTTTCTTCGTTGACACCTCTTGATAAGCTTGTAGTATGAAGAACCCTCGCCAATCTCGCCTAGCACTGACTGCATCAAAGTTCAGAAGTCAAGGTTCATGTCACTACGCCCGGGGGAGCAAGTTACTCATGCATGGACCAATTCTTCAAAAAAATTGGGTCGGAGGACCAAATATTTGGTCCCCCGGTCCGAATTCCAAAATTTTACATGAGTGCTACTTTGCCTCGGCAAAGGCTGCTGCTGTCTCTTCCCTCCATAAGCAGTTCCAGGACTCAGTGTCCCGTCACTGAGGGTGGCTTGTTGGGTGCTCTGTAGTATGTTTCTACATTTGTCATCCTGGTCTTCTCATTTGACCCTCACAATTTTTTTATACTGTCGGGCCAGGACCTGGATGAGTGCTCTTCTAAAGACTGTATGGGCGATTCCCATTCTGTCAAAACCATTCGTCTGGGTCAAATATGTTTCGCGCAGTGCAGCCCATTTTTTCATGTCTGCACAGTGGTTTAGAATTCTGTTTACAAATGTTGGACCTTGTTAGGCATTGTGAGTGAGGGGGTTAGTGTTTCCCACTACCGAAGGATTTCATCCTCCTGGTCCCTGGCCAGTAGTTGAATGGTTGGGGTTGTATTTATCTTGTGTGATGGAAGAGGGTTCTCTTCTTCCATCTGGTTCTGTGCCCCGGTGGCTTCCATGGGCTCTCCACTGTGCTCATGGTTGCCCTGGGTATATTACACTCTTGGTAGGGGAAAAATTGTGCCGCGTAATGTAATCTAATCTAATCTAAACTAAATAATTAATGTTTGACTACTTGCGAATGGCCTGCAAAGATTCTGACTACACCGTCGTGATCGCTATCATGCACTGTCCTCACCGAACAATTTTGGTACTGAAACTCACCATGGTGCTGGAGATACAAGCGCTTTTGTCTCGCCGTGGCCGCCATTGCTCGAGCGCTCTCCGACTTCCGGTGGCAGTACCATTCTTAGGAAAGGCACACGAAGATTCTGACCACACGGCCGTGATCGCTGTCGTTCACTGACGCTTACATGCCAAAACTCACCATGCTGGCTAAGTTGTGAGTGCTGTAATAATGTCTGTCTTCCTTTTGGCCGCCATTGCTCGCGATCGACTGAGTGTGGTTGCCACGTGGCATGTGCGTTAATTGGAACTAACGCTACGGCGAGTCGCAGCCGGCGTTTCAACGGCTACCAGGAGTGCGGTTGCCCCTCGATACTGACAGAGTTAATTGTTTCCCTGCCCAGTAACAAGTCTGGAGTTAGGTCTGGTGATGGTGCCTTTTGTTTAAAATTGTATGATCTTTCTTCTCTACTGCAGACATTGCTGTAGGGGAGCTGCTTGTCTCTGCGAATAATGTGGCGGCGTATGATGAACTGAAGAAGTTGCCAAAACTGGTTGTGTTGATAGGCACTGAACTGTTTATTGCTGTTACAAAACATTGCATCTGTTCTTCAAGGTATTTTAGCATGAAGCATTGTTCATCACTATAAAGCAAAAATTGTGCATAACGGAGTGGAAGGAAGGTCCTATAAAATTTTATGTATTTCCTATTAAGCAAAAAAGAACTGCAGGTACACAGTAAAATAATGAGCAGGCATGATCACTGGTTACAGAATAAACCACATAGCAACTAGTCAGATAATACTGTTCATGCGCTGATTTCGTTCCCAGGCTCCTCCCCCTGCGCGCGCCGACGAACGAGGCTATTACATAATTATGTCGAAATAAGCTTTGATTTGATCGCAGATCAGCCATCATCAGAAGCTCTTCAAGCCTAACTTTGGCTTCTAGGTAACGCTCTGTGGCGCTAACTCTGTCTGGATGGATAGTAGGCAGTTTCACTAAGATCAGGTGACAGTATGTTCGATTTGTGGTAGACTAGATATTTTTTGGTGTATGTCAGTATGTGTATGAGTTTCAGCAACCAGCTGCAGCGTGGGTGTTTTGTATTTATAGTCGTCCGAGTTTTTAGCGACTGCAGCACCCCATTGTCCGCTACTTGGGGATGAGTGTGCTTAGATTTGGCTTATGCCTGAAGCGTTTGACATGCTTATTTGCATCAGTCTAAATACGATTAATTTGGACCCCCCTAAAATTGGTTCCCCCCGGAACGAATTTTTCTGAAATAATTGGACCCCCCCCTGAAAAATGTTTCCCCCCTGGCACAGCCGTCCCGCCAAGGCCCAAAGATTAAATCCGTGCATGTCAGAGGTTGGGAAGGTGCTATATAAAAGATGCTGTTGCCGCAGTGGCAGGCAATCGCCACAATGGCGGACAGAATTGGAACGGAGATCGAGAATGACAGTGAAAAGGCCAAAGTCAGAATGATGAATAGTGCGGGAGACGAGATAGTTGAATACGCCATTCACTATGCCCAAATGGCTCTTACCCACCAAACCTCACAAAGGAGAAGAAAATTAGTTCCAGGGGTGTGTCCATTTAGTTGTTGGCAGAGGGGGTCCAAGTGTTGCAGTGAAATAAGTTCCAATAAGAGCAACGGTTTTATCAAATGGCTACACTTTTCATGTGGTAAAAGCAATTACAATTAATGCAGTAGTTGGCAATGGACGAACATGATTAATCTACCCGAAATCAAGACTGCTAAGCTCAGCACATACATACATTTTGCCAAGTGTCACCAGGCCCACTTCCGCGTTCTGCGTGTGGGCCTAACTAGTCTGTTTTAAGCTTCAATGTTGGAGACTTTACTAACTACCCTAAGGACTACATGTATGTACAAGAGTAGCCTTGTTCCCAGGTCCAAGACGGCCTGGGAACGTGGCCAGTATGAGAGCAGCACATAGTATTACACACTCCTACATGTAACTGGGGGAAAATGCTGTAGGAATAAATAAATGCGAACGTTGAGCGCTTACAGAAGCGTACAAGATTCTGGTTATGCTCATCATTGTCACAGTGCACTGAAGGTTTCTTATAATGACTATGCTGAACTACGAAGTCCTGAGCATCCCATTGTGTGCCACTGCTCAATCTGACTGTCTTAGGCAGCTTAGTATGGAATTCATGGTGTTGATATTTTCACATGTATTGTGTGGACTCTTCATTGATACCAATGCCCTTTTCTATTCCTTACCTTTTTTGTAGGCCGATTTAAGGCTACTCCAGGCAATAAGAGCCACCCCCTGCCCCCCATCCCAGGGAGACGCTCCCCAACACAGCTGGGGCCAAGGTACGTTTGAATGTTGACACTGGTAGCTTTATTGTTTGTGTCAGAGACTGCAGGCACAAACTAGCCGCATTCCCAGGCCATTCCTCCTGCCAGTATTTGATCGCTTGCTGTATATGCTAATATGGTGGAGGAAGGCCTGGGAGATATGTACGCATGCAGTACCATCAGGTGCATGTAGACACACGGGGGTTAGGGGGGTCTCGATGCCCTTCCTGTACTATCCGCCTAAAGGCTGGATGTCAGAGCATTCACAAAGCTGATGATCAATACCGTTCTGTTTATTACGGTTGGGCACTGCCCCCTGTGTGTCTACCCTCTGTCTACCTGACGTCACTGCACGTGACCAGATCTCCCCGGCCTCCCCCACCGTATTTGCATACTGTAAACGATCAAATACTGGCGGTGGGAATTGGCTGCGAACGAGGAGGCTAGGGCACGGTATCACAGATCTGTAACCTCGTTCCCAGGCCACATGGGAAGGGGACTGAGACCATCTGTACATGTACTGTTGCATCAAATAGTGGGCGTGGCTAGATCTGAGAAGATCAGTCCTGCAAAAATTGCCATGAAAAGTACTATCCTACCAACGTTCTCATGATCTGCACAATAGTGCTATAAAATTCTAGTCTTCTTCTACCCAGCCATTCACGCGTACCCCGCAGAAAACGTCTGGTGATTTGAGTGAGATTTCTTGACGCTAGCACCTTTCTCATCTGGAGTGTAGGATGGCCAGTGAAGCACACGTGAGTCAAAAATAGCTCAGTTTAAACAGCTCGTTGGGAGGACTTACTTTGTAGTTGGCTCATGATCCCCTTCATAGCTTCTAAGAACCTTTCAGCCTTCTCGAAAAACAACGGTTTACAGAAAAACTGTAGTCGTGTGTTATTAGGCGCGTGTGCCTATAACTCCACAGCTAGGAGCGAGATGCTCCTAATAATGAATGACATTTCTCGAATAGGAAGTGCGCTTCATCAGTGAAGCACACGTGAGTCAAAAATAGCTCAGTTTAAACAGCTCGTTGGGAGGACTTACTTTGTAGTTGGCTCATGATCCCCTTCATAGCTTCTAAGAACCTTTCAGCCTTCTCGAAAAACAACGGTTTACAGAAAAACTGTAGTCGTGTGTTATTAGGCGCGTGTGCCTATAACTCCACAGCTAGGAGCGAGATGCTCCTAATAATGAATGACATTCCTCGAATAGGAAGTGCGCTTCATCAATCATCACTCTGTAGGATCAAAAAGGCAGAGTTTCTGGAAGAAGACTGCAGCGCTTAACAGCAAGTACCTGGGATGAGAGTTGAACCTGTACCTAACAGTGAATATGCGCCTATAAGTGAGCTGCGCCTAATAATGCGTGACTACGGTACCAAGAAGTCCACCACCCTTTTTTAGCAGCCGATGTTTCAGGGGTTAGTGGACGTCACTGACTTCTTGAAGGTAGGGCTACACGACAAATAGTACAGAAAGGAGCGTCTATTTCTTTCTTAGCAGAATCAGTCCTTCTTCACTGGACACTTAATTTCTGGAGTCAGGACTCTGCTTAGTCTCGTTCCCAGACCCTAAATATGCGCTCGGAAGGAGGGTCTGGGAACGAGACTTGCCAAGGCCTTATGGGCGTAGTTATATATATTATAGCCATGAATATCAATGCTGAATATCAATAACTTGACAACCACAAAAACCCACAAGTGAAGCACACCACAGGGCTGTATAAAAGCAGATCATGCATAAGGACATGTACACCAATGCACCATTCATGCAGTTTTATTAAATTTTTGGGAGGCTTTTCACTTTGTTGAAGGCCTGAACTGTTAACAGCAGAACTAAGAGTACTAATGTTTCTAGCCCAGCTTACATGTAGTACTACTTACGTGACCCTCAACGAATCAGACACCTCAGTGGCCCTCAACGAATCAGACGCCTCAGAATTGATCACGTGACAGAGCATTAAATCGCGTATTTAGTGTGCATTATCCACTTTTCAAAGATCAACGGCTGTTTCGGGTCAGTGAGTTGCACTAAGTAGTTTTAAAACCAGTTTGTAGTGCATTACGGGCTTTAGTGCACTCGGGCAATCTAGTTAACGGTCTCGGGTGGATAATGCACTCGCCTTTGGCTCGTGCATTATCTCGCCCTCGACCGTTAACTAGATTGCCCTCGTGCATTAAAACCCATAATGCACTGCAAACTGGTATCTAAATACTATTGGAATGCAGGACATTGGAGGGCGAGCCTGAGCGAAGTGCATATGTATGCGCATGCAGGGCATGCAAGGAGCTGTTGCATTCACATGATCATCATCAAAATGTGACCGGGCAATGAGCACAGAAATTATGGCACTCTTGAAACATACACTCGTGCACATCACCGCAACTGTGAGTCTGTTTAGCGTTTATAGCCTAGCAGCAACGTCACCGGCCATGGCGGTACATGTAGGTCCACGCGCTGTCTCCGTCTTTGTCAATGTTGCCGAGGAGGAAGAATGTTCATGGTGCTCTATCCAATGTCCATGAGTGGTCTCTGTTGTCACCATCGTTCGTCGAACAGGTGCATGTAGCTAGACGGTTCATCGAGTTCAGTGAATTTGAATATTATTGTGCACGTGCAAGTGAAATTCGCTGATTTAAAATTTACGGTAATTGCAAGATCCACTGGACACACAAACATACACACGCAGAGCGCAATGAAGTCACACTAGTGTGGGGCTCACTCAGGCTCGCCCCAATTACCATAACGAGACAAGGTCGACTGTGATCGTACGCGAGGCATCGCAGTTGATACCCTACATAATTGCATTCCGTCGGGACAACTCGAATGTGGGCATGCCCAGACCCTCCTCCTCCCCGTGTGAAGGGTCTGGTTCCAAGACTAATGATCCCCTAGAGTCATGGATGTTTGCATTCTGTTGGGACAACTCGAATGTGGGCACGTTACCAGACCCCCCTCCTCCCCGTGTGAAGGGTCTGGTTCCAAGACTAATGATCCCCTAGAGTCATGGATGTTTGCATTCTGTAGGGACAACTCGAATGTGGGCACGTTCCCAGACCCCCTCCTCCCCATGTGAAGGGTCTGGCTCCAAGACTAAGTAATATTTAAATATCAGTTTGCGGGTTTTAGTGCACAGGGGCAATCTAGTTAATGGTCGAGGGCGAGATAATGCACGAGCCGAAGGCAAGTGCATTATCCGCCCAAGACCGTTAACTAGATTGCCCGAGTGCACTAAAGCTCGTAGTGCACTGCAAACTGGTATCTAAACTACTTTGCAACTCACTGACCCGAAACAGCCGTTGATCTTTGAAAAGTGTGCATTATCTAGATAATGCACACGTGTGCGATAAGCGATTTAATGCTCCGTCATGTGATCGATTCTGATGCGTCTGATTCATTGAGGGTGACGTGAGTAGCACTAATGATCCCCTAGAGTCATGTACACTGTATGGTTGGTCCAACTTGCTCAAGAAAATGTTCTATAGCAGTAAAAGACTCAGCCTCTCCTCACTCCAGCCACGAACGACTAACTCTCTCGTCTCTCTCCCTCCATTGCCCTCTCTCTGCAGGTATGAGTGGGTGGACTTGGCATGCTGGAATATAACCCGGCCAGCAAGCTCTTCCTGGGTGAAGAGAGTGCACGTGCCCAGCCACATCGCCGAGGAAGCTGCCAGCAGACAGAGGGACACTGGCGAGAAAGGTACAGGTTACTAGAGCAACCAGACACATAGCCTGGGAACGAGTGTGCAGATCAGGATTTTACTACTACAGCATGCTTACGTCAGTGTTTCGGTTGGTACGTGGAGACCGTTGGTTTCGAAGGGCTCTGGTTGTGCCATTTTCCATTGAGGTTGCCTATTTTGTTCCCTTATATATGCGTGCTGTTTGGATCTGTTATGAAAAATCATGAACATAGCGATTGGCATGCTGTCTTGAATGGCTTATTAGCATGAACACAAAACAAGCCCACTTTTATGAGCTGTGACTGCCGTGCTCTAGCTAGAAGGACTTGTACGTGTATACAGTACATTGGTGCTGGATCAGAGATCAAAGCATAAATTATTATTTTATGTAGTTTGCATCAAAGGATAATGTACCCCTCTGATGTACAACCCTGGACTGTGATGTTTGTGTTTTGTCTCTCTGTCTATCTATCTATCTATCTATCTATCTATCTATCTATCTATCTATTTATGTATATCTACCTACTGTTCATGTGCCTACAGCGAACTTCCTATATATCTGCAGGCCACTCACCGGACAATGGCACCAACAGCAGTGGAGGGAGTGACGAGGAAGAAGGGGCGAGGAAGGGGAGGGAGGAGGAGAGCAAGAAGGAGGGTGGGTCTACCGGAAGCCTGGGTGGAAGTGAACAAGGGGAGCAAGGGGCTACCCCAGTTGGTCCCGATGGAGAGAAAGCCCGGAAACCCAAGACGACCAAACAGCAGGTGAGGTGGCAATTCTGAGGTCCAACATGCACATCCAACTACATGTACCACTGCCATGCTGGGACTTCGGTCATGGTCGGGAAGCAGTGTTGCCAGACAGAGAGTGAAAAGTAGAATTGACATTCAGTCTATTCTCTCCCAGGCTGCTGGTAGGCATGGTGCGAGGCGGTCGAGGGAGGAGAGGGTTGAGTCAGAGTGTTGGATCCACTACTGGGTACCTCGTGTGAGGTTCATGTTTGCTGCGGAGGACCCGACCATGTTTGCCCAGCGAGTGGCCCACGAGAGTATTGAGTGCTGGGAGTTGTGACAAGGTGTGTCCACCAGTACCGCAGCGATTTTCAAAAGCTCACATCTGATTGGTTTACTTAGGTCATGTGACTTAGCATTAGCAATAATTAGGCCGTGGTTAGGTGATCTGTTAGTAGCCAATGGCATTAAAGTCAAGCTGCGGGATACATCAAGGTAGCCTCCAGTTAAGACCACACACAAACAGCTTCACTGGGATTGATGTGTCAGGAATTTGTTGGTCGATTATTGAGTGACTAAACAGAAAGCACCACCCACTTTTAAGAGGGTCATGCTTAGTCTGTAACAGTATGTATATACAGTATACACAGTGTTTCTCCCAAAGCTGACAAGGGCTGACCTGATCATGGAGCTTATTGCATTCCACTGACCACATCAAAAGATATTAGGCCAGAAGGGGGTACCCCCTTTGGGGGAAACACTGATGTTGTATTTATCCTGTGATTCGATGTGGTGCTCTCTGTAGGCAGAAAACGGAGGCTCTGCTGCGATACCACCTGTGTGTTGATTGCATGCCGGTGGAGGAGATGGGGGAGGTTGGGAAGGAGATGCTTGGCAGGATGGTGACCGTCACCAGGAACCAAGGTATAACTATATACAGGGCCGGCGGCAGCTATTTTGGAGTGGTACGGCCACTGGCAAAGGCAATGTATTGAGGCGCGTAGCGCCGATCAGTCCGGGCGAAGCGCGGAAAATGTTTTCACCTTCATTTTTCAGTTACCAGGATGAGCTCTCCGTAGCGCCTTCGTGTTTTGCACTGCACTGCCACTACTTTCCGTGACTGTCTCACTCTCGACGTGGAAAGGAAAATGTAAGTTGGCTGAAGGCGTTGTTTGAAGGTTGCCGTCACTCTCGCGTGGCACGTTAGTCCTGTCTCCATTCCGTGTTTCATGGTCTCGTCCCTAGACCATGAAAATTGACGCGATTCGAAACCAAGAACGCCCCATGGAGCAGTCTGTCCTTGTATGGTCGCGGCTTTGGAGGGCGGAAGCCTCAAGGAGGATGTAGCTGCATGTACGCGTTCGTAAGTCAGAATCCCAGCAACGCCATTTTTCCTCCTCAAAAACTGGTACGGCCATGGCCGTACCGGCCGTACCGGTGGCACCGGCCCTGACTATATACATGTAGGGGTACAGTGTAGGTCGGAGAGGGGGAGGGATTGGATGGAACTGTTGAGGAGGATGGGGAATTGGTGACCATTACTGGAGGACCAAGGTAGTATTGTGGAGGAGAGTTGGAGGGGTGGTGGGAGGGGTGAAGGGAGGGGAGGAGAGAAGGGGAGGAGAGAAGGGGAGGGCCCAAGAGGGGGGGAGAGAAGTGGAGGGTGGAAGAGGAGGGAGGGGGGGGGGGGGGGGGGGGGGGGGGATCATGTTTGTGGTCTCTTGAGTTGTGCGACACTAATTTCATGATCACCGCTGAGTGAGAAGTTGAACCTCAATTGCTCTGTTTCCCATCTCTTCCACCTACCACTCTCCTACCTCCTAGTCTTGATGCCTGCTCGGATAGTCTCTCACGCGACTGGACTTCACTCGTACCATGAACCGCATCCTCTTCGACAAGACTGTCACCTCACAGCCGGGAACATTTCCCTTTGTCACCCTCCCTGATCCGCACGCAGAGGTTGTACCACAGAGAGGTGAGCTTGCTGGTGTTAGATTTATATACTAATTTTTCTTTGTCATTGCCTACTTCCATTTCTCCCTACCCCTCCCCTTCTGTTACCTCCTCCCTCCTTCCCACCCTCCCTCTCTCACCTTCTCCCTGACCTCCTCCCTCCCCTCCTTCTTCCTCTCCTCCATCCCTCCTCTCCCTCCCTCCCTCCCTCCCTTTCTCCCTCCCTCCGTTTCTTCTGCAGGCAAGCATTCAGATGTGTCTCCTATTCGCTTCAAAGAGATCCACAATCGCTTTTACTTCCTCTCTCTCACTACGAGCCCTGAGGCCATCAACGTGATGGAGCATGTGAGGGTGGAGTGTGGGAAGGTGTGTGGGATGGCCCTCTTCCACACAGGAGTTAGCAAGCACCTCAAGCTGGAGGAGTTTGACCAGAGCCAGCAACAGGCCTCCATGCATGTACGATTCCTTGATTGTTTTTGTATACATGGTACTGTAGGTTCACTAAGTTGGTTGCTACTACAAACCTGCTAGCTATCTTGGGGAAAAAGTGTGTTGTACCTTATCCAAATGGTGGATGGAAATCCTTTTAGTCACACCTAGCCTGTAATTTAGCACTTTCCTCCCCTCCCCCCTCTGACTTTGACCTCCTTCCTTCCTCACTTGCTCCCTTCCCTCCCTCTCTCCCTCCCTCCCTCCCTCCCTCCGTCAACTCGTCTGTTGCCCCTTTCCAGGTCCAAACCTACCTGAAGGAGACATGGGTACCCAATCTACGCAGTGCCATTCACTCCTGTTTGGCCCAAGTGAGACTTTGAGATCAGTCACAAATTTTAAAGCATATACCTAGGTGTCCAGTTCAAAGAGGGGGAGATGGACGGAGGGGGAGGAAGTTGGAGACTGAAGGGAGGGTGAGGGGCAGGGGGAGGTGAGAGAGGGAGGTGGGAGGGGAAAGGACAGAGGGGGAGGAGTGGGGAGGGGAGAGGGAAGATCAGATAGCTGGCTGTCCATAGCTTACATGATGTATTCTTACGGATCTTGGTTTATCTCCTCTTTATCCCCCCACAGGTGAACAAGGGTTGGTTTAATCTTGAGGAGACCAGTTTTGAAGTCTACCAGAACTCCAAGCTCAGAAAGATCATGGAACTGATCAAGTTTGCAAAGCAGGTGGGTGTGTGCCAGACTGCCAGTGCAGATCCCTCCCCCCAGTGTGGCATGTCCAGCTCTATCTTATTAGACACCAGTAGGGTCCACCTATGATCATGCAGCAACAGAAGAAATACTGTTGGCAACTGGGTGAGAATTCCATGAATGCCGTATTTATGCTAATAAAACAGTACATCTAGCTAATCTAGCCGTAGAATTCAATTCCCCCCCCCCCCCCCCCCCCCCCCCCCCCCCCCAATTTCCACTAAGTGGTAGGTCAGGGACATTCATTGATTCGAGGGGCAACCGCACTCCTGGTAGCCGCATTGCAACCCCGGTTGCGACTCGCCGTAGCGCTAGTTTCCAATTAACGCACATGCCACGTGGCAACCACGCTCAGTCGATCGCGAGCAATGGCGACCAAAAGGAAGACAAGACATTATTACAGCACTCATAACTTAGCCAGCACGGTGAGTTTCGGTATGTAAGCGTCAGTGAACGACAGCAATCACGGCTGTGTGGTCAGAATCTTTGTGGGGCCTTCGTAAGGCTGTACTGGCAGCCAACGTCGAAGAGAGCGATCGAGCAATGGTGTCCGACGACACAACAAAAGCGCTTGTATCTCCACCACCAAGGTGAGTTTCAGCACAATTATTGTGTGGTTGTGTCACTGCAGCATAGCGATCACGACGGTGTAGTCGGAATCTTTGTAGGCCATCCCGAAGTAGTCAAACGTTTATTAATTATTTAGATTAATTACGCAGCACAATTTTTCCTATACCAGGAGTGTAACCAATGTACCAGTACCAGGAAATGTTCTTATCCAAACAACATGAGTTGCAAGTACATGTTTACAAAATACACTATTCATAATCTTGGACAGTTGATACCTATTTCCTGGAATACAACAGTCCTTGGTCACAAATGAGTTCTCTGAAATTCAGTGTGGCATCCTGGTTGATGATGCCCACTATAGCAATGCCCAAAATGCAGCTGCAGCATGTGGCATGGCAGTGAGTGTCCATTTCCTGGAATAGTGTAGTCATAGCAGTCACGCACATGGGCCTAGCAGTGGCAGTTGATGTCCATGTTCCTGGAATAACGGTCACAAACGCAATGATGGCATGGCAGTAGACCCCAGTTTCTGGAATAGTGCAGCTACAACGTACAGTCACAAACGCTCGAAATGCAGTACGTGGGATGGCTTATTTCCTGCATGGAATAACAGCGGTCACGAACGATTTCTCTCCAAATGCAGCGCGACAATTTCTATCTATTACAACGGTCCATCCAATCTAGCGATACAAATTCATTTCCTGGAATTTCTATGATTCCAATCCTACGGTAGTGGATTTTTTGTTTTTATACCGTTTTATTAGCATAAATACTGTACGCTCTAGTTATTATAAGTAGATTCATAGCTACAAACCCACAAGTGTTACAGACCAGGGGTCTGTATAAATGCGAGCCAGTATAAGTGAACACTCAATTCTGCTTTCAATGGCTATACTCTGGAGTCCTTCCCTCTCTCTCTCTCCCTCCCTCCCTCCCTCCCTCCCTCCCTTCCTCCCACACTCCCACAGACCACTACATGGCCCCCTGTTTCTATTGGACCCTGGTTCTAGATCAGGAGGGAGCCCATTACTCCTCTGACCCGGACGACTTCAAGACCACTCTGCTTGCCGTGTTTGACCGTGGAATTCTTACCACCCACACTGTGCCACACATTGATAAGGTAACAGCAGTGTTTCATTTTGAAAATAGTTCCAAAAAGGTGGGCAAAATGATAGTGTGGTGATTAAGGGGAGGAGACATGAGTTGCCTTTTGTACATAACGGTTCTTGGATACCTTTCAAAGGGAGGGAGGGGCAGCAAAGCTCAAGGGGGGACGTAATGACCCCCCCCCGTCCAAGAATTGTTAGCATGAGAGTGCTTTTGTCTTCCCAATGACCACCATTGCTCACCAAGGCTAAGGAACTTTGTTTTTTAGGGCATACATGTATGCATACTTTCTGCACTACAGGTGATCTTTAATAACGGTCCACTGCTGTTCAGGGTTTGAATATGCAGTGTGCAATATTGACTGTGTAATCAGATGGTTCATGGACCTACTCTGTGTACTAATTCATCAATTATTTGGAACAAGATTTCCTCCTACCTGTAGTGTCACCTTGCATCCCATACCTGTCCCAACTCTGAGTTTTCTCCCCTCCAGTACATTGTGGATAAACTCTTCTGGCCGGAGACACCACTCCTGGAAGCGGTTGGCCTCCACCAACCCCATGTGGACCGTTTGCGTGGGAGGGTGGGTCATGCTATCGCCCAGGCCCTCATCCCCCTCATGGCCTACAGGCAGCAGTACCACTCCTACGTCAGCCTCATGAACCTGAACATCAAGGCCTACATTGAGTGAGTGGTTGTGAGCTGTCATTCATAATGTAGCAAAGGGGAAAATAATTCCCGGCTTAATCAATGCCGAGTATTAACTGCTCTTGCCTTTCCCTCCTTCTCTCCCTCCCTCCTTCCCTCCCTCCCTCCCTCCCTCCTTCCTTCCTTCCTCCCTCCCTCCCACCCTCCCTCCGTACTTCTTCCACCTCACTCCCTCCCTCCGTCCTTCCTCCACCTCCCTCTCCTTCATCCCTCCCTCCCGCCCACCCTCCCTCTGTCCTTCCTTCACCCCCCTCTCCTTTATCCCTCCCAGGGGCTTTGCTTCAGCTGAAGAGCAAATGACTACAACTCAAATTAGAGCTGAAATTGACTCCCATCTCCAGAGCAAAGTTACTGTTGAGAACTCTCTTCCGCAGTTCATTGTGATTGGGCCATTCCATGTGGACACTGACTCTGTGAGGCTGGCACTGGCAAAGAAACATCGCGACATTGCAAGGGCCCTGCTTGACTTCATGGTGGTTCAACTCAGGGAGGAAACGGAGGAGGTGAGGATGTGTGTGGGGGTAACAGGTATGTTATTTCACATGCAAAAACTGCTGCATTTTGGACAAAACCGTTTTCTACCAATTATGGTGCATATTGACATGAGAATTAAACTTAAATTGGCAGAAACAGCACTCCTGCATCATTTGAAGGGTCTTTTCATGCTGATTACAATGGTGCAAATCCCAGCTTCGTATCTCATTCAAATGCATGGATACGTCATGCCTTTCTGTATGACAATGGCTGTATGGAGTAGCGAGATATGCTAGGTACATTGTACATGTATCTTGGGCTAGGAATGAGATATGAAGCTGGGATTTGCACCATTGTGATCTGCGTGAAAAGAACCTTCAACTGACGTCCTAAAAGTGACAACTAATATCTGCCAATTTTTCCCAAAAATTTCACTCGACCAAAGGCTGGTTTTTCGTGATTTTCGGTAAAAATTCAACCTACAGCACACTCAGGGCCGGCGCGGCCGGTACGACCAGTACAGTTTTGGCCGTACCACTTTTTAGTCGTCTAGGTACGGCTCTGGTGGACTGTTCATAGCTCGTGTCTCATTCACGCCTTGTTGAGGTACGTGTCTTAGTTAGACAGTCTCCAGATCCAAGTCCCTGTGGCCTGTTTATAGTTCGTGTCTTCTCTAGTCTATAAAGGAAAATTCGCAGCAAACTCGTCTATGTGGGGCTCGCTCACGCTCGCCCTATAAAATTAGTAGGCGTGGGCTACCAGTATACCGCCTAGAAGTTATGCGCGCAAAGCGCGCATTATCGCCATTCCATGTCGACGGTCACAGATGGCACGGAAAGCAGAAAGCAGTTACAGTGCAGTGCAAAGCATGAAGGTGCCACGAGAGCCCATCCAGACAACTGAAAAATGAAGGTGAAAAAAAATTTCCGCACTTCGCGCAGACAGATCAACACTTCGCACCTCTATTCACTCCCTTTGGCAGTGGCCGTACCACTCCAAAATAGCTCGCGCCGGCGCTGATAATTGACATCATTTGAAAGCTCCATTCATGCTGGTCGCAATGGTGCAAATCCCAGCCTCATATCTCATTCCTAGCCCAAGATACCTAGCATTGTAATCATTTGGCCTAATTTATGCCATTGTGATGATAGTCTTGGCCCCAGAACCAAAGTGCGTGATACTGGAAGTGATCAGCCAATATTGATGTTCAGTTCATTGATGGGGTGGTGGCGAGATGATCTGCTTCCGCGAATGCAGAGAATAGCAGAACGCAGAATGGCGAATGATAGACGGCAACGGATCCATCCCATGACAACTGAGTACTGCTTTTGCTCCTTCTTCGATATACCGTCCGCTAGTCTCTTATAAAATGTTGCTGCTTCACGGCCCATTCCTCCCGTTGCAGAGAACACAAGTGGTGTGAATACACCGTGCTCCACATCACGTACATGTTGGGCATATTCTCTCTTCTTGGATGTCTCATGCTTGCGGTATGCAGCAGTAGTGGTCGAGGAGCAGTTGCTATAGACGCGTTTGGGTATAAAAAACCTAACATCAAAAAATGCGTCCTAGCCTGCATTCCAAAACCCTCTGGCGCGGATGTCAAGGCGAGCGTTTGGATCTGTGTTGGCTGAGTGGTAGGCAAAAGACTCATTGCTGAGGGGGAAGGAGTGGCTCGGTCGCAACATTGTGGCAGATCTCGGTTAGTAGGGTTGCAGTGATGTCGCGGATCTCATTATGGCGGATAGTTGGGATCCCACCCATGTGGCAAATCATCGCATGGTCCACAGAGAAGGGGGTTCCACAATTGCATGAAAGGGGTGTGTTGCTCAGGTTCCACCCATACCTAAGACAAAGCGCATCACGAAATTCCCCTTATGTAGAAGAAACCCATGTTCAGCAACAGGCAAGGCTGTGAGCCAAGCCGAGGATCCCTTCTCTTGAAATATAGCTCAACTGAGCTGTGGACTTAGCTGTCCTAGTATGTCCTGTGCTCGTTGTTGTTGAAGCTCCCTTCTCTGTTTTTTCATGCAGTTCTTTTCTTTCTGGATATCGTTTCTCTGTACTACCTGGTGGGGGTCTTGTGCTACAATCAGGGCTACAAGGGGTGCTGTGATGTGTTCAGATGCTTCAAATGCATGGGTTGATTCTGACATGGGGTTGGCCAGTCCCATTCCACCCAGCCTGACGGGGAGGGCTAGGAGATCTCGTTCGGTTGCCGAACTAGCTACTCAACCAGTGAGTGCAGGGATGAAGTGTTGGTGGATGGTTGTTTCCAGAGGACGGAGCAGATCCTGAATATCCGGTATGGTCCTGGAGGTGTAGTTCCAGCGGGATGAGAGGCCGTGAATGAAAGTGGCATAAGCGGCATGAGGTTGAGTAGAGGCAACGGCCGATAAGTGCAAGATCTCTTCAACCCACTCCCTAACTTTGCCTGAGACATATTCTTCAGTAAAGGTGTTGGCACCAAGTGCGGCACCAAGGTGCCATTTTCCATGGGTGGTAATATGGACATCGGTGTTAGCAAAGAGGGCTTTCGCCTTGTTCTCATGCTCTTCCTTTACGATCAGGTAGGGTTTTGTGCTGTTGGGATAGTAGCCGAAGTTAGGGCCAACATGCTCAACCTGGTCCCACCACTGTCTCAGGCTCTCACATGACCCTGCGCCTGTCGCGTCGTCAGCAAACCAGACCTGCTTCACATCAGGAGAGTTATGCAGACTTCCAAGCAGAGCACCTCAACTGTATGGGGGCTGTAGCCAGGCCCAGGTGGTTTCAAAGGATCAATCAAATTAACCCCTATCCTTGATTCTTTTCCACACTCAGGGTGCCTAACCTGCTAAAGTAACCTTTGCTGTACTATACGCGTCTCTGCTGCTATCACAACGCCGGAGCCTAGTAAAGTATGGTGTGGTGTTTTATCTGGCTGGGCACAGCGACATTGCAGACTGAGGTCTGCAAGATCAAGCAATTCGAAGGCTATTGCCGTATACTCTCTGAGCTGTGAATGTGTTCCAAATTCAGTGAATGCTGTGGACACTCAACAAAGACCAGCAGGGAAAGAGATCCAGGCCTTGAACAAAATCAGTGTTTGACATTAGCTAGATCCACTGAAAGCCTTCTTAAAATTTTACTATTCTCGAAGCATTTCAAATGCTATTATTGTAGCAGTAATTTTATGCCGTAACCTAAACTATGCTCACGCCACAGAGTGACCGTAGAATGAAATTAATGTTTTTGTTGACATCTGCTCAATGTATATGTGCATGTGTGCGTGTGTGTTCCGTTTTTTGTGTATGTGCATGTGTGTACATGATGTATGCATATGCATGACATTAGCTATTATTTACTTGTGAGTTATACTTTGTAGGTGGCCTGAAGGTCCCCCCTCATGAACGTTCTCTCACAAACATTCCCTCACAAAAATATAAACGTTCCCTTGTGACGTGTCCGTTGCTCCGTGCAAATGTTCCCTCATGATTGCTGTCCATACGCAGTGGTGTTTTCAGTTGTTGTCACTTGTGCTTTGCTGTTTTGGGTGATTTGTTTGTTGATTATGGAATTGGAGAAAGCCATACCACAGTGCAGTTGAATTGGTGAACTAGCTTACCAGCAGCGCACTTGGTGACCTGTTCTGAATTGAATTATTTTAGCCACAACAGTAGGGCTGAGCGATTATTTCGATTATGCGATTAATTGTGATTATCTCTAAGCGGTGATTGCAGCAATCGTGACTGCGATGTTAGTCAGAGGAGCAAAAGTGCTTATGGGTTTTCATGAATATACTTAGCAGGACTGTGAATCAATAATCAGGACTATGAATACGTAAGCACTGCGTGACCATGGCTTCTATCCCAAGGCTTCTAGGTCCGTGGGTTCTCTGTCAACTGTGGCTTCTGTCCACCATGGTTTCTGTCCACCATGGTTTCTGTCCACCATGGCCTTGTGACTTTTTGAATGGTGTCTGCAGGTCTCCTTCAAATGGCATAATCGTGATATAATCGATAATCGCGATTATATGGATACAATAATCATGATGTTGGAAAATCCACAATCACTCAGCCCTGAACAACAGTGCCCAGAACAGCAAAGCACAAGCTAGTAACAGCAACTGAAAATACCACTACACATGCATGTTCATCAGCGATTTAGTAAATAGAGGAAACAAACCCTCACATCGCCTTTTGTGAGGGAAAGAACCGGTGGGAAGTAACGTTTTCTTGGACAGAAGAATGCGAGGACAGAAGCATAACAAGGGATCGTACACGAGAGAACAGTTGTGACAGAATTTGTGAGGGAATGTCTCTGAGACCACAATACATTAGTTTCCTGTGTAATGCAACATTTCTGCTGACTAACCATAGTTGTATCTCATTTCTTTCACCCTTCCTGCCATCCCTCCCTCCCCTCCTCTCTCCCTCGTCCTCCCTTCCCCTCCCTCCTCACCCCTCCACCTCCCTCCTCCCTCCTCCCTCCCCCTCCTTCCTTCATTCTCCCTCCTCGCTTAATTTTTCCTCCTCCTCCTTCCCCCTCCTCCCTTCTCTTCTCTCCCTTCTCCTCTCCCCCTTCTCCTCCCCCCCCCCCCCCCCCCCCCCCCCCATCCTTCCGTTTTTACTTCCTCCTCCCCCATCGATACTCATTCACACAGAGCCACCAAAGTTTACAGTGAGAGATAGGACGATTTCAGCCTTAGTCGAGAGGCCCATAGTCTGCAACAAAATCAGCGCTGGCTGTACATCTTCAACCCGTCCATACTCATGAGGATTGAGGTGACTAGGTACGAAATGAAAGTATTCGTGTAAATAGCAGTGTTTCCCCCAAAGGAGTGTACCAGGTGCTCCCCTTCCTTTCCCAGCCTAATTTCCTTTGAGGTGGTCATTGATTTGCATTTGATGCTGTCATATTTTTACTTCCTACCCTGTGACCTTTCGGGTAAACAGGGTTCATTGGGGGGGGGGGGGGGGTGAGGGGGTCTCCATTGCCTTTTCACATTCCCTACTGGAAAAGAAAATGGAATGGCACAAACCAGCAGTTCAAATCGCAACAATTTCATACATGTGTATGTACATGACATTGTGGCAGTCCTTGGTAGGAATTGAACAATATTCCTGTTTTGTCAATTTTCCTTTGTCAACTCCCACTTTGGCAACATTTACCAAGTTGAATTGGCAAAGCGAGAAATTGACGAAGTGGGAATAAGTTGACAAGTGGGAATCATTAAATTGCTGCATATCAAGTGTGAGTTCTGTAAGCCCTTGCTCTTTGATGACACCGGGCTTTTGAATGTGCTTGAGCTCAGAGTCTAGTAAGTTGAGATCTCCCAATGGACCCACTCTGGGAGGAACGCTAGAGCCATTAGTTGCCAAATGGAGAGTTGAAGTATATCATTGCTACAGCACTGCACTTGTAGCCCATGGTTTTAGACAGCTCTCCATACAGCCTCATTCCCAGGCCGTGTAGGAGAAACAGCCTGGGAACTCCAGACGACAGACAGACTGACGGACGGACAAAACCGATTGCTTAACCCCGCTTCGCGCATGCATGCGTGTGGTAATAATTTGGGGGAGGGGCACTGTAAAGTGTAGTAATTGATAAGGTGTACATGTACATATTGAACTAGTCTCGGTACCAGACCCTCGCACGCGCAGAGGAGGGTCTGGTGTACTTGCATACATAAAAATTTGAACTCCGCGGAATTTCGACGGGATTGGTTGATTGCTGTTCCATTACATATCTCAAACATTTTCTCACGCAAACACGTGTAACATGGAGAATTGGTCTTGGAGTGACTGAACTGAACTGAACTGAATTTATTTCGTCATACAATGACAGGGTTACACAAAAGGTTGACCTATACGAGTGCTCCCCTTACACATACAAACATAGACTAAAGGAAAAGCAAGGAAAATAAGCTTTACAATGAATGAGTAAAGCACTATACTAATTTAGTGGGTTAAAAGAACTTGTACAACTTATACTTAAAGGAAGGCAATGAATGAGCAGAAACAATATCTAAGGGTAACGAATTCCAAACAAAGGGACTATTAACAAAAAAAGAAAATCTAAATGCATTAATACTTGAAGGGATGCAAAATAAGGATAAACTATGGGATCTAGTTGATATAGATGGATTAAAACTATAGTAATTATCAAAACAGATACAGTCCAGGTTGTTAATAATTTTGTATACCTGGCAGCAGCTCAGGATGGTTCTCCTTGTGCTGAGGGGCTTCCAGCCAAGGTGAGTGCAGGCATCTTCATATGTTCGTGACCAAGAATGACTTTGCTGGGACCAGCGGCAGCAGATCCATCTTGCACCTCTCTTTTGGATCTTTTCAAGAGCATCAGTGTCCTTTAGATGCGGATTCCAGACAGGTGCGCAGTATTCCACATGGGGTCTGACTAGCGAGACAAAAGCGTTCTTTTTGGCCAATTCACTGCAACCACACATCGACCTTTTCAATAGCCCTAGCATCCTGTTGGCCTTCGCTACTTTTGTGGCAATGTGATCACCCCAGTTGAGTTTCTTGTTAATCACCACACCCAGATATGTGAAAGAGTCCACCCATTCTAGGGATACTCCGTTAAGATTGTAAGCAGGTGCTAGTGATGTTTTCTTGTTAGTAATCTGAAGCACCTTGCATTTAGAGAGGTTCAGTTGAAGTTGCCAGGCAGCTGACCACCGACAGATTTCATTGAGGTCATCCTGGAGAGTTTCCACATCATCTAAGCTGTTCACTTCCCTATAGATAGCACAATCATCAGCAAAGGTCCTAGAGTGAGATATGACTGATCCTCCGATATCATTTGTATATATCAGGAATAGCAGTGGGCCCAGGATGGATCCTTGAGGGACTCCCGACGAGACAGTAGCCCAGTCTGAGGTGCATCCCTTGGCCATCACTCTCTGCCGCCTTTTCATCAAAAATGATCGTAGCCAACTAAGCAGCTCACCCCTGACCCCAATATCATCAAGTTTCATCAAGAGTCTTTCGTGGGGAACTGTGTCAAAGGCTTTAGAGAAGTCCAGAAACACAATGTGAGAGGAGGATCTCCTCTCCAAGGTTTGTGCCCAGTGGTGCACTACTTCCAGCAATTGGGTCTGACACGAGTGCCCGCTTCGGAAACCATGCTGGGACACTGATAGTTTATTGTGTTCATCAAGGAAGGACATAACACTATTGTAGACCAGGCGCTCGAGAACCTTGATGGTAATGCAGGTTAGACTCACTGGACGGTAGTTCCTTGGGTTGTGCTTGGACCCCTTTTTGTATATTGGTGTGACGTTCGCACTAGTCCAATCTGATGGTAGCTCGGCCGTTCTGAGGGATAGGCAGAAGAGTTTTGTGAGAGGTTCTGCAAGCCAGGGAGCCCCTTCCTTTAGCAGTCTACCGGGGATGTCATCTGGGCCGCAAGCCTTTGTAGAGTCGATTTTGCACAAAATGTTATAAATATCTTCCTCACTTAAAGGCACATTCTGAATCGTGACAGAGAGATCGAGACAGCAATCGAAGCGACATTCAGCAAGCTAGGATACCCCGCAGCGAATCCCGAGCAGCTGGAAGCTGTGAAGGAGTTTGTCAAAGGGAAAGACGTGTTCGTCTCCACGCTGACTGGCAGTGGAAAGTCCCTCTGCTACGGTAGTCTTCCACTGGTGTTCGACCTTTTGCGCAGCGGTTCCACAGTCACCAGGAGGAAGATCATCTCGTCACTGAGTATGCCATGTCATATCCCGGAATCCATGCAAGCCTAACATTTATATAGTCAGACCAAAGACTACAGTTGAAGAAGTCTTTGCCCCTATTGTCGACGATATTCAAGTCAACAAACAGACTGCACAGCGCACCATCATATTCTGCCGTAACTTCAGGGAGTGGTTTGATATATTCCACTACTTTCGGATGCAACTCAAGCTAGATAAGTACTACCCCCCAACAGCTCCGCATCTCTCTAAGTACAGATTGGTGGACATGTTTACCAGTGTTACTGACGAATCAGTGAAGACAAACATAATTAGAAACTTTACCTCACCTAATGGACACTGCCGGGTTGTGATTGGAACAATTGCTTTTGGGTTGGGGCTTGACTCTCCTAATGTACGCAGTGTCATACACTGGGGTCCATCATCAGATATGGAATCATATGTGCAGGAAAGTGGCCATGTTGGACGAGATGGCCTGCCAGCTATTGCAGTTCTGAATTACGAGAAATCAGATCTCATTAAAGTCAAGGGTGTCTCGGAAGGCATGAAAATGTTGAAGAATGTAGGAAGCATTTGTTGTTCCGTGATTTTGATCAAGGTGTAGATGCAGTGGTAATTACTCCCAACTGTGTAAATGTTGTGATATCTGTTGAATATTCAATGTTGGTAACTAAAGTGATTTAAGTGGTGATGCATGCATCATTATTAATGTACATAGTAACCATATATAGCTTCTTCATCTTCTGTATGAATCTCAATGAAATTATTCTTTTTGGATTCAAACCAGCTTTCACCAATCGATAGTTCCAAAGCGATTTCTCCTGCTGCCGGTGCATCCTTCCAGGAACTTCCACAGATACTTTCGACCTTTCATGTAGTTCTTTTATTATCAGCTTAGCATCATCTCTGACAGATGCAGGTGAATGTTTACCGCTCTGATATGGGATGTCATTTACTTGATCAAAATTGTCACACACCTCCAGCGCAGTATGCAAACACTTAGCTGCCCTTGACACACTGTTCTCAGTGATGTTCGCACCGAGACCCAACATGGACATCCATGTGAAAGTCACACGCCACATTATTTCCCTTTCCTCCCTTAGAGTTGACAAACCTGGACCACATCAAATGAAATGCTATGTTTGGTGCAAGACCATAGCGTTGCAGGTGGAGGTTGAGAGCTTCAAGTGAATATTTGATTCTACCAGATGCACAAAAGTGGAGAAGCAAGTACTGCCAGGTTCTGTAAACTCTTTCTCCATCTCCCTCCTTCACACCATCATCCAATTCGAATACAAACATAACACTGTGCAGGCATACTCATATACACTGTCACGACTTGTGTCAGGTGGGAAATTTTGGTGGTGTGGGCATGCAAGGGACGAACTGACAAACTTCTGGAGCAAGTTACCAATGTAAGCAAACAGCACGAGCCACTTCTCAGCTTTAGAAGATTTGACGGCATCTTTCAGACACTGATTCTGTGGACTGTCAGATATGTCTCGCATTCCAAAGAACTGGAGAGTAGCAGCTAATGATATGACCGACTCCAACTGTCTGGAAGAAATCTTCAGTCGCATTCATGTCATTTCGTACGTCCTTCACAACATTCCTCCTGTTAATCAGGTTGCGTAGCTGGAACAAGGTGCCACCTTCCTGACTGGAACTGCATCTGTACAAAATACTCCAGCAGACCTGCCATAAGAAGTATTCATTATACAGAAGTCTGCATTCACAATCCAATTCACACATAATTACATGCAATTACTCCAAATATTGCACATCATTTTTATGACATATTCTTGGTACCAGACCCTCACACAAGAGGGTCTGTGTGAGGGTCTGGTACCGAGACTATTTATGACCATGCAGGTGGTAATTATGCATGTGTAAGGTGTATATGCGTATTTTTCCTGGAGGCAGGATTTGAACTATACCCTAGCCGTATCGAACTATCTAGTATCCGTAGTAGTACCTTGCAAAGGCACACCTTCGCATGCCAATCTTCAGCAACAGGTACTATTCCCTCCAGTCGTGCAGAAGCAGTATCTGAAGTGCTGAGTACATTCTGTATGTTCCGACTCCTTTCAACCATCAGCTGATCACCCCCAAAGAGGATAGGGTGCACCAGTTGCTGTACAACAACAACAACATCTTCCTCTGTATCATCTATGTCAACTGTCTCGCTGGTTGTGTGACAAATGGAACGTATCTGTGAACGACCTTCAATATTTCCAGCATTTCTGTTTGCTTTTGAACAGCACACCCAGTGGAACCTGTACATGGTGTGGAAAAGTATGCAATTTCAGATGGAGATTTGTTGCATATCCATAACAATAGACTCCTGGTGACGGCAGGTCCATTACTATAACTTTTTCAGCAACATTCCTATGTTGTGTACACTTACCACTTCTGACTTCTGTGACATTTGTTCAGTGTATGGATGGTCGATGTGTGCTGGCACACAATCTGCGAACTTCTGGAAAAAGGGAACATGCTCACACACTACACGGGCAAATAGCACACAGTAATTGTCAAGGAGCTTCTGTTGTCATCTGTTGAGGGCAAGATGTCATCAAGGGTCAGGCAGAGGAGCTCTCCGTAGGATGGCTGTGAGTCGGAGTTGGCTGTTTCAGGAGGTGAAACTCTTGCTTTCACACCATAGATGTGAAAATTATTCATCATCTGTGCCTGCTTGTCTTCTCTCGTGTAACGAGGCTTCACCTGTTTGATGAGAGAACATAGTATGCATTACTTGTTGAAACCCCTGAATTTCCATTTTCAACCCAATTTTTCAAACCCCTCACGCTATTGTATACCTTCTTATCAATTATTGTCTCCAACAATCTTGATTTGTTCCCAGACTGATCCCAGTCTGGGAACGATGCAACATCTATGTGCCCAATGCCGCACCATACTTTTCTAGGCTTGGTGTTGTGGTAACAGCGGGACAAGCTTGTGTGTGGAATCAACGGTAGAGAATCCCCCAACTGAAAATGCAACCCAGTGATCTTCTCAATGAGATCGCTTCAATTAACACCTTTTTGAAACATACAGGGTTAGCCCAGTTGCGACCGCCGTAGCGCAAGCCAAGTATTGCAATTCGTTCCAATTAACGCACATGCCACATGGCAACCACACTCAAGTCGATCGCGAGCAATGGCGACCAAAGGGAAGACAAGACATTATTACAGCACTCACAACTTAGCCAGCGCAGTGAATTTCGGTATATAAGTGTCATTGAACGACAGCGATCACGGCCGTTTGGTCTGAATCTTTGTGTGCCTTCCCTATATAAATTCTTATGGGCTTATGGGAGCTCATGATGGCATTTGCCATCATTGGTTGGTAAAGAAAATCTGTTAATTTTATATGCACTGTCTCTTCATTCCCATTCACCTTTAGATTCATGACATTCTAGTGAAGCCCACTAACCATGTATCGTAGGAAGGCACTACTTTTGAGTAGTAAACTTTGGATGCTGAGTGATGAAACTTTAGTGTATAGTAGATGTTTAGGCTGCAATTGCACAGTCACGTCGGCTTGTCTACCTGAACTGTAGTAGTATTGCTATGGAGACCATTGAACATGTATGCAGCAGAAATTTATTATGTTAATTACAGTATCTGATCATGATGTGAAACAATTAAGATTCTGATTTCCAGGTTCATGCAGCAATCTAGTCTCATTCCCAGACCCTCCCTGGGAATGAGACTATAGCAGTAATCAGAAGCCAGAGTTTACATTAGTATTCAATATCTACATACATATCCATGCATGTCTGCATGGTACAGTACTGAACATTATACTGGAGGTTACTGCTTGAGATTACTGAACACTGCAAGTCTTATTACTGTGGAACTACAACACCACTAACATGACTTGTACAGATTGACTAGCCTCGTTCCCAGTCCCACGCCCAGCTTTTCGTCGCTACTTAGTACGATAAAGTAGCGACGAAAAGCTGGGCGTGGGACTGGGAACGAGGCTACAGATTGACATTGTTGCATATGATATGATGCACTTGTTCCAGAACTAACTGTAACGTCCATACCCATGCACCCTCCATTCCAAAACTCCTATACTGTGTACAGACAGTTTCTTAATTGCTAGCTTCATTGTGCAGTGAGGCACGACTTCAGAGATACTCCCATCTGTCGTGAAATGGGTAGTTGGTTGATGAGCGTCCTTCTTGTCTTGCTCAACATGATCTACTGAAAGGATGTGTAGGAGCAGTTGCTTCACTTGCTTCATCATACAATGGGACAAAAATGAATTCCCCTTCAGGATCATCCCTATCTCTAGTCAGACGGAGTGCATGGCTGCATTTCTGAAGGTTGATCAACCTCTTCGCTGCTGTTGTAATCCTCTTCTGGTGCAGCTGCATTCACAATCTGTCATTCACGAAAATGGTTCCTTCTGCATCTTAAATTCCAGATTCAAATGCCAACATGATACAGAATTCCTCCCATACACATGTGCAGATGACTTCGAACTTTGTGCAGAAGAGGGTATATGACTTGTACATGTGCAGATGAGGGATGGAAGACAATACACTTGCTATATGCGCTGTGACAAGTGCAGATGAGAGGTGGAACACAGTCACTAATTGTGCTATGCAGATGAGGTCAAATTTGTATATACCTGCTAAGCATAACACGTACAGCTAGCTAAAGCAAAATTGAATTAGGAGAGCCAGCAAACTACTCCTTTAATTGATATTCATGTGGCAAATGGGTGCTACTTTTTTACCTCATGCATGAATACACTGATGAGGTCGGGCAGATAAGTGGTTGTAACTCAGGGTACAAAATTCATGTATAGATTACCATGGCAACCAAACTTTGCAGGTATGCAGTACTGAACATGGAATGGGAAAATGATCAGGCCTTGATATTGGACTATAAATGCCCAATTATAATTATATGGTCAGCATGAGGTGTCCTCACCATAATGTTACTAATGTAATCTGGGGTTCCAACTAAATAGTAGCTATTCGGTATGAATGACAAGGAGAGACATCCTAATTTCTTATATGCAATAACTAGACAAGTGTTGATAATTATTGCCCTATGTACTGTTTTTATACTTACTAGTTATTGCTGTGCATTGTTGGCATTCTGCGCTATCCTACTATACTGATTTTTTGTGGTCAAAGCATATTGGAGTTATATGGAGGCACAAAGTTTGCACTTTATACTTTTTCCTGTATTGTGTGAGTCAAATGAAGTGAGAACCCACAACTTTGATATTAATTAATTATAACATATCAATGACTTGCCACAAGTTATGAAAAAGTAGATATAACAGTTGCTAAGATTCCTAAAAATTTGAATGCCACAGCAATTTCTTAACTCTTATTATGATATCCCATATAATATTCTGTAGTAGCTGAGGTTATACTGTTATAATTATAGTGTACACTGAAGCAACTAGTTTGTGCGATGGGGGATGATGGTAAAGCTTCTCTCTGCATGATTTTTACGGGCTGATTTTGTACACCATCAATAGCAGCTTGTCTTATCCAAGAATAATATACCACCTGAGGATGTGGTACACTCCAAACAGGCAAGCCCCAGAGGGTGGCTCATTTGTACTAGCCTAGACCAAAACCATGAGCATGTCAAGGAATCAATGTGGAGTGCAATATAGTTCTTCATTGAGTACACTGCATGAAACCATGCTTGGCATACCGAAGTAGCATTGACATTAATATGCCACGTTATGTGCATATGGTTATATCTTATGTATCCCATTGATCTGCTCCAACTTACCTTGGAGTATGTTTCGAAGGCTTGCAGAAGATAATAATGTACATGAACCTCACATGGAAAGGATCAAATAACACCTTCTGTATAGTGAGTTGCATCTAGCACATCACTTGCATGTAACTACTCACCTCTATTTTCACAATTATCGAAATTTCCTCGTGCATGCATGGTACTACCAGTTAGGTGCGCACGTAGCTATGGTCTAACATTGTTTGCTGTGAGAACTTACTGAAAATGAAGTAGCTATGGTTTAAATAGCCTCATTCAATTAGGCAATGCGGGAGTAGGGCAAAAGTGCACTTTCTGCATGGATGCTAACTGCATATGCATGGTAAGCAATCTTCCAATGATATACGAAATATAAATAAAAACCAATTCCCGGTTTGCAGTAAAACATCATGAGAACATGGTTATCTTCTTCAGGATTATAATAAAGAAAAAGTATTAGAATGGGAGAAGGGCATGTAGAGAGAGATTTATTCAGCCCCCAAAATATAGCCTGTTCTTTATTCCATTTTCAGTGAAGCCCCCCGCACCTGGAACTTATAGCCTTATTCTGTACCAGATTGACTCCTTTAAAAAGAATGTATCTGGTTATTTGTAGCTGTGCTGTTATGTGGTTATTTGTAGTGGTGTGACAACAAGGAACAAGTGGAACAAGTGAAGGTTAGCAATTGCAATTACTACTGAAGGCAGTACTGATAGCACTTGTTTCTTGTCGTCTTGAGGGTACATACTCGTATTAGCAGTTGCATGTTCTTATTTATGTTTCCTGTGTCATTTGACATGATTTTTATAGGCTAAAAAAAACTGGGTTACTTATATTAAATATACTATTATCTGTACATTGTAGTAATAGCTGTTGCACCAGTGCATGTCTATCTAATAAATTTGACACTGAAATTTCATTGCAATTTTTGTGCAGTGCACATACGTGTTGGCTACAAAATTTCAACAATTAATCTCTTGTCTTGGCTTTACCTAACGTAAAAGTTACCCTATGTATATGCAACTACCATGCAACCTTATCTAGGGAAAGATTTACGTAATTTTGCCTAAAGAGGGTTTTCCTGTCATTTATGACAGAATTGGTTATGAATCTCATTTAAATTCCCTCCATCATCACCTGTGGGCACCCCTGATATTCCTAATCACTTAACGCAAAACTCCAATAGCAGCAATAGCGGAAGCTGCCAAAGTGAGACGTGAACAGCGGCATGTGCAAAGTGAGCCGGACAAACATGCTGTACGTACAAGGGCCTCCTGACAAATCCTGCCACTTCAAAGGTGCGTGCACGAAATGATACGATAGGTATACCATAATCGCACGGATTCAATCTGCTTCTTAATATTGACAAACTGAAGTTTACATAATAATTATGTAGCAGGAAACGTTGAGATCTGCGGCAGAAAAGGCCAAAGAAAAAATAAGACAGCCATTGTAATGGATGATGATGACGACTTCATGGACACAACCATGGCCGCATAAGGTAGTATTAGCGTTGCTTGCTGTTGAATTAGACTTATTCATTTTTCAGCACTGGTGAAATCAGCTATAAGCCTTCATTCAAATTTCATGTACAAGATACGGGAATTGCTTCACCGGTACAATTACCAACTATGATGGGTGCTCTGGAAAATATTTGTGGAGTTTACTTTCCTTCCGATGGTGAAGTGGTATACATACACCCCAACCACGAAGATGTTGATGTAACATCATCATTGGGTTAAGAAAGTGCAGTGAATTTTGCTATAGCCATTTATCCGTTATCCACCGTATATCATCACATGATCTATATCATCAGTTGATATGATGGTACAATACCATAAAATAATGATGGTATCACAAAATTAATGAGATTCATGGTCATCAAATTATAGGACTATCTCTGTTGATGTGAATCCCCACGGAAGGTTCCTGGTTTCCTATATAGATGAGACTCATGAGAGGTGATACCAAGGGTACCCCACTGGTGATTCCAGATGGAGTCTGTCATAAATGACAGGAAAACCCTCTTCAGGCAAATGACGTAAATCTCTCCCTTGGTTGGTGGTTGCCTATAATATAGGGAAACTTTTACGTTAGATGTGAATCGGGGGTACCCCTTTGGTGACTTGTGATGGAATCTAAATGAAATTCATGGTCAATTCTTTGATGAATTGCAGGAATATTCCTTTTGAGGCAAATGATGTAAATCTTTCCCTCATATATAGGGAAACTTTTATGTTACATAAGAATCAATAGCAGGGGTACCCCTTTGGTGACTCTTGAGGGAATCTAAATGAGATTCATAGTCAATTCTTTGAGGAATTGCAGGAATATCCCTTTTGAGGCAAATGACATAAATCTTTCCCTGGAGAAGGTTACACAGTGTACCTTCTTTGGGGCATTTTACGTTCAATGAAAGCACGTAATTCTATCCCATGGCCCATGAGTAACCCAAGGTGTAAATGACGTAATTCTTTCCCATGAGTAACCCATGGGAATGGTAACGTAATTCTTTCCCATGAGTGACCCATGGAAATTTCCCCAAAATTACACCTCTGCACTGCATGAGTCTGCAGGTAGTTTATATTTCAAGATGTGGGTGGGTCTGAATAGGCCAGTTCCAGACCGGCACTGACTTTGTGCCTGGCGATGTAAGGGTTGGCATCGGTTCCATGAATCTAGTTATTGTTATCTCACGATATACGCGGGTACATGTAACCTTAATGCACCCCTTTTCAACCCTGTGCACTAACTTTCACGTTAACAAGTAGCTCACATCAAAATTTTAATGGTCATTTGTAAGTTCATTGGCACAAACTAAATTTCATAAGAAATATGCATTACATACACCCAAGTGAAGTACAATTGAGTGATCTGTGACCAAGGTAGTCACTGTTTCAGCACAATTTTATTTTGGACAAATATCACATCAGCTACCTCCGTAAGAACAAACATTTCTGGTTTCCCCTCCGCTATAGATGAAAGATAATCAACGCATTTCTGCACAACCATGGGTGGGTGTTTCCTCATCTTTGTGTGTGTAATGTGATCAAGGAAATAGTGATCCGAAGGGCTTTTAAATCCTCCCTTGAAGCAGTGTGTCACATCACATGGCCCTTGTGAGACTTCCAGATGATATTCAATGCCCATTTCATCCAGGATTTCAATGATGGAGTCTGAAAACCACAACGATTTCTTGTGTTCATGAAGCCAAAAGCGATCATACAGCTCACTCAGTGGGTATCGGTGGGCATTCACAATTATCAGGTAACCAGAGGGTTTAAGATGTTTCGTAGCGTATAACAAGACTGGCAGGATAGCTTCCACATAGTACAGGACGTGCACCATGATGATCAGGTCCGAGGGGCCGAGATCGTCAGGGTTCAGCTGCTGGAGATCGCTCCTCTTTACCTCCACCTTCACTCCTTGTATTTGCTTCAGCAGCTCTTGAGCTGTTTGACACGACACCTCATTCACATCCACCCCAATGTACTGCAGGTTTACGTTTGGAAATGATGCAGTAAGCCTAGAAAGAACCCTCCTATCAAATTCCCCGTCCCCACAACCAATACTGCAAAGTTTAAACGTTTGCATGTGCTGTGTTGTAATCATTTTGCTAGCCGTCTCAACAATTAACCCAACATTTTTGTCGGTCACTGAGCTTAGCTTCTGCATCTCTATGTACTGCTGTGTGTATTCAGGGTCATCCATGTCTTCAGCGTAAGACGGTACGATGGGGCTCTCTTCAAGAAGTTGGTCCAACTCCTTTAAGATCACCTGAGGTGTCTTGCCATCCATCCCTATGGACAAAAAGCAACCAATAGTGAGCTGGAACCATAGCAGACACTGAAAATATGATTGACTTTAGACTTCAGAATTTCATAAACTTCTACACACAAAATACACTGAATGCACACAGGATATAATACCCCAAGGAAACAAATGCTACTCACACAAAAGAAAGAAAGAGAAATTCACACAAATAAGATTCAGTGCAACTTTGTGACACACACGTTGTGAAATACCACCCTGGGTAGTTACAGTGGTTTTCATGGTAACCCAGAGCCTAAAAGGAGGTACTGTAACACTCCCCCCCCCCCCCATTGGAAAAGTATTCCTACAGAGCAAATACATTCATCTTCACGATTCCAGTGGCTGCAACTCTCCACCCAACAGCCACGGTTGCTGCTGTGTAATTTGAAAGATTCCAGAGTAGTACGTAGCTGTACACAGCCAGATAGCAGATACAGATACATAGTCCACAGAACCTTCAACCTTCTAGCAATGATGAAAGTGTTAATTTCCACGCTTACAATTTGGTCAATCATAAGCAAAACTACAACTATACATACATATATACAATGTGTGTTTTACCATTTCAGTGCACTCAAACAAACACTTCGAGTATCTGACAAGATTGGTGGGCACCTCACTTTACAGGTAATTGAGCTAAAAGTGAGGAGAGGCTACTTTTTCACGACACTAAAGCCAGCACAACCAAGAGCTAAGCAATAGAACTATAGGACTACAATATTTCCGCGAATAGATGCCGCCCTAGAATAGACGCCGCCCTCGAATAAACGCCGCACAATTGGAGGAGCTGAGTGAAATAAATGCCGCCCTCGAATAAACGCTGCGGCGGGTTAGCACATACTTAAAATATGACGTACATGCACACTTCGATCCAACACTGAGTCGTGGAAGACAGTCTGAGTCCTTGAGCTCGTCGTCATCCCCCTCCATATCCTAGTAGGGCAGCCCTGACACTGCACATCCAGCTTCAGACTAGCCGTAGAACTGCTACCAGGGTGAAACCTGACACCAAGTAGCTCCATGCCACTGTCTACGGGACACTATATACAGTGGACCCGAGGACCCGGGACCCGGGGACCCGAGAACCCGGGACTGGGGACCTGAGGACCCGGGACCGGGGGACCCGAGGACCCGAGGACCCGGGACTGGGGATCCGAGGACTCGAGGATCTTCAGCTGTTACGGGAGACGAAATGCAATTACAAGCAATCTGTCTGTACTAATGTAAAAGCCCAAACTCACGGTTAATACTTACAAGTAGCTTCGCTCGCTTCGCTCGCTCAGCTACTTCCCCCTCGTTCGCCTACGTGAGTAATCCGGTGCCGGATAGCTCTCTGTGCAGAGCTGCTGCTCCCCGATTGCGTCCACTTCAGCTGCCGCTCCCCGCGCGATTGCATCGATCCGTTCAACTGCTGCTGTGGAGTGATCCCGGCTTGCATCCGCTTTCAGCTGCTGCTCACCGCTTGCGTCCGCTTCAGCTGCTGCTCTCGACTGCGTCCGTTTCAACTGCTTCCCGATTGCGTCCGCTTCGGCTGCTGCTCCCCGATTGCGTCCGCTTCAACTCTGCTCCCCGATGGCGTCCGCTTCGTCTGCTGCTCCCCGATTGCGTTCGCTTCAACTGCTGCTCCCCGATTGCGTTCGCTTCGGCTGCTGCTCCCCGCCAGCTGTTCTGGAAGATTCAGGGCCAGTCATGTCCACTATTCTCGAATATTCATCGTGGAGTTTGAGGTTGAAGTACAAAGGTCGCGCGTCACTATAGTCTAGTCCCGCCCCACAAACATCCCACTTCCGTTACACACAGACACACAAACACACAGTTAAAATCTGATGTTTGTTACCTTGAGTATGCAAGTCAGCTTTGCACAACCAGATCAATACTTGGCCTCGTTCCAAGGCCGTAATCCTGGGATCCAGGCTGGATAGTTAATTAAACTTGTAACAAAATTAAAGTTCAAAGTGCAGTGCTATAGATACGTACATGACAAAAGCCTTGTGTCGTGTGCGAGAGTCTGACTTCGCCGGAGAACGAGTTACAAGCTAGAGGATAATGCTGTATGCTGAAAATGTGTTCCAATTTGTGCCAAGCTGATCTTGCATACTCCAGGCAATGATATAACCTAGCCTTGTACCCAGGCCTTCAATCGCGGGGGGAAGGCCTGGTACACACTGTTTGCATATGCGTTTAATTTAAATGTAAATATTACGTCAATTTTAATTGTGACGTTTGCGAATGGGTTGGGCTTAACAGATGACGTTTTGGGTATACACACCCGGATACGCGTGCATGAGAGCGATCAAAGGGCTCACAACAAGCACACCACAGCTATTTCCACTGTCTACAAGTCCCTTCTTGTAGTCCACGAGGAAAGGGAGCGCTTGCCATAGCCAGTAGCAAGGGTTCATAACAATAGTGTGCAACTGCCATATGGTATGTAGACCAACCAGTGGTAATGTAGGGATTAGGATAAGATGTCATTAAATAATTTATTTCCCTATATATATAGGGAAAAAACAGTGATACCCTGCACTAAATTTTCCCACAGTGACACTGTGGGAAAAAATAATGACCCTGTCATTAAATATTGCCTATTAATATAGGGAAAAATTAGTGACCTCGTCACTAAATTTTCCCTATGTAGTGTAGGGGAAAAATAATGCCCCTGTCACTAAATTTTGCCTAAATAATATAGGGAAAAAATAGTGACCCTGTCATTAAATTATCCCTATATGGTGTAGGAGAAAAATAGTGACCCTGTCATTAAATTGTAGGTGTGCATTGTTGTCCCGGGAAGGGATCCTTTGACTTCCTGTTAAGCACAGGTGTCAACATACTGCAGCACCTCAGTTTTTCAGTCAGCTAGTAAGTGAACATGGAGATAGATGTGTCTGCTGAGTTAGGGAGTGACTCAAGTTTCAACCAGTCCAACAATGGCTCTCTGTGTGAAAGTAAGTGTACTATTATAGATCAGCTAGTACCATCAAATGGTATTTACTATAGATGTATACATCTGCATGCTACTACCTGTCAGAACCTCACAGTAGCTAGCCCACAACCATTATAAGAAGGTAGAGCTCATTGTTTGTGGTCTCACCATAATTTCTATTGCTATCCAGTACCACCCTGTGAGAATTGTATGGAGCCAGCAGCAGTTTTCTGCAAAGACTGTATCAACCACTACTGCAGACAGTGCTCTTCAATACGACACCAACACCCCAAGCGTAGGGGCCACATTTTGGAAGAGCTAGTGGAAGAGCAACTACAGCATGGAGGTAACTGTACATTAAACGTCTATAATTATATTGGCAAACGTTTTGGCACTTTAAGTTACATTAGTGCTACTCACGTGACCCTCAACGAATCAGACGCCTCAGAATCGATCACATGACGGAGCATTAAATCGCTTATTGCACACTTTAGTGTGCATTATCTAGATAATGCACACTTTTCAAAGATCAAAGGCTGTCTCGGGTCGGTGAGTTGCACTAAGTAGTTTAGATACCACTTTGCCGTGCATTACGGGCTTTAGTGCACTCGGGCAATCTAGTTAACGGTCTCGGGCGGATAATGCACTCGCCTTCGGCTCATGCATTATCTCGCCCTCGACCGTTAACTAGATTGCCCTCGTGCACTAAAACCCGTAATGCACGGCAAAGTGGTATATAAATATTACTTATTGCCGAGTGCCTTAGTGCGAGGCAACTAATCGCGTCACATCGCGTCTGTATATATATTTATCTGTCACATTTAAATTTCCATCACACTTTAATTGCGTGGGGGCGGTTTCTGCGGTCTCTCCCAGACTACTGGTATGCGTTTTGGAGGCGCATGCACATGTGTAGGCACTGCAGTGTGGACCTTTGCTGGCACTATATGATGGTAGCTGTCCCCGCTCGACTGCTCCGTTGTGTGAACTAGCTTATAGGTGAGGTCTGCCAGTAGTTTGATGCTGCTGCTTAGAACCGTTCGCCACAATCAGCTAACTCAGTGTGGATCTTTGCGCTAGGCAAGAGATGCAGAACATCGCTAACGCGTTCGTCCTCCTCTCAGTCACTCGCAACGGAACTTCGCACCTTACTGCACTGGCCCATGAAACCACACCTGTATATATGGAATGCGCACATGTATTGCAAGCATGTGTATTCCTAGTATTGTGTGTACCTATACTCATAACCAAGCTATGTCTTTATCCTCTCCCCTGGGACAGCCAAGGTTGGTGAAACACAAGAGATGATTCTCCATGGACTACTTGCAAAATATTTTGGAGTAGCTACTCTTCATCACTGGCAGCTTCGCACCATAGTGGGCACCCTAGATGGGCGTGATGGTTTGGTGATCCAGCCCACAGGTTCTGGGAAGAGCATCTGTTTTTACCTGCCCCCACTTGTCACCAGAAAAACAGCCCTGGTAGTGACGCCCACAATCAGTCTGATGACGGACCAGGTTGCCAAGCTGGAGAGCAAAGGGATCTCTGCTACCTTCTTGGGAACTGCACAGACCGACAAAAGGATTATGCAGAAGGTAGCCCATGGCTCCTTCTCGGTTGTGTTCACAACACCTGAGACGTTGATCGAACGGAGCACAGGCCATCCTCACAGAGTATTCGTTAAGATGGCTGAGGAAGGGAAGCTCTGCATGGTTGCATTAGATGAGGCTCACCTGATTCAAAGTTGGAAGAACTTCAGGTATGTATTTATTATGTGCAGTACCTGATTCACTTCCTGTGTCTAGTGTAGGACTTAAATCGACCTTTATAGGGAGTTACACTAGCCTCGTTGTGAGATAAAATCTGGGCGGAGGCCTATAGGTTTACACCGTATACTAGTGCATACGTGGTTGACCACGCAGAGATGCCTCGCGGGAAGCTTTGATACAATTTGGCAGTTGCAGAACATAACCACGAGCGATAGCGAGTCTCTGTGAACGGCGAATGTCCAAAGCATAATTTACGTGCGGGGCCACAATGCGTTACAGACAAATATATATAGGTAGTCGCACTAGCTTAGATTCGAACTCCAAACTGCACGATTAGTTGCCTCGCTTCCCGCTTGGCAATAACATATACATACATTCTTCCACTACAGACCTGAGTATGGGAGCCTTCGAGAAGCGAGACATTTCTTTCCCACCACCCCAGTTGTAGCTCTTACTGCCACTGCCCCCACTACACAGAGGCAAGCACTGCTTCAGATGTTGAGAAACCCAACGACAGAGGTTGCCAGTGTAAACAAGCCCAACATTTACTACAGAGTGATGGAATTCAACCCCCCCTCCAAACCTGGTAAGGGTCATCATGGACTGCTATACTATTGTATAGGGCGGAAGTCATAGGACTACCTACCTATGCCTATGAGCAGGCGTTCAGAGCTACCTTTGACCAGGTGAAAGAGGATCATCCAGAGTTCATGGTTGGACAAACCCTAAAAGGAATAGTTCTTGACTGGTCTGACACTCAGCAGAAGGGTCTTGAGAAAGCTGTAGGCAAGGACATTGCAAACAGCGTTGTGAAAGGCTGCCAGGTATGTACAAAAGTACTTCACATGTATAGAGGAGTATAGGAATAGACATGCATGACCATGTGCACTGAATTATACTCCATCTTCAGGTTCACTACCAGAGGTCTGTCAAGAAAGTCAGTGAGAAAGTGAACAGGTGTCACTCGCTAGCACATCAGGCATTTACAACAATTGGATATGCCATCCTTCGCGCCAAGTCAGAGAAAGACATTCTCTCACTTTTTCGAGTCCTTGGAGGCGAAGAACCTCTTGCAACCGCTATATCCATTCTACCAAAAAGCTCAGTCCTAAAGGAGTACGAATCTACCCACAAGCAAGAGAAGTGGAGTGCCTGCTCTAATTGGTCTAAGTGGTGGATGAGACCAGCACACCTTGGTGAGTGAATTATACCACCTGTTGTTATGCCACTGATCAGTTTGACATGTATACTAATGTTGCGTACACAACCACATTCCCCACTACAGAGAAACTAACCCCCAACCACAGTCAGATGGACAAGGAGACGTTCAACAGCCTACCCAGCTCAACTAATGCCGTTGAGTCCCATAATCGCCTCTCCAAGTCTGAGCATGCACAGATCCTCAAAGTAGCGATGATGGGTACCTACAGGAAGGATATGTCCACCAGTCTTGAGCTGATGGCGCAGTCTCGGGGGCTACCAACCACGTACGATGACCTTACAGAGAGTGCTCGTGTGAAAAGATCACGGCAACAGAGCGCATCGCGAAGAAAGAGATTACGGCAGGACCCTGAAGACAACCCTGAGGGACCACCTGACTCGAAGAAGGCTTTTCAGCAAGGTACACAATCAATCTGTTATAATCTTTGCTAGAAACCCATCAACAGCTATACAGATTCACCTACCAAGCCTTCAATGTAAACCTTCTCAGACAAAACACCTTCAAGAAAGAAGAGAAAGCAGGAGACGCCAGGCACTCAATGGGGTACAAAAAAAGGTAAGCAAGTATATCCCAAATGGGGAACTGGGATTCTTCCAACTTCTGCAATGCTAGGTAATGTCTTCCGAGTTCATATGTATGCTTCTCTTTTATGTAGATCCACATGTAGTCGGTGACAGCCCCTGCAGTCCAACAGTTTATTGGATCGCCAAGCTGAACCTGACACCAAAGGATCGTGCTGTTCTGCAAGAGGGGAAGCAGTTGGATGACAAGATTATGGCAGGAGTCGGAATGATCCTGGAATCCCAGTTCCCCGAGCTACCTCCATTCCAACCAACCCTCTACACTCAAGCTCTAGAAAACCTACACCCAGCAAAGGAAACATCATTTTTCTTTCACAATTTCAGCAACCACTGGGCAGTATCACACCTCTCCCAGGGAAGGGTTTACCTGTACGACAGCTTGCAACCAAAGAAAATCATGCCTGAACTGCAAAAGCAACTAGCAACCCTGTATGGCCATGTCGGAAGTGACAAAAAGCTGCAAGTTTTCATGCCTCTGGTTCAACTTCAGAGGGGAGGCGCTGACTGCGGATGCTTTGCAGTGGCTTTTGTCGTCTCTCTTCTTTTCGGGGATGACCCTACCTCTCTCTTGTACAGCCAAAAGGAGATGCGAGGACATTTGGAAGACTGTCTCCAATCTGAACTCTTTACCCCCTTCCCAGCCAGTGAGAAAAAAGCAAAAAGAAAGTCCAAGATTATCGAACTTACAGTTCCCCTTTGAGATTTTTGTGTATGTACAAATGTAGCAGTTGTTTGATGATGCATTTGTGGTGTTCCTAATGAATGTTGCCCGTTGCTTGCCCTACGATTTAGTGACAGGGTCACTACTTTTCTCCTACACCATATAGGGATAATTTAATGACAGGGTCACTATTTTTTCCCTATATTATTTAGGCAAAATTTAGTGACAGGGGCATTATTTTTCCCCTACACTACATAGGGAAAATTTAGTGACGAGGTCACTAATTTTTCCCTATATTAATAGGCAATATTTAATGACAGGGTCATTATTTTTTCCCACAGTGTCACTGTGGGAAAATTTAGTGCAGGGTATCACTGTTTTTTCCCTATATATATAGGGAAATAAATCATTTAATGACAATGTCTACGGAACCGTAATGTAGTAGCAGCCGCTGGCTTCTAAGTGTGAAATTGTGATTACCACAGAGTTTACACAGCCTATGTACATGTTAACCACACTGTTTGCCATATCATACTGCCGAGATGGTGGTAGTGGATACCATATGGCAGTTGCACACTCTTATTGTTATGAACTCTTGCCAGTAGGTAGCCACACGAACATGTCGCTGCCTTCGTACACAGCTCTCATGGAGGAGCGCTGCTCTTCTTTCACAGTAATCCGTGTCATTTTCAACCTTCACAAAGCATAGGAAAGAGCCTCAGAGAAACTACTACCACTGGAATTTTCGTTTACACTGCACGCCATGATTGCTACTCGTCGTTGCAGTTCTAGGAATGTAGACATCATTCGGCGTCATCGTTTATGGAAGAATACCGAGATATCCTATTTTCCAAGATTTTGGGGGAAATTAAACGCATGCGCAAACAGTGTGTACCAGGCCTTCCCTTGCGATTGAAGGCCTGGGTACGAGGCTATGATATACACGTAACCATGAGTTTAGTTGAATTTCTGTCTCCCGTAACAGCTGAAGATCCTTGGGTCCCCGGGTCCTTGGGTCCCACCCGGGCCCCTGGGTCCACTGTTTATAGTGTCCCACTGTCTACAATCTCACTGGCAACACAATCAGTTTGCCACGTACGGTTTTCAGATGCTGCTGTATACATTTGTTCCAGCAAGAGCTACCGTAGTCGCACGTTATTAGGCGCATGCGCCTATAACTCCACAGGAAGGAAATATGCACCTATAAGCGCGCTTCAATTCGAATATACCGTAATTTGGGAAAGTTTCGTTGTTGAAATATTTTCGTAGACAGAGACGGCTACGAAAATTAAATGCACGAAAATATTTCGACAGCTAATTATTAAAACAACGATAATTTTACGTTACGAACTCTGATTGCGAAACAGTTCAACGATGTCAATTCGAAGCTACTTCAAGCCGAAGGACGGTCTTCCCGATCCCAGGGGGTCGTTATCTTCTTGTCTGCCCTCGCAGGCAATCGCTCTTGCGAACAAGGAAGTGGAGAAGGTGACGAGCGATACAGGCAAGCAGCGTGGTCAATACAGGAGGTGAGACGAACTATTTTTGAGCGTTGCGTGGCTCCCTCTCATTTCTCCAGCTGCTGCCTCCCATATTTCTTTGTACACGAACTCCTCCATGCCAGATCGCTCGAATTTCTTGGCGTCGCAAATGTACACGTGTTAAAAATGTTTCGTGTTAAAAATTTTTCGTTGCCCGGATGGGCTACGAAAAATTTTTAACACGAAAATACTTCACATGAAATATTTTCAACTCGAATAATTCTCAATTTACGGTAGCTGTTTTCCACTCCGAAGGATCGAAAAAGGCAGGGTTTCTGGAAGAAGACTGCAGTGCTTACCTGGGACGAGAGTTGAACCAGTACCTAACAGCGAATATGCGCCTATAAGTGAGATACGCTTAATAACGCGCGACTACGGTATCTGTGCAAGTCGGTGACAATCTGGAGTGGCAAGGGCCCTGGCTACCTATCAGTGCAGGAATGAGCTGGTCTGCTGCTTTCATTGGACCTTGCAGCTGCCCGAATATTCATGGCCCGAATTAGAGTCAGTAGTTTACTCTAGCTGAGCCTTGTGGCTAGGTGAAGTACGTACCACCGCCAAGGAGTTGTCCAGTATGCGTGACAGAGAATAAAAAAAGCAGCACAGACAAACAAACACCTGCTATCCACTGCCGTCTTACATTAGAAGCTGACTGTCACACTAAGTCACACCACGGTAGCCATTAGTCTGGTACGTGAGACTACTTGAATTGACCTGACCTGACTGTCATACCCCTCGGTCCCCTCCCACCGGGCCCTAGTCTTGCGGGACACACTCTAACACGGGTGGTGTGTGGCGAGAACCTGGCCCGCGAGACTACCCGCCCTTAATTCTTCCAAATTGGCCAACGGCATTTATTACAGGGAAGTTCATCTGCGAGACTACACTCACCTGTCTGCTTCTGCTTTAGTCTCACGGGCGGGCCAGTTCTCAACAGTAGTGGTTACTGGTTTGGTTTGTCCATTACAGCATGCAGCTACTGATCACTTTTTACTTTTGACCTTAGCCTCGTTCCAATTCCCAGGCCCGAGAGTGGGCCTGGGAACGAGGCTATTGCGACCTCAGTTTTAACCCCACCCACTTCCTGCATTCAATCATGTGAGTGGCACTGGGTGTAGCCTCGTACCCAGTCCCACGCCCAGCTTTTCGTCGCTGCTTAGCGTACTAAGCAGCGACGAAAAGCTGGGCGTGGGACTGGGAACGAGGCTGGATGATGGGCGGCTTCACTACTGTCTACTCCGAAGGTACGAATAATGGAGCTAGGGCTAAGAGCAACTGGGGAGAAACCAACTGTCATCAGTGTCAAGAGAGACCACGTACTCTCACTTGACTGCTCATATACTTTTTGTATCACTACCTGCGAATATGTGTATATCATTTATGTATACCCTTCAGACCTGTCAAGGTCGGCAGCCTGACTTGGGGTGAGACCCCACCTCAAAATGAGTGAGATTGGCACAAAATGAGTGAGATCCCATGAACACCCATCCAATTTAAACTGATGACACAATAAATACCTTTTACAATGACGAATTTGACCTGTCAAGGTCAAGGCAGAAATTCATGACTGAATGAACATACAACAGTTTCTAAACAACTTCACTCGTTGTTGCCTGGAGCTGAGAACTTGAACAGGTGTCATGTAAGTGGGTATAATTGAATCAACCATTGAGAAACCATGAAATGCTCAATACATAGTGTTCAAAGGAAGCCAAAATCAACAGTAACATGCGCTGTGCAAATGCATGAGATTTGGATATGCATGCGTGTGAGCGTGAGATGACACGTAAATGCGTGTGTCTCACGCAGGATGCGTGAGACTTGACATAACAGTAGAATCTGCAGAACCTTGTGACCTATAGGCTAGAGTCTCTCTTGTTGTCTCATGCTTCATTTCATTCTCTGTACTAAATGTTCTGCTTTCCGATCTGATGGCCAGCATAGATCTTTGTGAGCCAGGAATGAGGTAGAAATAGCTCTAACTGTGCATGCTTACAAGACTCTACGATGTATGGAATTTTAATAGCTACATAGTAATAATGCATGTCCAATACATGGACACTTTGAGACAGTATATTGCTGTGCAAATTTAAGTCTGGAACAGCAGACAGACCTGTGTAGTGAATCTCTCCCCACACAGCAACAGAGCAGAGGCTGCCAGGTTGTACGTAACTGTATGGGTAGATTGAACTCATGTCAAATTATTATTATTTCTTTGCACTCATCACAGTCTGTATTCAATAGGTACTGTTTTGATTCGCAACATAAATTCGAAGGGTGGACCACGATGAGCCAGGATTTCGTTTTGACCCAGTTGGGTCGAAACATAGTATGAAAATAAATGGCTCATCGTGGTCCACCCTTCGAAATAATAAGATGCAACATAAGCTCGCCAAAAGCTGCCGAACTTGGTATTTGAACATATCCATACTACTTGCCGGTGCATTATGCCAGATTCAAACACATCCAGCTACTGGTATATGAAAAAACACAATGTCATGATTGTAGTACGGAGGTTTTAGCTATTAATATTGGAATAGGTTGAGGATATTAATTTTAATATGGATATTGGCTATTGGCAATGTTACAAAATGTTAGTCTCCTTCCTAGGCTCCACCTTGCTATACCAGTAGCTACATGTAGCTAACTTATGAAAATGGCGAGGAAATTGTAGCCTCATTTCCACTCGGCCTTATAGTCTTATATTGCAAGCAATCAAACACTGGAGGTGTAGAAGGCCTTACTGCAAGTGATCAAAAAATGGAGGTGTAGAAGGCCTGGGAACGAGGCTAAGAAACTTGCCTGTTGAATTGTTCCTAAAGGTAGAAATTTGACGTGGATATTGGTCCGGCAACAAGTAAATACTTTAGGTATAGGTATTGGAAACGTGCCGTGCATCTAGTACTGGCCCTTCTTTCATATACCCTATAACCCATCACCCTACTTCCTGCCGGACCAATAACCGAGATAATAGTATCCACAATCAGTTATTGGGATATCCATATCGTTGCTTCAGTACAGTATATTTCCATGGTGCCGTGAAGCAGTACCAGTCCAACATTGCACTAGATTTCAACACTAGTGGACCCAAATTGTGAAGTACGTCGTTGTAGCGGGCACTTGACTCTATAAACATGACCGGTACCATTTCTGGCTTATTACTCATTGGGTTAACCTTCTCACCGTAATGGCCACTTTGGTGCCATACATGTACTTTGTATTAACACCTAATAAAAAAGAGCCATAAAAATGCTTCTGTAATTAAGTGGGAATCTGGTTAATCTGACCAAGTTTGGCTTCTAAAATGTACCATTTATACTATACCATTTCTGGCAAATTATAGCATTTACTCAGATCTGGCCAAACATGGCATCAATCAGTTCGCAGATCTAAAGCAATGCCACGTTTTGGCCAGTTATAGCATTTACTGGAATGCATAGATCTGCCCAAATTTGGCATTTTGCATGGTCAGAATGTCACAGTTCTTGTGCTGGTCACTGTTGGACTCACTTCTCTGAGTCGGTCAGTTGACTCTGCCGTATTGATTCGCTGTATGCCAAGTGAGAATCTACGGCTGCACTTCGCTATGTATCACTCTAGCAAAATTATTACTCACATGCTTTTGACTTGCCCATTTTATGCTCAGCATGTGCATATTAGACTCAAGCCTAGATGGAATGGGTCAGTCAGGGTCATCAAATACATTGTGAATTTGCATTGACATGCCATCCACTATAGTGCACAAAGAAGAATCCTGTGCAGGTAATGATTTGTTAGTCACAGAATTCCTTACACATGTAGTCATTGTAGTGTCCATCTGGGTGTATAATACAGTGAGAAATCATTACTTGATCTTCATACCTGTTGGCATAGTGTATAATTGGGTGAGTTCAACACAATGACATGGCCATGGACAACCAATTGCATTCTTGTTAACATGATAAGAACAACCCAAACCGGGAAGCCAGGAACTGGACCTGTGCGTGGTGTTGTACCAGGAGCGCATGAGCCGCTGAAGGCGGCGAAGGAGTGCCGAACTATAGTATAGACATGTTGTGATCCCTCATGCCTTACGGTCATATGATAATATTATATGGAAGACCTTTGCGGTGCTGCCAATTTGACAATGGCCTCTTGCTGCATAAGGTGGGACGTGTGAGGTAATACTCTTCCGCTATGGCCGGCATGCTGAGTTTCATGCTCCTTCGTCTCCTTTGGTGGCTCATGAGCTCCTGGTTGTATGTACCTAAGTGGTAGCCCAAGGAAAATAGTATGATGCAACTGAGAATCACGGTGCTAACCAATTTAACTCTTTACCAACCAATGACTGCAAAAGCCGTCATGAGCTCCCATAAGCCCATAAGAATTTATATGGGGGCTTTAATACTAGGCGTTATACTTTAATACAGGGTTATTGCTTCCTTAAGCTGTTTCTTATGGTTGGTAAAGAGTTAAGAGGAATACTTAGTCTCGGAACCCAACCTTTTGTGCAAGCAGCGAGGAGGGTCTGGGCATGTGCCTACATTCGAGCTGTACCCAAGTCTTGAAACCTCACCCTTTGTGTGAGGAGCTAGGAGAGTCTGGCATGTGCCTACAATCAAGCAGTACCCAAGCAGGAATGCTGACCTGACAAATCAGAATCATGATTGCAAAATAATGCCATCACGGAAATTGTTTTGCTACAGGCTTTCAGTGTCGCCAGCGACTAGATACAACATACCACTGTGCTATGCTGTGTTACCCCCAAGCATTCGGCAACGAGCATGTTGACAGTGATTGTATATACGGTGATGGTATTGCCACTGAATGTTAATTATCCACACATAATTATTGGATTCCGTAGGGACAATCCAAATGTTGGCACGTGCCCAGACACTTTCTCCAGTACTGGAGAAAGTGTCTGGGCACGTGCCAACATTTGGATTGTCCTATGGAATGCAATAATTATGTGTGGATAATTAACATTCAGTGGCAATACCATCACCGTATATACAATCACTGTCAACATGCTCGTTGCCGAATGCTTGGGGGTAACACAGCATAGCACAGTGGTTTGTTGTATCTATATAGTGGCTGGCGACACTGAAAGCCTGTAGCGAAACAATTTCCGTGATGGCATTATTTTGCAATCATGATTCTGTTTCTTTTTTTTTGGGGGGGGGGGGGGGGGGGGGGGGGAAATTCACCTTCCCAAATTTTACCCACTGAAGCCCGAATTAAACACTGCTTTCCTCTCCCCTAGCCTCGTTCCCAGTCCCACGCTTTACCGTACTAAGCAGCGACGAAAAGCTGGGCGTGGGACTGGGAACGAGGCTACCTCTCCCCCACCTGAAGGGTCTGGTCCAAAGACTAAGGTATGCCAATCAGCAGCCAATGTTCCTGCCTAGTCAAACAAGCTAGCCCTTCGCTTTCTCCAGCACACTATTGCTTTCAGAATGCGTGTACGGAGAAGGAAGGTGCCACTTTATAGTTCGCATGAAAGATAATCTGCAGTCGTGTTTTTATGTCATAATAATTCTGTTAGTGCAGTCAGTCGGGTCCGGCCCACTAACCTTGATCGTTGCTTGTACTTCTGTCTGTTTGGTTGCTGTGTCGGAGGACAGCAAATGCAGGTGACTTCAGAGGCTCCTCAATGCTTGAACTGAGCGATTTGAAAGATTACACGTGTCAGCGGCAATCTGAGTGGATTTCAAGTACAGTTCAAGCAAAGTATAAAGTTTCTACACCCTCCTGTTTCCCGTGCGGTCACTGCTGGTGAAATTATTCGAGAGGCTAGACCACTAGACTATATTTATGCCTTCCTGCAGGTGCTGGCATGGCAAACTGAACCTTCGAGCAGCACTACAACTCTCTACCCCATCATATTCCACTGGAGGTTCTTGCTGCTGCCACTATAACTATAGCCATCCCCTGGACAGTGACAATTTATACTGATGCTGCTTTAATATCCGCCTAATTTTATGAAATGCTCCCATATAAATTTCTCATAGCCTAATTGTCTAAGCTTGATGAACTTACTCTGCGTGGTGGAGTATGACGTGCAGCGCTTCTGCTCTAGCTGAAGTGGGAGTCCGAGTCGGAGTCATCCTGCTTATGGCGTATTCCAGAGACTGAAGAAATCGCAAGGCATGGGTAAGCCCTGTAATATGTTTCTCATGCGGAAGTCTGTACATAACCAGATTCCGAAACGTGCCCTGCCATTGTAATTTGCCCATGTTGTGAATGAATATCAATGTCCCCCACAGGGAGCACAGAGTCACACAAAGAATAGCCGTTAGATATAAATAGGCCCACAGATTCCTAAATTGTGGTAAGGAGTCTTCACAACTCGAGCCCTGCCCACATTAACCTTTGACCTTCATCTCTGTATTTGCTCAGGCCCGGGGACACCCCTATTTATATTTTCTTGTACTAGTGGGCGGGGCTGCACGATATTTCCAAGATGGCGTCCATCGCAAGTTGGAGAAGGTGGTTCCAAGCCCGTGTCCTTGAAACTCAACCACGGCCAAGCTGCAGGTTACCTTAACTTTTAATCTTGTGCGTCTGACCCTCAAACTGTTTGTATAGTTTGCTGGTTCAGTCCTGTAATTAGCTAGCTAAATTTGACTCTCTTACGTGGCTGACTAGCTCAGTCTTATTCACTCTGTACTGAATCTAGTGTCACTGGCTAGCCATATACAAAGAATCCTCTCCCTCTTACACTCCGGCCACTGGAATTACTCTGTAAGCTTATGCCTGTTTTAATTTGTATGGTCACAGGAGCACACAACAAGGAGTGACCAACTCAGCATCATACCCATAGAACAGCATCAGTCTAACTGCAGCAATTTAAAACATGCCTTTATTCAGAACCATGCAGATACATAAGGAGAGGTGCCGTGGGTACTTCCTTAGTAGGTGCAAACATTATTAGGGTGATCATGAGTGAGCACCAGCCGAGTGTGCATCGCCTGCATAATATCAAGTGCCTATCTAGCCTCGTACCCAGCCGGAGTGGGTATGAGGCTAGAGCTGCTGAAGGCAGAGAGAGGGCATGTAACTCCGCAAACTACAAAATCCGAATCGATTCTATTAATTTCACGTGCTACATTATTAGTTTCGAGATCCGTGGCACTCTGGCATGTTAACTGGGGTAGTCACAGCCACAGGGTTCCATTCCCTAGTAAGTCAATGAACTTCTAATGTGAAATCACTGCTGTTACAGTTCGAAATTTGCATATATTATATAGAGAAGGGTTGCTTTAACCAGGCTGTGGTCACCTCAGTTGCATCTCAGTGCCTCCTTGCATGGTGATCAAAGAATGAGCACACAAGTACAGCCTACATTTGTATACTTTGATCCTATTACAGTGACACCTGCCTTAGCGGTCATCTGAATAAGGCGGTCACCTCCACATTGCAGTCAGCTTGGGAAAGTCCCGAAATTTGAGCCCACAGTCTCCATACTTTACTGTTCTTGTGTAGTGGTCACCTGCGTAATGTGTAATGCGGTCACGTTGCTCCACCCCAAGCACGCTATAGCACGCTATAATACACTGCCAGTAACGAATGCGCGCGTGCATTGTATACGTGCACGCGTGCGTTTAACACTATAGAAAGTGCCAAACTGAACATACAAAAATGAAACAACCCAGTATGTTACAATACTTAAAGTCCTTAATTGTCTTTTAAAATTTCATGGAGATCAAAGTTGTTCAGTGTCACAAGAACCTTAGTAATGAGGTCAATCACACTAAAACTTTGAATGACCGCTTTAGAGAGGTTTTCTGTATTCCAGCCACCTCTCTAATGAGGCCAAATAGCTATAATGAGGTCACTCACGCTAAAACTTCGAGAGGTTTTCTGTAATCCAGCCACCTCTCTAATGAGGCCAAATAGCTTTGGCCCCCGGGTGACCACATTAGACAGGTTCCACTGTAGTAGCTATCTGAAAGAAATCCTAGTAGGCCTGTTGAGATAACCTACGTCGATTTCGTAGTTCGGAGAAGTATAGAAGTGTATGCAGCTGCACTTCCAAACAATGTACAGTCAAGCAGATCTGCTTGACCACTATAGGTGCTCCAACAGACATACAGATGGGTAAACAATTAAGCTAAGTCAGGTACCTATAAATATGAAACGTTAGAAGTGTAGCATTTGTGGTTGTGGTCACATTCTTTGATCACCACAGTGGAGGAGGCACTGAGATGCAACTATGGTGACCAGAGTCTGGTTAAAACAACCCTTCTCTTTATACTTATATGTTCTGTAGATGTTTGTGGAAATTATGTTCTGCAAGTATGATGCTCATGCAAAGTGCCGGCAACTTCCAGACTCCGGGCCGTGTCATTTCTGTGAAGCTACACCTGTCATTTCTGTGAAGCTACACCCACAGGAAGTTCTTGCCACTAACTTTTAGCATATTCACGGAATCCACAAATGTTCGAACCGAAGTGCAATCCACTGTATACCCTGGATGGTACTTACCACTGCCTTCTCCTTGCCTGAGTTTAGCCAGCAAACTCCGATCGTGAAGTCCCGTGTCATTCTGTTGAGACGGTCCTTAGTGAGCCTACATTACCTGCACACAACCTTAATGAATTGAAGTCTCACTAGGCACTAGTAACCACCCACTTGAGAACTAATTATGCATTAAATTTAGGGACATTTTTCTTCATTGTACGTATGCATGCACAATCAAGTGATCACTTAGCAATGCACTGTAATCGTTACTCATGATCGAAATTTGGTCATGTATCATGGGTACGAAGAACCAGTGTACGCATTGTGTTGTCAAACGAATCCCATGTCTTCAGACAGCTTTGTCATCCATTCGCTTGAAACTACCAGAGTGTAGACTGGGATGTTTGTTTAGGCTATAGAGGTGTGTGTGGCTAGGCAATTCACTTGCTTAAGCTTTTTCACTAGCCTGGAGGTTCAACAAAGACCTTATTTTCAACCAAATGTTTCGACCAACACTGCAGTGGTCTTCTTCAGTGGTAATACAACATAGCACATCAGCAACATAACGCATTGGCTGATGTTGTATGTTGTATTACCACTGAAGAAGACCACCGCAGTGTTGGTCGAAACGTTTCGTTGAAAACAAGTTCTCCCTCCAGGCTATTGTAAAAGCTTAAGCAAGTGAAATGCATGTTTGTTGGGGGCTACCCTGAAGTCATCCACAAATGCGGTACTTCACCAGTCAGACTACCTCTATAATACTCTGATGATCTCATCTTGTGTAGTTACTTGTTACTTGCATGGGATGGGCATAGAGGGTGTGCTAAGTGGGTGTGTCCTGCATGTTGTCGCTCCACTCTCATCTACTGCCTCAGATTTGTCGTTGTAGTCAGAAGAGGACGTTACCCGGCACATCCCGCAATAATTGATTTTGTGTTAGAGGCAATTATGGTCACAAAGCAACTTTTTGGCGAAAACACGTTTATTACAGCAACGGGTCTGCAGACCTGGATCTACCCAACCTATATTGTCATGCATAAATTTGTATAACTACTTACCACAAACAGTGTCATTTCACTTCGTCTGACCTAGCTATCAACCAGCTGAGTCGTGAGAAGCATGGCTAGCTAGCTAAAGCACGTACTAAACACGTCCAGCTACTTCACAATATAATTAATGGACGACACGTAACACGGATAGTATACGGAAAATAGTCAAAGTCTTCAGAGTAGGACAGCAAACTACAGTATACAAATGGAAGTAAGTGTTGACAGCGGTCAAAAGTAAAACTACCATTAGCAAGTGTGTATTGAGGACAATCAATGAAGGCATACCAAGGAATGGCAAAGTAATATTAATAATGCATAGAGTATTAATAGGGAATGCATTAATTATCGTATAGCATAGCAACGTCATAATATAACTGTAGCGACATCACAAATTGCGAAAAGCAGTTCAAAATGCGGGATATGCCGGGTTTTCACTCAGCGTGTCACGTATGTGATTGCATGTCAGACAACAGCGAAGAGCGTATGCTACATACAGACCTTATATGGAGGAAGTCACATGTCATGCCTTAGCTGCTGTCATCTAGAGTTGCAAAAGCATTGGTGAACTGTACGGTGTGATCCATAGGTTTCCTCTGTTCGTGGGAAAGCATGAACGTGTTTGTGTATCCACCTAAAATGCACATGATGTCAGCATGCATGACCTGCATGACTGTGACTGAAGCTGTTGTGAATTCACAAACAGCACTGCCTTGTTGTCCATTGAATAGCCACTCAAAATCAGTCTTTCTGTTTAACTTAGTTCACGGTCTGCAATAAAGACTATTCCCCCGTTCTCTCATTGTTCCCCACACAGTGGCAACAACTGGCAGAAGAACAGAAGAAGAAGGTAAGATGCAGTTCTCGCATCATAAATCTGCCTACTGGTTGAAATTTAGGAATACCTTTTCTATCACTTGGTAGCTAGTGCTGGGAATGCGAACAATGACTTTATCATTAATTTTGTCTAAGGTCTGTATTTACATCTAAAATGTGGCCCTTTTCTACCAAGGTGCACAGAACTGTTCTGTAGTGAAGTTTTATTGACGCATCATTCCCTGGCTAAGTTAGCCCACCAGGTTTATTCATTAGTTGTTACAAGTGACCAAAAGTAGTTGTTACAAGTGACCAAAAGGTGAGTATTGCAATCATCACTGAAATTGCAGACTAAAGATAGCATTTTAATACATATATCGTATCATTTCATAGCAAGTTGTCTGTACCCTTTCAGTTTCAAATTACTGAACTGCAAAGAAGTAAGGTGGTTACTCAAAAATATATAATATATGGTCTTAATTTCAACGGTCTTTGTATTCCAGTCAAAAGTACGCCCACTATGCGTAATGGTATAGAACAACGTTATGTTATACAAAATGACAGCACACATGATCTTGTACTACCCCCCCCCCCCCCCCCCCCCCCCCCCCCCCCCCGGCCCCTGGCACATGGATAGTGTTTTCACAGTTTTGCATGAATACCACAGCTGCCTAGCAACACTCATGTAGCGTAGGGTATATTGATATACCCTAGCTGGATTCCAGGGCACCGCTAAGTGTACATGGCCACTTCCAGGGCACCGCTAAGTGTACATGGCCACTGTGGTGGTGCCCGGTTTCAAACGCCCGTGCACTATGGTACAATTATTAATAGCCCCCTGGTATTTGTGGCCCCCCTCCACTTCTATGCCCCCAACTAAGAATATTGAGTGGCCCACAAATCCACACCCCCCTTCTATGTTGAACAAACCATGTCCCCACTGCATTTCTCCTACTAATTTTTTTCTATAATAATTTTATGCTGCATAGCAAGCAATGGATACATGAGTAGCAATCTATGCTAATATGAACATGTACCCAGACAACACACAACACACTCATCATATATTAGCCTTAGTCTTAGTCCGTGTTCGAGTTCGACACGCAACTGGGGAGGGAACTGCAGGTACCCATGACACACTACTGCTTGTACATCCCTTCCGAATCTCCAGACCAGGAACTCCGTCACACTGCCTGTATGACACGCCCCTGGCAGCCTCAATAGTTGTAGCAAAGTCGTTGTCATTGAGGCTCCTTGCTGCAACTGGAGTCCAGGTCTCCTCACCAGATGCAGAGGTGCAACGTAGTCCTGGGGTACCATCACTGCTTTCAAATTGCACCGACTTACAAGACATTAACCCAGCCAGTTGGATATCATCCACTTTTCCACTATGGCTAGCCAGTGAGTGGTCTTTGATTGGAGTAGCCATGTCCTGAGGCCGTTCAGTTACTGGAACAGTGTTTGCTCGTGCCTCAGTCTCAGATTCAGCTCCATGAAAGAATTACTTATTGGCTAGCCTGGTTCCAGTTGGGTTAGCTGCACACGGAGTCCGTTCAGCTATGGTCACTGGAACAGTCACACTTGCTCCCCTTGCCTGAGCCTTGATTTGAGCTCCATTTGAGGCCTCCAGCTGTTTCAAATGATGTAGGAACTCCTGCAATCGTTGCTGGCTCCTCCTCTGCTGCGAGGGGGATTTCTTCCGTTTAGTACGGTTGGCTGCAATTGATCGGGCTAGTGGTTAACATGGGCGTTCCGCTTTTGCAGCGAAGATAGGTCGGGCCTCCAGACAAGTTGCACGAAAACACCCCTCGCACTCTCCTGAAGTTTCCAGGAGAGTTTTCTGCCTGATGTCAGCGCTGTCTGAATGCAAACAACAACAGGCTCAGGGAGCATTAAATTCGCTGCCATTTTCACATCGCACCTGCCTTGGTCTAATAGGAGGGACTGTAGCTTTCACAATACACATATCTAGTAGTATCCCCTGCAAATCAAATTCAGCTACGTATGGGGAAGATTGCATCATGAGAAGGACACTGTCTGGATATTTAGTAATTGAGGCTCGGAGATACTATATCATGGAACTCTCTGGCATGCAGGACTCCCAGGTAGACCAGCATTATGCTGATGGGACATTAACTAGAAGAAGTGCTCAGCAGAGCACGTACCCCGTGCGTTACTTTGGGAAGGCGAGGTGGTATGGGAAGGCGAGTAGTTAACTAAGTTATTGGCTTATGCAGGACTTATTGGAACAGTACGTGCGTATCTTGCAACAACATGGTAGACTTTCAAAACTTGTACCTTGGTCTCCCTGCATGCTTGTTCTCAAACAAGTCTGTGACTAAGGGGTTAGCGTTGGAAGTAAAAAAAACTATCAAGGAGGCCTGAGCACAAGGCTGGAAGCCAAATGATTTGTAGTAACATGACCACCAGGCTACACCACTATCAGCAGTGGGAATTGACTCATGCTTGTGTACTGATGTGGGTGTTATGTAGCACAAATAGAAAGTCCTGGTGAAATCTTGGTTTTACCACAGCAGCATTATTAGTACTAAGCATTATTGTCTTGGTTCAAGAGAAGGCACAGTATAGGCTCTCAATTTCCAATTTTCAGTGCTTTGCTTAACTATAGAGGTGCTCAGCAGAGCACGTACCCCATGCATGCACTACTTATGTATGAGGCCTACTGTCTGTACTGCCAACTTTTAATACAGCATGCATGATGGATGGGCCTACCGATTTTTAATACAGCGATGTCAGCATGCAGAATGAGATACCGTAATTTGTGGCAGTAATGGGTGTGGTCAAGTTGTATAGGTTAGAAGGAAGACTTTTACCGTAATTTGTGGCAGACTTCAACAAGGCCTTCATTGCTGAAACTCCATGGACAGACTGACAGACAGACTAACTGATCACTCTACTCCTGCTGCACGCACGCGCATGTGAGTTATAGGACATGCTCTTCTCACAAAATTTTGTTGCTTCACAAACTTACATAATTGCACTGCTGCACTGAGCAGCTTCATCTTTCCTCATCCTCATTCCCATGCCTTTCCACCTAGCATCATGATTGCTGTGTCATAGCAATGGAAAACCTGCAAGCTAGTGGTTCCTGTATCACAGACTCGGCAGAGTCTATATGTAGGGAATGCAACAAAAAAAGGTTAACACAAAAAAATCATCAAAAAAACCGGGCAGCATATAAGCCTTTTCTTCTTCCTTCAGACAGGCTAGTTCAAAAATGGCTGACTCCCTCACAACAGTGTTTGCACAAAACAGTAGCATTACCCCATCGCTTTTTGAAGTCTTACGAGGCGCTTGAAACTGCCCACTCAATAACTATGGCTTCATCTGCGACGCCATTTTTGCACATGCATAGAGAGCAACTTTGAACTTTGAACTTGAACTCAAAATTGTGTAATGTGTGTGGAGTGAATGCTATCTAGTATGCTGCTACAAGGGCGATGTAAAAATATAAAAATGTATGGAGATGTAGGGATTGCAGAACAGCAAAAGGTAAGAAAACCAGCAGGGATGATGGCATAAAACAACTCGGTGTACAACACCCTACAAATTTATTATGTGGAAAGATGGGGAACAACTCGGTGTACAACACCCTACAAATTTATTATGTGGAAAGATGGGGTTGTATATTGAACTGTTTTATGCCATCATCCCTGCTTGTTTTTGCTGTTCTGCTATCCCTACATCTCCGTACATCTTAATTATACTTAACACACAAGGCATGCATTGGTACCTTGACCAGGTTAAGCAATCAATATTAGTTTAGTATTTTGGGCGGAAAGGGCGGCCATGTGGCAGTGAGGGAAATGGGCTAATGGTAGATCCCCGAACTCGGGGTTGTATCCTACCCACACTGGGGCATCTCAAACACCAACTAAGCCAAGCGTAAAGCTATGGCTAACCAGCAGGCGCCCATTCCCACAAAGTGCCGGGTGGGGGGGGGGGGGGGGGGGGGGGGGGGAAGGGAGAAGGAATCTTTTAGGGGTTTCCAACCTTCAGTAGCTACCTTACAGTGTTGCAATGACTGAATAGTCACTACTCAACTCTTATCTACTCACACATGCAGACCACAAAGGAAGCCACATGTATGAGAAACTGACCACAGCAGAAGCTGGCAACATATTTGCCAGCTTCCTGTAGCAACTAATGGCATGCCAGTGTGTTAACTCAGGTTTAACCACTAGTGCCCAAACCTGTCTATTGTATAATACTGTTTGAGATAGTGAGCATCATTGCAGGATCCAATAACTACTCCATCTCCCCCAACAAAATCACCATCACATCTTCAAGGTGTGGAATCAACATCACGTCAGGAACTAGGAGCAACTGTCGTTACTCAAGAAGCAGGAAGAAAAACTGTGACTAACATTGTCATACAGTTGTAGCTAAAGCTTGAGTTTTCTTCTGGGCAACTGCCTATATGTAGTGCTCATTGGGTCTTTGAAGTCATTAAGTAGTTTTGACATACGAACTACTCAGACTCGATCAGCACTACACTGTAGTAGCATATTCTAAATCCGTAAATGATGCTACTTGCCTGGAGGAGCATGTATCGGTTCAATTCAGTTCATTTTGATTTGATAGCCCAGCATCTCCAATACAGAGGTTTTCATGCAGATCCTTGTGGGGGGGGGGGGGGGGGGGGGGATATGACAGCATCACTTGAGTTACCATCAATGGCATTGCTAGTTTCTCTGGAAGGACAAAGGGCTAATTCCTTTGTTCAATAGTAAACCAAGGGCTTTAGTGGAATTCGCAGAGCGCCACATGGTAGGAAGTATGTAAACCATACGGAATAGTTGTATATTGATCGTAAAACATAACTGACAGACATATATATATACATAAAACATGCACGCATGACCTGAGACTACGACTGCCTGCACACCTACAATTATGTGCTTCACACTAAAGTGCCTCATGCTAAGGGGTTCGGCAATAATAAGTGGACCAGTAGTTGCCCAGCTGAAAATAATGTGCTACATGACAGCCATAGTGTAGTATAACTGTAACTTTATACAACCAGTAAGGCACACTACATACATATCTTCACTGGTTCATTCTTGCTGTGTCGAGGCTAATGTCAACATGAGCCGAGGTAGTGATACAAACATCTCGAAACAGAGGGTGAAGTTTTGATGGGATAGCTAAATGCTCTCTACAGAAGTATTAATTAATTAATACTCTTCAGCAGAAACTGACTGCTTGCTAGAAATTCAATTATCAGAATGTTGAGGATCGATGGGAATGTTATTAATCCTTCCTCATTTGAGTATACATGTATGAGGTCAGCAAATTGCTCTGAAAGTGGTCCAGTGTGTGTATATGAGGTCCCCTCCTCAGTAGATATGTCCAACTGGTGTGAGCTAGTAGACGCAACTTTGTATCTTCCCTGTGCAGAGGTGAAACAGAAGATGACCGGACACATGGATGATACTCATAGGAGGGTGGTGGATGGGGAGCTGAGGGAGGTGGAGAGTCGAGTGGGATCCAGGCAGCAAAAGAATGCCAACAATACTGGCAAAAGCAGATAATTGACTGGGAGAAAAGGCACCATGAGTCATCACAGGAGCAAGAGGAAGGTACGTACATACCAGTCATATGGATAGATTGTACTAGTAACTATTACAAGTAGCTGAGCTCGCTTCGCTCGCTCAGCTACTTCCCCCTTGTTCGCCTACCGTGCATCTGGCGCGGACAGCTCTCTGAAGAGCTGCTTCTCCCCGATTGCGTCCGCTTCAGCTGCTGCTCGCCGCTTGCGTCCGCTTCAGCTGCTGCTCACCGCTTGCGTCCGCTTCAGCTGCTGCTCGCCGCTTGCGTCCGCTTCAGCTGCTGCTCCCGGGCCCGATTGCGGCATCCGCTTCCACTGCTGCTCCCCGTTTGCCTCCGCCTCGCGTCCAGCTGCTGCTCCCCGATTGCGCCCGCTTCAGCTGCTGCTCCCGATCGCGTCCGCTTCGACTGCTGCTCCCCGATTGCGTCCGCTTCAACTGCTGCTCGCCCGATTGCGTCCGCTTCGACTGCTGCTCCCCGATTGCATACTGGATTCCAGCCCATGCCCGGGTCCAATGTTCTCGAACATTCTTCGCGGAGTTCGAGGTTCAGTAAATAAATTAAAGTACGAAGGTCGCGCGTCACTATAGTCTAGTCCCGCCCCACGAACTTCCCACTTCCGTCACTCACAGACACACACACACACACACACAGACACTTAAAATCTTAATGTATTGATGCAGCACATCAGTGCAATAACACCTTTTGCATGGGTTCAAATGCCGACTGAGTCACTATATAGCTATGTTCGGACTGCTACTTTCTGTCAAAAATATGGTGGCAACTCTGTTGGCACTACTAGATTATATCAGCCCCCTGTCCTGCTCTTTCTGCTGGCACAGAACCTATGTCCCAATTCGGACACTGCCGGAAATGGCATCACAAACTGAAAGTTGTATAGTGCCAATTGGTGTCTATAAGCAATTAATATGCGGCACGTGCAATGGTACATACTGGTCCTCGCGCATTTAACGATAGACACAGCAGACAAGTTGAATGAGAAGTTTCAGGAAATAACTGCACGCAATTCTGAAATTGCTTGTGGATCTTCATTGACACATGAGATAGTACCTCTTGCCGAAGGTCTGCCTGCAGTTCCAAATTAAGAAATGGTCTTGAACGAAGTTTGCTCTATCAAAATTTTCCCTTGAAAGCCATGCAGCTAATAAACGCACTACTCAAACTGCTTGTGCATGGAACCTGTGAGCTGTATAATACAGTACTTGTCTTTAAAATGGCAAGCTTTTGTGGAATCAGTACCAGATTTATGCAGCAAATTAAATTAATTCCTGAAGACCTACGTTATAGTTCAAAAACCGTCTGCTTTTAAGCCACTACAAGCCCGAAGGATTCACATCTCTGGAGCGACTCTTTGACAACACGTGATCAAATCTGACACAAAATAAATTCACTTCCTGGAATTTAATGCTAACACAAACAAGATTGTTATATTTAGTAGCTTGCATAGTATTAGAATAAAGATGGTAAGTAGCAAGACTTTATAAGACAGACGGCAGTGATACACAAGTTGACCTTGCATGTACATGTGTAAGATTTGTTTTATGCACTCTAGACTTATTAATAAAGCAAAATATGTTCTCGACACATTAAATGTGATAGCCTGTCTATTTCACCAAAAAACGCTACATAAGGAAATTGCCATTACCATCCTCAGTCCAATCACATCCCTAAATTCCACACAATTTATGATTGTGATATAATGACAGCTTTTTGAGAGGTGGAGTATGACAAGGGACATCACTAAGTTGTTTTTAATCCAATTTTGTACCTGTACATACATCATATTAAGTGCCAATTACCTCCTGGCTGAAGCCACTAGTGAAGCTCACTGTGCACTATGCAGCGAAGAAACTGCCTAACTATAGCTTAGAAACCTGAGTACATGAAGCTAGTACGTAGATCTAGCTAGGGTATGTTACTGTAGATGTATCTTCTGAGGTAACTTTGCCATGCTTGTCTTGGTTATGGCTGGTTAGTTACTCTGAGCGGGTCACTAACCTACAGAGAGTTTCTACCTAACAGGTTCATTAGTGGTTTGCGTATGAAAGCTTGTGGTATAATTATAAAGTAATAAAAAACATTTAAAATGTAACAGGATGTAGGGATACCAGAACCGCAAAAAGTAAGGAAACAAGGTAGGGATGATCACACAAAACAGTGAAGTATACAACCCCCTACAGAGATCTTTTTCCATAATACGTGTATAATGAAAAAAGATATGTAGGGGGATTGTATACTTCACTGTTTTGTGTGATCATCCCCACCTTGTTTCCTTACTTTTTGCGGTTCTGGTATCCCTACATCCTGTTACATTTTAAATGTTTTTTATTACTTGTTTATGTCATTTTTTTTAGTAGCAGGCGCATGCATACTGGACTCTGGCATTTACACTGCCAGCAATGGCTGAAGAATCAGACCCAAGCATCTCAAAAGCCAACCCTTTTCTGGATGGATACTAAGCCAGTGTTCCCGGTCCCTGAGCTGAAGACCATAGCTAAGTATAGTGTAGCTAAAATAGCTATTCCAGATAGTAGTAGCGACACATTGTTGAGTCTATAGATAGGCATTCACCCCTCTCACAGAACACAGTCTAGTAACCTATATAGCACAGAGAATTTACCTCAGTCTAGTTATGGTAACACAACAGCGCAAGGCACTTCTAATTCAGCGATCTTGAATAATAATTACGTATCGTTGCTAAGTGATCGTTTAAGTGCGCATGCGTACAAACATGAAAATGGCGTGACAAATGAAGCCATAGTTATTAGTTATTGAGTGGGCAGCTGTAGCCGCCTGGTGAAGACTTGGAGGTAGCGAAAAAAGCGATGGGCTGCTGCACTGCTCGGTGTAAAATGCTGCTGTTTCGTGCGAAAACCATCCTGAGGGATTGAGGCGACGTTGAGCTAGCCCGTCTGAAAGAAGAAAGAAGAAGAAAGAAGAAGAAAGAAAAACAATTTGCCCGTTTTGTACTTTCGCGACGGTTTTTCGCGACGCGAGGAGTCTTGTTGGTCATGAAAACACTCGAAGATGAACGGTATGTGGTTATAAAGGCTTATAAGTGTACCGTTTCTGAGATTTGGAGAGATTCTTTTGTATTAGCATATATTGCGTGTACGTCGTATCCCTACATACAGAGTCTACCGACTCTGTGATAGGGGTCTCTTGCCACTATGTGCTAGTATACTGTAGCTATTGGACCCCTAGGGGTCCTTTAGTAACAGCACCCTACTGTCTCTACCGGTCATTTGTCACATCGTATCCGTAGAGGGAATAATCTTGACAGCTAGTGTCACTAGTCTGGTTGACAATGTCTTGGACGCATATACATGCTTTCCTCATTACTTTGTATTCAGTGACTTTTCGCCATCATGGTGTGCGATTAAAACTGTTGTGCCTCATTCCAAAGCCACTTAATTCCATCCTTGGTTTTGAATGTAGTCTATATGCGACACCGCTCCAGGCCAGATGTTTGTTCTCCCGCAGAATACAGGAGGTTTCTGCAACAGGCAATGCAAAAAGGACGCATTTCGGTGCGCATTATTAAATGTGTGTTGAGCGTGCTGCAGGTGTTGGGAAAACACATTTAAAATTCCTCCTTCTGGGCTTGAAAGCACCATCTGTCCGTAGCAGCACTCCCATCACTGAGAATCCAATCCGGTGTGTTTCAGGGACCAGAATACAATTGTTTGACGGAGGGTGGAAGGTGGTAAATGAAGAAGACCTGGAAGTAATGCTGGCCAGCTACATTCCGGTCCTCTGTGGTGATCTTCCAGGTGAGGTAGCCACAGCTGAACTGTTCGACTCCCTCTTCTGTAAGCAGCAGTCCAGTGATGCCACCCAAGAAGACCAGGCCACATCCATGTCCCAGGAAGAAGCTTCACCCACATCCGAGGATCAAGATGTACCCACCTCCCAGGATCACACCACACACATCTCCCAGGATTGCAGCATAAGCTCAACTGCAGTTGCTCACGAGCTGACTACTACTAGCTTACTCGATGATGTCGTGAAACAAATGGAACAACTAGCTAATCAAGGCTCCTATCAAATTGATGATGAATCCACGGAACTTTCTGGCTCGAATTGGATCCATTTGATTGACAGCGGTGGACAACCAGAATTCCACAACCTCCTCCCATCTTCATCCACCACACCTCATTGTCCAGCGTCTGTGTGACAGTCTCAACGACTTTCCCACAGTGGAATACTACAACGAGGAAGGCAAGCTAACTGGCATGCCCTATCAATACTCCCTCACAAACCTGGACATTCAGTTCGCACAATGCATTCATACCCAACAGAAGGCATGCACAATAAGATCATTACAGTTGGCACACACAAAGATATGGAGTATTGTTGCTCTGAAACTCGAGCTGAGAAGAATGAGATGCTCGTCAACCTGCTCTACCCACTGTTTCCGGACGATCTTGTGCTCTTTGGAGATGCGATGGAGCCAATCTTTCCTCTGAACACCTTAAAGGAAGTTGTCATACCATTGAGGCAAGCGATTGAGAGCTCAGCACCTGATCCTGTAGATATTCCACTGAGGTGGTACCTGCTTGAGCTAATTCTTCGAAGACTGTCTTCTCGGCTTGGCGGAAAGGTCCTGAGTCGAGTGGAATGTTGTGAAGTAGCATACAAGCTTGGTTTCTCTGATGATGCTGCTCTGGTATGATAATTGTCAAGCTCTTTGGGATGCAGCATCTCTAGCAGAGAGGGCATAAGGTAGTCTTCTTCTGAGAGGAGAGCTAGTGTCAGCAGATGTTCAAGAAGCTTTAGGAGATCAGTTGCCATGAAAAGCCCATCCATGAAGTGCCTAGGAAATTTGCTAAGAAACTCAATCCTAAAAATACCCTGATCTCGAAACTTTAGCCAGAATCCAGAGCTTCACGTGGTTTACTAAGCTTCTTACAGCATTTAGCTTCTCTGAGCTCATAGTTGAATTGTACAAGCTCTGAGAGCATGTCAACTGGGACCTGAGAGCCAATAAAGATCACATTTGGCAGCATACAGTACTGCAGGCAGAGATTAAGCTCAGTGAAATATCTCTTCTCCCAAACAGCTCCAGCTGCTCTTCTCGTCTGCTTCCCACAAGGATGGCCTCACAGTGAGGTGTTCTGCTGCCTAGTAGCCTTTCTAATGAACCGCTGCCAGTGTGGGTAGGGACATCTGTTTCGATGCGCTTGATATCGATCGGAAGCAGCCAGCCCCAGTCCAATGGCCACCTCCATCCATTTGTCAGGAATCATGGCTGCAATCTCATTCATGAGGTCACCAAGTTCTGGGGCAGAATGAAGCTTTCTCAGTAGATGTGGTGGATCTGATTCTGTAAGGACCATACATAATATTGAAAGTTTGAAGGACAGCCATGCAGTTACGTAAACATGCCCGATTCATGAAGTATACGCATACCAGATTTTGAAGCAGCAGCTGCTGGTCTAAACCATGCTGTTTGTCTGTCATTCAGTTTCTGAAGTCTTCATCTTCTGTACACATCAACCACCTGCCATCTTCGGACAGAGTTGCAGGATGGAGTGAAGAGCTGAGCACTTTTTTACATCCGTGAATTGTTCACCACCATCGGTAGGGTGAAGGCAAAGAAGCCTGGTTCATGCAGGAAGTGTGTTGTAATGAAGCATTTCAGAAGCTGCATCGATTCCATTGAGTATTTGCTACTGTTTGATGGGACATACTGTGCGGCAGACTTCTCTTGGGGCATTGATATGGATTTCAAAATATGCAAATGAATCAATCAGAACAATGGAACAAGGGTAACTGGGTACCTTCAACTTCATGCAATTCCTTGCCAGAAGAATTGGTGAACCAGATGGATGACAGATCCTCCAAGTCCTACCCCTGCTACATGGAAGTGTTTGACTTGTGGAAGAATAAAATCACCAAGCCGTACACATGGGCAACCATCCTAAGTACACTACGAACTGGGCTTGTTGATTCATCCAGACTTGCAAAAACTCTTGAAATTCTACTCACAAGTTAACTTTACTCGTCCATTTGTGCAAGGATGTTCTGTGAACCATTTGTATTGTTGTACTGTTTGCCAATTATACTCTTTCCTGTCCGGCACATTCGAAATGTGACTGCAATGACATGGGTACAAACACATGTAATAACACTAAGTGTGCATGCATGTAACTATATTAATGTTCACTTTACTCGTATAATACCGTCATATGTACTATACTGGTTAATTGAACCAGTAAATATACGTACGTACGTACGTACAAGAATTCCCAATTTGAAACTTGTTACCATCCATGATATAAGTAATGCCCATCTCACAATTCCATCAAGACTGAAAGAACATCCATCTGCTAGCTATTTGCTGGTACAGAAGTGGATAATACCTAGCAGATAGACTCCTTAATATTCCATCAAGTTTGAAACTGGTTTAGAAACGATGCCCTTTCGAATCTGTTTTCTGTCTCCAGCCCCCTACCAATTCCACAAAGACTGAAAATCCATCTCCCACTGGTTGCTATTAATAGCTTGCAAATGGATATGCTTGAACATTCAAGCTTAAGTTAATGGAATTGTGAAGGGGATGGTGGAGAGTACTTCTATATTTCTGAATTTACCTCATAGCCGATTTACCAGTTCAAAATATGAGTGTGAGCTCACTGCTGGGGTCACTAGCTACTGAAGGGTTATTTTAACTGAGTAGTTTATGCAGTGAAGTGCTTCCATGCATGGAGAGATTGGTTGCTAGCTTTCTTCTTGTGTATCGTCATCGGTAACAGTTGATTCAGGACCATTTGTAATAAGATGTCTGCAGGATGAGGGCACTTGTGTGGCCTCCCCAGCCATCTTTGACACTTCGGAGTTAATTACGTTGGAAGTCTCTGCAACAGATATGAAATACCGTACAATAAACAATAACTGAATATAACAACCACTAGTTAAACTCCAGCTGCATTCATAATTTTGTGTCACACACTTTCAGCATTACAGTACGAGTATGGACTTCACAGCATATGCAGGAATGTAGCCAGCATACAGGCAGCCCAAGCACTTGCTCAGAAGGTCACTAGTGCATGCACTGCAAAAATGGTGTAGTTGTTTTGATTGCTTGGTGTTTACTACGGTTGCACCATGTTTGAACATGCAGGAACCAAGTTGTCTGCATTTCGGTAGCATCCTACATAAACTGAGCATTCCAGTAGTACCCTAGTTTATGGTTTATGTAGGGTACTACTGGAATGCTCAGTTTATGCAGGATGCTATCGTCCTCCACATTCTAATAGTATTGCCTCGATCATGCATGTCCAAACACGGTGCAGCTATGGTAACCACCAAGCAGTCAAAGTAACTACTTCATTTTTGCAGTGTATGCATGTGGGTGTGTCCACATACACTAGCATGCAGTATGGTCAGTGTACTTTGTGTTTACGTATAATTATGTATCAGAGCAGCTGGCCGGCATATCAAGCGCTGGATCATTGTCATACTGCCTGCAAGAAATGGCTTGGAAGCCAAAACAAGTAGCAGAGCAGTGGAAAGTGCAAAGTTGCAATGAGAGCCCTTCCTGACGACTGAAAAAATGGCAAATTATTTTTTCATATGCATGCTTTGGATTGCTTTCACACCTCTTCTTGCAACCTATGTCATGTTGCAAAATGCCTCCAGCATCATACTAGCTAGCTGTCTCAAACTCCTGACTACACCCCTATAATTATAGTAATGTATACACAGGGCTGATACAGTGCATTTTAGCTTAAGTTGCCAATTATTGTCAGGCACCAATTATCGCACACCATAATATTTTACTGACCTTTATGGTCTGCATGTGGCAAGTTATGTTGATGAACAACCAGTGAGTTTTACTAAAGCATTAGCGGCAGTGGAATAAAAGTGTTCCCGCATGGATGACAACATATTGCACGAGCATGCATTTGACACATGGGGTCAGTACTTGTGTGAGTGCACCCAAAGCATATAGCTACTCACACGCTGAATAGCTGTCCCAAAATGAGTATTTCAGTTCCGCAGAAGCCCCTATTGAGTCATTAAGGGCACTGGATGGCTTGATAGAGTCCATGCATTGCAGAGTTATCTGGTGTCTCAATCTTCTTAACGCCTTAATTCCAGTCCCACAATTTTAGTTTTCGGTTGCAAAAATTCAGCACCTGGTCCAGTGATGGATGTATTTCATTGTGCACATTGACTAAACATACTTTAGGTTGAGTAAGTTTTGTTCTACTGGGTCAATTTCCATGTGTGAGAAATAAGATGTTCAAATAACTCATCTGACATGCCTACGACAACTATCCCACAACCTTAGGTATTGATGGGACATTTTCGTGTACTAAAGCTTAATAATTCTTGTGCCCCATCTTGCCTAAATATATTGCATGGCAGCATATGCACGAAATGAGCCCTCTATCACTGACAATATCAGCCTACAGAGCAACATTTGATTCAACATGTACTACAAGCAATGTTAGTAGACCCATTGCACTTAGCTAGCTACATCACCTTTTCCATGGCATTTCCGTATACTAAACTTGTGCTCACTGGTAGGCGTTCTTAGCCAATAATCAATTGCATCAGCTGCAATGGGTCTATTGCGAGATCGCCATAGAAGCTACTATCTCATGTTTCTGCTTGCCTTTTGTGTTCTCACAGTGCATGCTGCATGCAGCTTTGATGAGCTGCCAAGAACACACCATTTAGACTCTATGTGTGCACGTGCCTTCAATTGGCATTATGTTTGGCATATGAAGTGCACACCGATCAACAAGTGAATGACAGCCGATAGTGAACTGAATCCAGACACGTGTACACCACTTTCATATCCAGGTCATTGCATTCACGTGTCCAGGTGCTGGGGTTCTTGCCACTGCAGTGGAGTCACATTAGTCTCCGCTGAGCATCTTCATTCTCTATAATTGTGGCTTGCATTCCTTCAGGAGAGCATAACTAAGCATAATTTATACGCTCCTGTTTCCGATTAGTGGTCAACAGTTCCTGTTCCGGGACTTAGCCTTGTTCCTGGCATGGGAACGAGGCTAGATTTGAGTCGTGCATATAAGACGTCCACAACGACTAGACTGCGCATATATTTAACTTAAACATGAATGTGTTCGTTTCTCGTAAGGCATCCAACGCAGCGTTGCTGTGTTTGTGTGTAGCTGCATTCTATTCAGATGCATTTGCTCAGAGTGTGGACACGAGGCAGCCTATTGTTCGGTCTCCGCCCGTGGAGTTGCAGGATCAACAGGGCTATTTCGGGTACTCTATGGTCCTTCATCAAGTAGCTGATGGTCCAGCTGGCTTCCAGACAACAGTGGAAAGTTCAAGGTGAATGTGCTACATGCAGTCTATTGAACCATTTAGCATGCAGCCCTACCTAGCTAATTCCAGAAAAGTGAACTATAATGCATAACATTGCTTCACTATTATTTCGTGTACATTTAGGATTATCGTCAGTGCTCCCAATGGCACCACTCCTGGGGGAGCTGTCCCGAACACAGGGCTGATCTTTACATGTCCAGTGCAGCCTGGTGACTGTGAGGGCCTTATAGGTGATGGACAAGGGGTCGACAATCGGCTGTTTGACACAGAAGGTACAACAGTGAAGAACATACAGGGACTAATCATTTTTTTCTTCTATCTATAAACGTTTGTACATGCAGTACTGAGCATACAATAGCTAATCAAGTGACTATGGCTATACTAGCAGTTAAATGCAACACAAACTATATTGAAGGCCAACATAGCTGATCAAGTTCTCTGATTGGCTGTAGCAAGTTTCTGTGGCAAACAATATACCCGCAGTTAATTTCAATTGTATTTTGGACTGTATGGCTACTTATATAGTGTGCATGGTAGACAAAACGTATGTAAAGCACTATAGTCTGGCGAGGGTCTGGCTGCGCCACGCCACACTAGTAAAGCACAAGGTGATGGCTTCAAGCATTATCAGGCTGGTAAAAGAGTTAAACATCAATTTGTCTGTCCCGCATGGAGACGCCATAAGTATCAGCTACATTTACATTGCTCTTGGTCATGCACTTGTCATGCTAGCAAAATATTTACACGCTTGTCAAAATGCATGTGACATTGTCATTTACAGTGACTTGTAGAGACTCAGTGGACATACATTACACAGTAGTCCATCAGATGTGCAACTATAATAATGTGCAGCTAGGTATGCTCATCCATCAACTCCTCAATTTCAGGCGATGTCAATGATGAAGGGAAGCAGGGACAGTTTCTTGGCTCATCAATGTACAGCAATGGAGACACATTCCTAGTGAGTAATTTACATCTCCAGACTACCAACATGGTTTCAAGGGACTGTGTACCGTAATGGGATAGTAATGAGCAATAGTGTATAATTATAGCAAATGCCTTTTTAATATCTAAGTAAACTTTCCAACCTCCAAGCAATTTTTTTTGTCATGTCATGTGGGAACATGATACTCTCAGCAAAGCTTGTGAGTTGCAATATAGTAACTCTGTCAAAGTTCATTTCGAAACAACAGTTTTCAGTGATGTCAAGCATTGTGTCTGTTATACCAAGGATAGAATTCTGTAAAGGAATATAGTTATGCTGAGAGAATATTATGCTCACATGCCTACATTCGTCCCTTGTGTGCATCATGCACCTATGTCTACATGTACATGCATTATATCAATTCATGTGCACATATATGCATCATGTGCGCACACATGTACACATTGGCTTCTAGCTGTATTTGTTGAATGTAAAGTCATTTGGCAGACCACAAAAGAACACAATGTGTTCCTTGATCTATGCTGAGACAAATGAAATAGTTGTCAGTGTGCCAGATGAAATTATCTTCCAGCAAAGATTTTGTGACTTTCTGCATTGATTATTTTACTAATTCGAGTGTTTAACCTGAAAGTATTTTCGAGGGGCAACCGCACTCCTGGTAGCCGCGGTTAAACGGTAGCACAAGCTAAGTGTGACAGTTCGTTCAATTATCACACATCACCATGATAGCTATATACGGAGAAGATCACAAATTATTTAGAGTGCTCACAAGTACCATTCATAAAGTAGCCGCGTTGCAACCTGCCGTAGCACGAGCTAAGTATTGCAATACGTTCTAATTAACGCACATGCCACGTGGCAACCACGCTCAAGTCGATCGCGAGCAATGGCGACCAAAAGTAAGACAAGAAATTTTTACAGCACTCACAACTTAGCCAGCACGGTGAGTTTCGGTATATAAGCGTCAGTGAACGACAGTGATCACGGCCGTGTGGTCAGAATCTTCGTGTGCCTTTCCTAAGAACGGTACTGCCACCAGAAGTCGAAAGAGCGCTTGAGCAATGGCGGCCAACGGCGAGACAAAAGCGCTCATATCTCCACATGCACCAAGGTGAGTTTCAGCACCAACTTTTATCATTCAGGTCAGTGCATGATAGCGATCACGGCGGTGTAGTCAGAATCTTTGTAGGCCAATCCTAAGTACTCAAACATTATATATTTAAATTAGGTTGGATTATATTATATTACGCGGCACAATTTTTCCCCTACCAGGAGTGTAATGAGTGTTTACCATGATCAACCATGTACTTCGAATGGTAAAGGTTTCTGGGTAAACGTTATAGTAGTGCTACAAACACTTGAAATAGAAAAGTGCTGACCTTAGCGAGGCAAGAAATCTCAACAACAGCTGGCAAGTGTGATACCGTAGTCGTGCATTATTAGGCGCATCTCACTTATAGGCACATATTTGCTGTTAGGCTCAGGTTCAACTCTCGTCTCAGGTACTCGCTGTTAAGCGCTGCAGTCTTCTTCCAGAAACTCTGCCATTTTCGAGCATACGGAGTGGAAAACAGCTATAATTCAAATTGAAGCGCACTTCCTATTCGAGGAATGTCATTATTATTTCGTTATTAGGCGCATCTCGCTTATAGGCGCATATTTCCTTCCTGTGGAGTTATAGGCGCATGCGCCTAATAACGCGCGACTATGGTACTTAATTATAGTACAGCATCCACTTATTGTAATGCATTGGCACGCCGAACGGCTGATGTCAACGATTGTAAAAGATGGCTAGAAGTCTCTCAACAATTCAAGAAGCTAGACTATCCTGATAAAGGAAACAGAAACAGAAGGCGGGTGGCAAGGACTGAGTGAAAAGTGGGTGATGAGCCTGCATGAGGTTGCTGAACAGCAGCAACATAGAGCTCAGAATTAGGGGGGTGACTTGTATCCCTTGGCATTTTCGCATTCCCTATTGTAAGTAGTGTGAAATGAAATACAGGTAGGCATTGGCACAAACTATTCTCAGCATAACAGATATTTATAGTCTTTTAACTGGCGATATTTTTTCAGGCTTCATAGGTGACTAGTGTTTAATGACGCACACATAACCGAACCCAAGTCAAGAGAGTGCTGCTCTCTCTTCCTCAAAGATGGAACCTCGCACCTCATCCATGTGTGTGGGTGCACACATGTGTGCACCTGATGCACACTAGGCTTCTGAGCCAACACACACCTACCTATAATGTGTTAACATAACATTCACTAATTAAGTGCTGTTTGCATATAGAAGCCATTAAATTTACATATAATTGCATTTCTACCTGGCAGTGTATATAAAATACATGACACAGCTAGCTTGCCTTATTCCAAGGCCACGTCCAAGTATACCCTTATTCTGACTAGTTAGATGTTTTAGTACACAAAGGTTATGACAATGAGAATCACATGACAAGCTGGTCAGAGCCAAACAAAGCAACAAGACAAGGGAATCAATTGTTCATAAGCATGCACGTCGTAGGCTTCACTCTGTGGCTCAAGCACGGGCTATAGTAATGTTACCATTTTAGGTGGCAGCTTCCAACTGCTATATATACTGGTTCTGTTGTTTCTGCAAAAGGGTACCTACCCACACTTAACTCGGCTAGGTTCATGCTGAGCTCTGATTGGAAACATTTGCATGTATGACTGAATGTTGTAATGTTTCGATATACGTACCTTACATTGTAGCTATAACTGCATGCAGACGGATGCACAACTAACTGAGGGAGTGGCATTTGAATTCATTACTATAACCACCCCATAACAAAAGAAACCATTAACTTATTTTTTATTGCTGGATACCTGACCTTGAGAATCAGGAATGGTATGCACGTGCATACTGTGCTCAGCTAGTAGATAAGTCTCTGCCTTTGAAACTATATCAGGCTTGAAAACTGAAAAGGGTGATTGTTTAGAATGATGGATGGTAAATCACACTAGCTCGTCTTCATGATACTTACCGGTTAGGTATGCATCCATCTGCTTGCATTACCTGGTTCAGTTAACACAACTGTCACATAATAAATATTACATGTGTGCAACTTCTGTTGCGCATTATAAAGGAATGCATTAGTACGGCACCAGCATATTGTAATGCATCGATCAGCTTGCGGAACAGTTTATGTTGACGAAAGATGGCTGATCAAAGCAGGGAGTCTCTCAATGAGTCATGAAGACTAAAATGTGACAGAAAGAGAGGGTGGGTGGCAGAGAGTGGTTTCATCGGTGACAGCATCTTAAGTATGCCATTTTCTTTGGTGTTTATGGATGCACACATAACCTAAGTTGGCTAATTTCCTAAGACAGCACTCTCTCCGCAAAACTGCGCACCTCACCTCAGAGTGAGTTCTACATGTATACCTGTTGCAGCTGACTAATTAATGTGTTAACATAACCTTCACTTAAAATACAGTGCTGTTTGCATATAGAAGCCTTTAAACTAACTGCTCTACCATGTGTGCTCTGCTACATATAATTGCCTGGGACAGCGTATTATACGTACATGACACAGTTAATGATTCCAACAACTATATACCCTTATTCTGACTAGTCTGAGATTCTGATATTTTAGCACACAATGGTTATGACAATGAGGAAGCTGGTCAAAGCCAAATAAAGCGGAAGCGATTGTTCATAAGCTAGCATTCATCGTAGTCTTTACTATGTGGCTCAAGCACTATGGTAATTTTGAGGTAGCTTCTCACTGACTATATTATACATAACCTGGTTCTGTGGTTTGTGACAAGCTAGGGTATACACTTGAATCCAAGAAAGATATGCAAGCAGCTAGCAACATCCTTTTTTGTTTTCAAACATGTATACACAACGTTTATGTTATGTGGAATTTAGTTTGGCTGTTTTGCCAAAGTCTTTCATGGTATTGATCTGCTATGCCAAGTAGGGATACTGTGATACCCATGATGTCGTGACATAAAATACATGTACCACGATGACGTGATGATATGCATTTTGTTAACGTCACAGCATAAATCCCATCTATACTAGGATCTGTCATTGTAAATCAGTGCAGTGGCGTAGGAAGCAAATTCAAAGTGGAGAGGCCAATGTCATGCAAAGTAGTGAACAGAGGTGTGAAGTGCTGATCGGTCTTCCGCGCAAAGCGCGGAAATTTTTTCTCTTTTTCTTTTAAGTGGCCAGGAAGCTCTGTATTGCACCTCATCCGGCAATAGAAAGTGGAGAAGCCATTAGCAGCATATGGAAGTAGCTACCAACGTGTGTGCAAAGCACACACTTACTAAGGGGGTCTGGGGCATGCCCCCCTTGGCTTACTTCAGGGCCTGACAGTGACAGCTGCTGAGAAACTCAAACTAACACCTCAAAGGATACACGTGCGCACGCATCTAGAGCCCCTTGCGCATGCGTAATCCGTGCATATTATTGAAGTAGGTGCGGTATCTGCCGTTGTGTATGTTGTAAAAGCGACTAATTTTATTTTGGGGGCCAAAAAAGTGCAGCGGCCATGGCCGCTCCGGCCGCTGCGCTTCCTACGCCACTGCAGTCGTATATCAGCTTTCAACATCACTCTTGCAACTTTTTCAGATTATTCATGCCCTAGTTGTGTAGCTGGCTGCATTGCGAATAAATCATGGTCATAACTTGATGATAACTAGTGAAGTTACAATGTAGACATTATCGTAACATAAATCCCCCACCCCGCGAAGCAGTGTTCTTGCTATATATAGGCCGGGTGCAGTAAGTACCAACTGCATATGGTATCCCATGGACTGCTCTGGTACTAAACTCAATTTGCACCCATGTGTATATAAGCTTGTAGACAGAAGTATATTCTCAGGGCCCTTATACAAGCACCAGTAATACGCCCTTTGGCCATCTAATGCAGTCTGCTGACCTGGCAGCAAAATGTATACACCTTTTAGCCCTTGGGGTATTTTAGCAACCACTTGTCTAGGCATGCAAGCCGTCAAGGGCTTCAAATTGTATGCTGAATCAAGATCCACCCACTTTCCACCCATAGCTTTTCCCTACATCATTTTCAGCCCCTAGATTTCCATCAGGTGCACGGCCCGTTTAGCTCGAAACTGCTCCCAAGGCAGATATATGACTCTAACTGAGTGGTGGAGCCTTCTGCTAAGGACAAAAGAAATGAAGCAACTGGAATGAACTGCTGTGCATACTCTTGAGCTGTTACAGTAGCATGTCTCACGCATTCTGGCACCATCTCACACATTCTCACAGCACATCTCACTCATTTACTTGCTAAGTAGTTGGCATCTCTGTTTCTAGGGGGAACTCTGCCCGGAAATATGCTGATTTACACTGCTGTAGTTGTAAGGGTAGTGCTACACAATAATTATGGATAGTTTCCCCTGTTCACACACCAGCACAAAAGGTGGCTTTCGCTGCTAGGACTATGCACAGAATATAGCTAGCTATAGATGTACAGTACATATGATGGTATCGTAATGCCAATGATATCACCCTCATAAGTAGCTGCAATTTGTCTATTCTCTGATGTGTATGTGGTATTACCATAGCCCTATATATAATAGCTATCCCTAGCCCAGCCTCCGTATGCACACTCTTGACCTTTGAACCGAGCTTTGCTAGGTTCAAAGGTCAAGTCCATTCGGTCATCAAGAAGTGGAGCTGGAGAGCCACAAGGCTAGTATTGTCATGCCTGTTGTGGGAGGGATGTTTTCCTCTGGGTTCTGTAGATAAACAAACTGTGTTGGCTTCATTGAAAGCACGGAGTAATCTTGTAGCTGCAATGGAATCACTACCAGTCTGCACTTCCTTGCATGTGGCAGTGCCATCCCTCAGTACTGCAGTGCAGTGGTAACTGTCAATCACATTAGTCACTGGTTGATTTGACAACGCTACACTTAGGCGAAAAATAGGTTTCTAAACGGGATAGCTACTCATGCATTGATAATAATTTTATGCTGGTGGTGAACAATGGAGCTTTGAATTCCTAGTGTGCAGTTTGGGCACAGGCTACTAATAGCCTCGAACCCAGGTGCAGAGGAGGGGGAAAAAACCACGTGGATTTATGCAGATGACGTTGCAAAACTTTCCGAGTGTAAACAATGACGTCTATACCACACAACGAAACCACGAAGACATTGATCACAGCTTTGACTCTCACGTTTGGAACTTGGTCTGTCATCAGTGCCATGAGGGATGAGACTACAGTGACTACGCTGTCATCTCGGGCAAGCTTCACATCAAACACGAACGGTATAACACAATGACTTACCAAAACCAGTGCGTAGACAGAGTCTCTTCGTATACTCACTTCAAATAAGCCCTCTGCTCGGGTTCGAGCATCATCGCTGCACACCCAAGTCGCTGAAGGTACAAAACAGCCTTGTCTAGATCAGTCGCCATTATTGACAAAAATATGATCGTGATACGGTTACGAACACGTATCTGACGTCAACAAGCCAAGGAATGACGCGGTCTTATCCGGGATTCCCGGAATGTCGGGAAATTAAGCACATGCGCAAACAGTGGATACCAGGTGCTCTTCCCCCTCCTCCGCGCCTGGGTTTGAGGCTATGGCTATTACGTAAGTGCTGCAGAGAATTTCAACTGCACAAACTCCTGTTAGTGTGTTGATATGACGATAGTTGGAACTGCCATGATACGATTTTGATAGGCTTTTATCTTAATATCCCCCATCCCTAGTCTGTTGTACTCTCACAGTGGAAACCACTATCACACTGACAGAGTGGTCACAGTCACGGTGACTGATGTCACAGGGGTCACAGTCACAGTCACTAGCGTGACAGTGCATGGTCTCGGTCATTAATGTCACAGTGGTCACCACTGGCCGAGTGGTCTCAGTCACAGTCACTAATTTCACAGTGGTCACCACTCGCAGAGTGGTCTCATTCATGGTCACTAATTTCTCAGTGGCTATCAGAAGCTGTTCACCTGTGGATGAAGATGTATGCTACGCTGCATAGGCGTAGGACATCTTCCTCAAGTATCTTGGTAACATCTTAAGGGGGACCATAGGTAGAAGAGCCACAGAAGGAAGATACATTGCATAGGCGTAGGGACGGGGGGGGGGGGGGGGGGGGCTGTTGTGGCCCAGACATGAGTAGCGAATCTGATGATGATAGCACAGCCTGCCTGAGACAGGCAACCCTCCAGTTAGGACCATCACCACTCACCATCTGGCAGAGGTCAGCCATGACAATCTGACATGCATACAGAGGATGATGGCATGTCTACTCTGCTGCAATGCTGAATGCTGCCCTGGGCGGTTGGACTCGTTTCATCCTACTGAGCCGATTACAAAATGTTTAGCACGCTTCTTGTGCCACTGTTTGACATCTGTGAGTGGAAACACTGATTGGTGGCTTCGCCGCCTCTTCTACCTATGGCCCCCTTAATCGAAAACCATGCATTCCTGCACCTGTGCATTGTCCAGCCGCAGAAGGAAGAGATGTTGTCCAGCCACGGAAGGAAGATGCTATCCCGAAACTGAAGAAGACCTCCTTTAGGCTGGATGACTTCCTTCTATGACTGGACAAGATCTTCTATCTTCTTCCTGTCATTTCTGGATAACCCCTTCCTTTGAAGGCCGGATAACGGCTTCTTTTTGAGGCTGGATGACTTCTTCCTTCTACAGGCCGCTAGGGTCCTTCCTCCTGTTGCAACAGCTATTGAATGATGTAGTGTTGACAGTTGTGACAGTGGGGGTTTTTTCCCCCATGAGGGACAATGACCAGTAGTAATTAGTGTGACCACAAGTGAATACCATTATGGGTTGTCCTATGTTACTATGAGTAGTGCTATATTGAACCAGCTGCTAATGTTTATTTGCCACAAGGTGTAGATTTAGCTACAAATTGAGCAGAAATACCTGGGATACTGGAACTCACAGAATTAGATTGAGAACAGTGAACTTTCACTGTGTTTAATCAAGTGCAAACAGACACTGTCTGTTTCAGCTTAGAAGAGCTACACAGGAATATGAAAGCAAAGTTTAATGGATCACTGTATGTTGCTCCATATTCAGAGCTAAAGGAAGCTGTTCACCAAGAAATGTATGATATTGACTATATATTCCTTGGACTTATAATGCTGGCCTAATGACTGGAATACATTTGTACACACACTGATACGCACACTACACAAAATTAATGCCACCACCATGCAGACATGTGCCCACCGCTACACGATTCGAATAGGGAGTACCCCCTATCCTTATGGAAGGTGCTTCTTCTCTGGGAGGACTCTGCAAGGTTTCACAGAGTACAACCCATGCAGAGCTGGTAGGTTGGGATCAACGTGTATAGTTACTTGACATGTATGATGGTTTGACCATTGAGAGCGTTTTATATCATTGCTACTAATGGTGGTGGTACTAGCTCTGTTTCATGTTACTCAAGAATCTGGTGTTTATGACAATTGAAATGTCTGGGAGATCTGGTCGCATGCGGCGCCATCAGGTAGACACATGGTACACACATGGAGGGTGGTGCCCAATGAAGAATCTCGACGTCCTGTGTTGTACTGTCCGTCCAATGGCTGGATGTCAGAGCGTTCGCAAGGCAGACGATTTATACCATTTGTTGTTCACAATACCGGGGACGGATCAACACGAAACAGGTACGTATTATAACAGTTGGCCACCATCCCCCGTGTGTGTCTACCATCTGTCTACCTGACGTCATCACACGTGACCAGATCTTCCAGGCCTTCCCCCACCGTCTTACTGGAATACTGGAAACGAGGCTAGCTTTCTCATATGGGTTTCTATTACCAACTGATGACTGATATATCCATTGTGAGACTTCATGAAGTCACATCTGGCATTGTCCTTTGGAGATAGGTTCTGTGTGAGCACAAAGGGTACATAGGTCAGGGGGAGGTCGGTGGGTGCATCCGGTGGGTGCATCCGAAGGGTGCAAACAGCATGGCCGCATCTGGGCTTAGCCGTGAATAGCCCTTGGTTGGAGTTGGGTGGGCTATGTTTTAATCGTAAGTGGGCCAAGAAAGCAGCCCTCTCACCTTGTATAGCCTCGAATTCCAGTTTTCAAGACCCTTTCTACTCTGCTAGAGTGATTGACCATTGCCCAAGCATATTGAGGGTACAGAGCTTGTCCTCAACTGGCACTTCACCGGTTCACAGGTACATGTAATTGGCATTCCAGAGAAACGTGATCAAGTGCAATGTTTGCTAGACCCTCTGCGCCCTCCGTGCCCTCTGCGCCCTCCGCACCCTCTGCGCCCTCCGCGCCCTCTGTGCCCTCCGCGCCCTCCGCACGCGGCTTTGCCGCGCACCCGCTTGACCAGCCGGGCGGAGGGGCTAGTGGCTAGACTGTGTTGTTCATTGGATGTATGCACTGACAAATTCCTTCTCCTGTGCAGCAAATACAAACCAGCAACTTCTGTGCATGGCTGGATCTGGGTCTGCAGTGGCCGTAAGTATGCTTATTCTCCCCAGCACAGATTGCAATAAAGATAAGTATACCACTTTGCCGTGCATTACGGGTTTTAGTGCACGAGGGCAATCTAGTTAACGGTCGAGGGCAAGATAATGCACGAGCCGAAGGCGAGTGCATTATCCACCCGAGACAGTTAACTAGATTACCCGAGTGCACTAAAGCCCGTAATGCACTGCAAACTGGTATCTAAACTACTTAGTGCAACTCACTGACCCGAGACAGCCTTTGATCTTTGAAAAGTATGCATTATCTAGATAATGGATACTAAAGTGTACGTGCATTAATCGATTTAATGCTCCGTCATGTGATCGATTCTGAGGCGTCTGATTTGGTGAGGGTTACGTGAGTAGCACTAGTGTAGCATAATAGGGGACTTGCATGATTTTGTCACGAGTTGATGGACACGCCCACTAATGATATCACATTCCATTCTGCTCCTTTGAAGATGTATTAGGAATGGCTACCTAAGTGAGCGTTTATAAGCGTGTGCTAGCTCGTAGCAGATAATGATTCGAGATATTGACTGTCGCAAAATGAATCCTTCTACGTGTGAATCGGAGAAGCTGTTGTTGAGCAATGGTGTCCAAAGCGAGTGGCACAGACTGTGGTGCCGTCCAGGTTAGTGAGAAAGACATTCCTCGAGCTTTGCTAAAGTGGCCATGACCTTGGTAGGCCAGACGAAGTGGAACTCACACATTGGTTGGGGCTAAAACTTCTGGCGAAAGTGCCTTATGAAGCGGTAAGTGGTGAGATACTAGCATAGATAGTGTAGTTCTGTGCCACTATAGCAACTCTCCAGGAACTTAGCGGTGTTCTGGGGCTGGTTTTCTACTAAGATGAACAGAAGAGCTGCTATGCTGTAACTAAATGTTGTGAGTTCTGAAGAAAACAGACTGTGAGTCCAACATTACGCTTCGGGTTTCATCCTCCCTTACTCGCTTTAGACGCACGCCAACAACTGCTTCTCTGATTCGCATGCGGAAGGATTCATTTTGTAGCTGAACTTCTGGACAGGCAACATCTCGGATCGTTTGCTGCTACGCGCTAGCACGCTGGCACAGTACTTGTCAACACTCACCTTGGTAGCCATTCCCAACACTTTTGCTATGGAGCAGTATGGTATGTGATACCATAAGTGGGCGTGTCCATTTGCTCGTTACGTAATCATGCAAGTTCCCTGTTCTTGTTAGACATAATAGTATAATTATAGTGTTTGGAGCAACACTCATACAGGATCACTGATGATTATGCCCACAGTAATACTGCCATTGATTATACACCTACGTTTGAATAATTGTACAGCAGTCAATGGAAAAGCCTGGCACGCAAGCGCAGTTGATAAAAAAAAACGTATTTTGTACTGTAGGTCCGCGAGAAATCCGTATTATGTACAGTAAGTCACGTGCGCTACAGCAAAGCTGTGATAGTTTCGTGTCAGAGACTACCTGGACTAGCTAGTACTGACTACCTTTTGGGCTCCTGATGAGGGCTGACTTACATCTCGATACTTCCGGAACTCGAGGTTGAACTCGTTCGTATACTCGGGCATCCTGTTTGAAATGGACCGCAGCTACAACTGCCAGTTATCGGTGTGGACTGACCCGTTATTGGCGTGGCTCCGCCTTAGGCTTGGTATGCAGGCCTTCTCGCCCAAGCGTTTGAAGCTTGCCGTACGCGAAGGGTTGGCAACCAGAAATGAAAATATTGTCGCCATGTGCAAGCTATGGTAACGCGCATTCGCTATGTTTATTGGTAGAGGACTGTGCAATGAAATTCCAGGTTTGTATGATAAAATCAGTATCACCACAGTACTAAGCTATACCGGGAACACATCACTTGTTTGTAGCCTTCGGCATTGTTACTCGTGCTTCGCACTCGTAACAAATATAGGTTAGACGATGAAACCGAGGGGTCTACGGGATTTAGAGCCCCGTGGAAACTATATAGACACCCGCGCGCGAAGCGCAAGGGTGTTTATAGGTTTCCAAGGGGATCTAAATCCCATAGCCCCCGAGGGTTTCATCGTTTAAGGTATTTATACTATACAGCTGGCAGCCAATTAAAATCACTGTCTGTATTAGCAACTGTTCAGTCAGAAAGACTTCGAGAGATGGCGACTTTTATAGCAGCTGCTCTTGCCATCCACTAACTGACAACTCTGCATACTCATGCCTCGTGTTTGGGACTGTGACTCCGAAGCGGAACCAGACTCTGGGATCGCACCAAATACACCCCGCCCTATGACACTTGTGGAGGCGGGGTTTTTTTTGTGAGACATAGACGACCAAGTCCGAAGTCCAGCTCCGGCTCCACGCTATCTGTACTCGTCTGGCTAGGCTACAGCGCTCGCGCACATGATGTTCGCGCGCAAGACCGAATAGACAATAGAGGTATCTATGATGCTAAATGTAGCTATGACACTAGGCCTATAACTTCATGAAATTTACAGGTGTATAAGTGAAATTTTACAGGTGTATAAGTAAATAAAACCCCTTCAATTGGCCAATCATATCGCAGTATTTCATTGAAGTATAGTATATGTATATGTAATAGCATGGCTTGCAGTGCAATTTGGGATAAATTGCACGAGTAATGCATTCATGCAGGAAGGCGATAAATTGCACGAGGCGAAGCCGAGTGCAATTTGCCTTCCTGAATGCATTATGAGTGCAATTTATCCCAAAATTGCACTGCAAGCCATGCTATCACATGTTAATCATATAGCTAGACGGCTCTCTTCCAACAAATTAAGATAAATAGAGTAGGCACAAGAAGACAATGTCATGACAGAATCAGCCAGAATCTACGAATGCACGACTTCGATCGAAGACGCTACTGTGGAACGGAGATGCTTACGGTAAGCGGTGTACGTAGCGCCGGTACCGGGTAGTGGGAGGGGTGGTAGGTGTGGCAATCATGTCGGTCTCAAATTGTGTTTTCGTCGCCAGATAGCGTGCCAGGGCGCTGTAGAATTCGCCGACTCTTGTTCGATAAGAAACACCATGGTAGACGCAAAGAACAACTCGCTGCGAGTAACAAGGTAAGCTGCCTTCTTTCTCTGTTTCATGGTCTCGTCTGTTTACAACCGTCGTTGCTACGTGCCTGATTAGCCAGAGAGCGCCATTATTGACCAATGAGACGCGTATTTCACTTTTTGCACTGCTAGGCCGTGCAAAAAGTGAAATACGCATTTCATTGGTCAGTAGCCGTGCAATTTCAGTCTAAATCTGCATTCTTACTATACAGCTTTAGTACAGTGAATTAAAACGCTATATGATTATTCATGATATTTTCTGGTATAGCTTTGTACTATGGTGATACTTATATAATATGCATGGCCTCCATTGGCCTGCCATATACATAATTATACAAACTCACCTGATCTTCTAGGAAACATCAGCCAATGGCAACACTGCCATTGGGGTGGGCCTCCCTGGTGCTGGAGTCAATTTTACTTCGCGTAACAGTTTCTTCTATAGTTTCAAAGGTGAATTGTATAAACGTGGGGGGGGGGGGGGGGGGGGGGGGCACTCTTTCAAAGGTGGGCGCTCTTTTGCGAGACTACGGTACATTATTATTGACCTAAACAGTCCAATATTTGATTACTGTCTTCATACTAATAATTATTATGTGCGCCTGGAGATTTAAATTTGCATTCACTGTCAGTAGCTTGTTCAAGTGTAGGTGAGGGACTGTATGTTCCCTTTTAAAATACACCATGCATACTTCAGTTCCCTACACTGATTAAACTAGTAGTCTCTGTCCTCAGCAAGTGAACGAGTGTTTGAGTAACCTATATAGTCTGGAAAGCAATAAGACGTATGCATGAAGCACTGCCATGCAAATGTGCAGACGCACAGAGGTATGGACATTATAAAGCTATTCAACTTATTGTCTCTCACCAGGTGGTGTCTACCGCAGGAACTCAGCTGGGAATTCTGCTTTCCTGGAAGGCACTGGCAGTCATGCACTGCAGGGCTACACCATGACATCTGGACACATACTCTCACAACAGAGGGAAGGTACGTACAGCCTGTGTAAAGCTTTATTAGTGCCATTCTTCCTTATAAGAGTTGACGTTATGGCACTGGAGAATGTCCCCCTTGCACCAAGAGTTTGTAGGGTATATATAAACACAATGGCATACAAATATCCATGGTGGTACTACAACACTCTTATTACCCCATGCACACACAAGCAATCAGTTTTGTCTGTCAGTCTGTCGTCGCATATGCCTGTTGTCTGTCATCTGTCCAGTGAAGAAAATGTAAATCTCGAGGTTACTAAACCCAACAATAACATTGCAATCAACCAAAAAATGTATGTCTGATAGCGACCAAAGCACTTCCATTCCCAGCTCTGTCTTATATACCGTAGTCGTGCGTTATTAGGCGCAGCTCACTTATAGGCGCATATTCGCTGTTAGGTGCATGTTCAACTCTCGTCCCAGGTACTCGCTGTTAAGCACTGCAGTCTTCTTCCAGAAACTCAGCCATTTTCGATCCTACGGAGTGGAAAAGCTATAATTCTAATTGAAGCACACTTCCTATTCGAGGAATGTCTTTATTATTATACTCGCTATTAGGCACATCTCACTTATAGGCGCATATTTCCTTCCTGTGGAGTTCTAGGCGCATGCGCCTAATAACGCGCGACTACGGTATATTAACGATGGTCTGCCATTTTAATACTGTCGGCTTTTACTGGCATACACAGGCTCTGGCACATGTTCATACCGAAGAGCATTCATGTCAGTACAGTATCCATGGATCTTACACTGAGAGATATAGGTGCACGTACTGACTAATTAAGTGTTAATTGTTACAAGCTGGCTTGACCTGGGACATATATAATGCTGTGTTAGCCACCTGTATTGATGAATGCATACTAGGAGAACCCTCTGGGGTGTTTATACAAAATGCGACTTGTGCAATCATATTATTTTTCTACGTATACTGCATCTCTTTGCACCCACCACAGATTTCATTGTGTCCTCACCAAGACGAATCAGCTTCATACCTGCTGAGCAGTCAAGAACTAACATTTCTCTACAGCGATATGCAGGAGCGGTAAGAAGCTGTCACTATTGTTATTCTGACACTTCTATCCTGAACTAAGCCTTGAACAAGGCCTTCATTCCTGAAACTCCATGGACAGACAGACGGACAAACTGATCACCCTACCCCTGCTGTGCACATGCGCACGGGGTAGTTATGAACTACTTGCTGGTTGTAAGGCACAGTTGGCTACGTACGTAAATCATCTCTCTGTGTTTTCATCTTCATGGACAGGTGGAGATAGTGAGGAACACTAATAATGGATTTCAGGTGGTCACTGACAACGTCCTCAGAGGAGAGCAGGTGACTGTGTGTATACACATATGCATGGACTTACTGACTAAAACTAGAGATTGAAACTTGTGTACTATAGTTATGGATTCATGCGTAATTATACGTACCTATACTTATTTCCCAGCATGGTGAGTACTATGGCTTCTCCGTGGTGGCTCTGGACCTGAATGGAGATGGGTATGTTCTAGAGCTGTGACCAATAATCAATTAATTGAATAATTGATCAATATAAAGATCTTAGACCAATAATTGGTGGTAAATTAAGATATCAATTATTGAAATCTGCTTGTGAGTATGTTAGCGAGCACAATAAAGGGAACAGAAAATGGTGATGTGCAATATAAACTTGTAGCAAACTATACTATTGTGTATTCATGGTGTACTATTATATCGTAGGAAACTCACATCGTAGCTTAAACGTATGTGAATGTTGTAATACTTGGTGGTATGTACGTATTTTGAGCTCAACGAAGCATCATATATTATGCCTCCACAAATTTTGACCAATAATCGGATAATCGGCAAACGGCGACGAATTTCAATGCATGATTAGAAAACATCTGCCAGGGAAACTCATCCTTCCGAGCTATGTTGTATGTACCCCAACTTGTGTTTACTCTTTTTGTTGGGCAGAGGGTAGCCTGATCCACAACTTTCGTTTTCACCAGAATTGTCATGAGTAAGTCCCGTTTGATTATGTTACTATTAAAACCAAATGGGAACTACGGCGGGGTGCTGTGGTTCCGCTCTTTAGCGAGATCACAGTACTGGAGGCAGCTATTTTGTCTGCTATATGTAGCCATCCCACAGGTGTATGTATAACTCAAAGTGCAGAATCAATAGATCAAAAATTGCCTCTGCAGGTTAGAATCCAGCAACGAGAATCACTAGTATGTGCATCCTCATTCCCAGGCCGTTGTTGACTATAGTCCAACAAAAAAATTGACTGCATTAAGGAAACAAACAGCAGAAGTATTATTGCCAGTTCTCTCTCACCCGGTCTGCTTCTCTTCCTGCTCTCTTCAGAGGCAGGTGTTCTTTGCTTCTGCACGAGTGCGAGGATACAGCTCCATCATTCATAGCCTGATTCTCACGCCCACACCCAGCTTTTCATCGCTTTCTGCACCACAGGACCCCCGGGGGCACCACGGGACCCCACGGGACACCCGGGTCTAATACTGCAAGCGATGGGAAGTTGGGCAGGACCTGGGAACTAGCCCATCATTCATTGCAATTACGTGCATTACGCATGTGGTGCGTACTGCATGTACCAACTGCACCCACAACCTCAGCAGAGCATGTACCCTGTGCACAACTTTGACTTGACAGCTACCACCAATTATTCATACAACATGCACAATGAGCTAGCTAGGCCGCGATTTACAGCGATGTCAGCAGCCTCTCGAGTAGCTAGATCTCTGGTCTGTGAGTTACGCAGACGCTAGTATTTTCTGAATTCTGACACTTCTATCCTGAAATAAGCCTTCAACAAGGCCTTCACTGCTCAAACTCGGCCGCTTGGACGGACAGACTGACATGGACAGACTGACAGACAAACCGATCACTACCCCCTGCTGCGCATGCGCACGGGGTAATTAAGTAAATAAAGCATCAACAAAAACCAATGAATAAAATACTTCCAGCTATAATCTAGGCAGTCAAAATATGGAACCAACCACAGCCTTACTTATTAAAATTCATAGTCATGATTATGTATTCACAGTCCTGGTAAGTATATTCATGAAGCAGCAAACCTAGGGACCTCAGTAATAAGGCTTCACAGTGTTAAGAGTGCAGTACTAGCCCGAGCGGTGTGCACTGTCGTGCCTAAAGTGCTTGATGTGCATATTGTGATTCAGCAGAAAATATTATCGCATCACGATAAGTAGGATTGTATCGCGACTATCGATATTATCGTTCAGCCCTAATTTGGTGTGAGGTCCGTTTCATGAATTAGCCCTGTTTGCCTTAGAAGGTACGTACCTGTACCATTCTGGAACTATATAGGGCAGTCACTGCGGTGGGAAGAGACCATTCATCTGGGCAGGCATAATTGTTCTATATGTAGGCACACCATGAAATAGCGTTGGGCTGGATTTCGCATCTGCGCTGCCGTACGTACTGTAACTACATCCGTCCTGAGCCCTACTTGATGGGTCATTGCTGTATGTAGTGATATTCAGTCAACTCAGAGGGAACAGAAGTACCGGTGGGTATTATTCAGTTGTGTGAAGAAGGTCAAAATGTATTGTGCTTCATCGTATTTTATTTTATGCTTCTTACTTCAACTTTAGTTTTCATGTAAGTACGTATTATATACGTATTACAAAGACGCCATTTGGAACATGTATTGCATAGTTGTGGCTTGGAAGAGATCCATTTGTGTGCTTTCTTGATATACTGAAAGCATGTTTTCCTTTGGCAGGCATTGAAAGACCACATAAATGTATTTGCGAAACATGAATAACTTTCAAGACCCACATGTTATTGTTATGGTACTGTCTGCCAAAACGTTTCATTAGTGGTTACAGAAACAGCTAGGAAGAGCATGCACTCACACACTTCTAGCCATAACATAAAATCTGTGTGCAGGAGCCACAAGATGGGAACAGTATCCCAGGACACTCCCACATAATTGCCGAGCTCCTCTGCACGAGGCAACTACGTACATAATAGTCCATGTAGGCCCTGACCTCAGTGAGGGTTTACATATAAGATTTCTCTGAAAAATATAGCGATGGTCCATACCTCTTGAAAATTTAAGAAACAAGGGGCACATCCTCAGTGCACATGCATGCGATGGCACACCACGTCACTGTGCAGAAGCGCTCAACATTGGTTCGAGTACGTAAGTGTGGGGCTCACTCAGTCTCCCCACTGCATTTTAGTGACGGACACTATGGACAGGTTGGGCGGATGAGTTGGCAGACCCCGTGCGATGCAGTCAGCAGCTCAAACTCTTACTATACGTACTCATTGTAGCCAGAGACAGTGAACTAGCCACACCATGGGGTTCAGCATAATAATGAGCATTGCCTCATGTAGTAGGCTGGCCGGCCACGAGTAGTCAGAGCTGTGGCTGATGGCGGCCAAGTGTAAAATGCCGGCCAAGTGTAAAATGCCAGCCAAGTGTAAAATGCCGGCCAAGTGTAAAACACCGGCCAAGTGTAAGATGCCGGCCAAGCACAAGATGCCGGCAAAGTGTAGGTGGAAGATCTCGATGAAGTAGTGCACACTGAACCCAGCTGCAACCCATGGCGTATTAGTTGCCTTGCTCCAGCCAGACTGCATTATAATTATTGTCTGTGAATTCAAAGACCAGGGAAGCCTGTTCTCAATTGATTAAGATTATGCTACCCCCTCCAGGTATGATGAATTGGTGGTGGGAGCGCCTCTCTATAGAGATGGCCTAAATGGTGCAGAAGCAGGCAGAGTATTCGTCTACAGAAATACAGAGGTAAACGACAAATTTTGATGAGAGGAACAGGGTGGTAAAAATGCATAATGGCTGCTTTAACATTAGTTTTACATGTAAGGTGTACAACACACATGTAGCCACTCTTCTTTGTGCACGGTCTCCCATATAGGGGGGCAGTCTGGCTTTCCATACCAATTTGAATGGAGACAGAGAACCATACTCTCGCTTTGGCTATGCCATGGCCAACCTTGGTGACATCAGTGGAGATAACCTGGAAGGTGGGCTCCTATAGACCTGTACGTATACCCCTGTAGAATCCCTTCTGTTGCAGAGTGAAGGATTTGCCACGTCTCTATATCCTCCCTATCTTCTTCCTCCCACTCCCTCCTTCCCTCCACTCTCCCTCCACCCCTCCCTCCCTCTCTCGCTCGCTCCCTCCCTCCCTCCCTCCCTCCCTCCCTCCCTCCCTCCCTCCCTCCCTCCCTCCCTCCCTCCCTCCCTCCCTCCCTCCCTCCCTCCCTCCCTCCCTCACTCTCTCCCTCCCTCCCACCCTCCCTCCCTCCCTCCATCCCTTCCAGATATTGCCATCAGTGCCCCTTATGGTTCTGGACCAGGAAAAGTCTTCATCTACACAGGCTCTGCCACTACATTCATCTCGCTCACTCCTGCTCAGGTACATCCAGTTGTGTGATCATGCATGTATCGAAACGTGTGATTAAATTATAGCATCTCAGTCACGAACTTTGGCAGATTTGGACTACTCCTACCTACTATGTATGTACTATTGACCTACTAGTCGAGCTCAGCAAGCCAGTCATTGTTCAGCACCCTCCCCCCTACTATTACTCACTGTCTACATTCAACAAGTAACCTCCACTTGTATTGGACGACAATGTGCCTGCAATTTCTGTACACAAGGTGTTTACCCCTCACGCTCTTGTGTACACAACAGGTAATGATCGAGTTAACCAGCCAGGTATGAGCTGGACCAATTCCAAAACCAACTGTTTGCAAACTCTAGTACAGTCATGCAACCTTGTTGCTGTGTTGATAGGGTTTCTTGAGCATTTGCCCATTTTCAGCCCCTGAGAATAACACCTATAGTGGGTCATAGGCCACAGGTTAACTGTCAATTGCATTGTTGTACAGCAGGTACGCATCCCATAGTGCATGTGCCAACATGCATACATGCTGCACAAATTATGGGCCACCACGCCATGCGCTCGAACAGTGTCAGGCAACAATAGCTACATAACAATAGACGATCTTTGTTCCAACGTTGGCAGCTGAGACTGCTGAAGAGAGGCTGGAGAGCACCTCAGTAGGAGAGATTGGCATCTGAAGAGAGAGAGACGATGCCTCGTTCCTTTCTTTATTCTCATGCATACTTCAGTGGACTTGTGTGTGCCAGCTCGCATGTATGTCAATTACCTTGCACGTCTGTGACGTCACCTACTGCTCACGGTGGTCAAAAGTGAGCAATGGTGGACAGGGAGGATATATAAGGTTCACCACCAAGGTGAGTATACTGCCCAATTATTGTACAAAACTGTCAATGGACGATCATGGTCATAATGGTGTATTCAGATGCTTCATGCACCTTCCAAGAGTGCCATCGTTTTATTGTGGTACATACAATTAATGTGCAGAATTAGCATACTTTCCAAGTATGGTAAAGCTAAAAATCCTTATCTTAGTGTCAGTATATGCTTGCTTGCAATAACGCTCCTGCTTCAACTTACCGTTGCTCTTCCATAAAGTAAGTAGCGATGGTCCTCCGCGTATGGCAAGACAACAGGTAGAGTTTTTAGCAGCGGTTGAACAGCGTGCTAACCAGCCAGCTAGCTCAGCTATCGGCTCCACCCAGTGCCTCCGCCCCTTCCTGCCTTGGTGAGCAGTGTGTGTAGTCATTACTACTAACAGCCAGGGACACTCTTCCGAGTTGTTTGGGATGCTACACGCATGCCCCTAGGCAATGCTAAATGCTGTGCAGATCTAATTTACGCTGTGGGGCGGGGGGGGGGGGCTTTTAATAAACTTGCACCTCAAAGAGTTTTAAGCACAATTATTGTTTTAGATTGTATGTAATGACTGAAGGATTCTGACTATACCGACATGACCACCATCTTCCATTGACACACCTTGTATAATAATTGTGCAGAAACTCACATTAGTGGTTACGTGTAGTGTTGTTTGTGATCTCATTGGCCACCGTTACGTGCTTTGATTGCTGTTGGACCACACATGCCAATTATTTGGTATTTTTCGCTAATGAAATGAACTTGTATTACCAGTTGCTCTGGTGTCTACTAAATAATGGTGTCTTGATCCACAAATTCTGGGCCTGCTAATTTAAGCAGTGCTAGCTGAGTCCTGCACATACCATAGTGTACGTATCACGCGCCCACCCCCTCTTCACGCGAAAGTTACTGCACAGGGTCGAAAAGCAGTGTAGTAAGGGCCCACCCATCACAAAAGTATTGAGCAGCATTTCTTAACCTCTGGTTGAGGTTGTGCATTCAAAAAGGCCGATTTACAGTGAAGTTACGGCGAGCTTAAAGACGCGCGAACAATTTCTATTCAGGTGAAAAAGGACTTATATATTCATAGCCGGTCATTGATATTCACAGCTTGCCGCAGCGCTTGTTGTTTATACAGTGCTGAATGGGTGGGCGGATACTACATGCCTAAGTAGTCTGAGTATGCATCTAGCGCCCACCTCCCTGTTCAGCTGCGTTCTATTGTCCCCAAACCCTGGGCGCTTAATACGTACTCTGCGGTATTAGTAGCTCTTACTTCATAACCAGCAAACTCATCTATGTGGGACTTGCTCAGGCTCGCCCCAATTATAACGGTAACCGATAGCTAAAATTTAATGTTGCATATACTTTTATCATAGCCTCGTTCCCATGCCGTTCCCACCGCCAGTATATATTTCATCGCTTCCAGTATGAAATACGGTGGGGGAAGGCCTGGGAGATCTGGTCACATGTGATGCCATCAAGTAGACACATGGTAGACACACGGGGGGCGGTGCACAATGAAGAATCTCGACGTCCTGTGTTGTACTGTCCGTCCAATGGCTGGATATCAGAGCGTTCGCAAGGCAGACGATTGATACCGTCCGTGTGTCTACCATCTGTCTACCTGACGTCATTGCACGTGACCAGATCTCCCAGGCATTCCCCCCCCCTCCCCGTATTTCATACCGGAAGCGATGAAATACTGGCGGTGGGAACAGCCTGTGGATGAGGCTACTTTATCATACATCGTGCTGTAAATCCCTTCCTGCTCGTATTTTGCGTGTTCTTGTGTCATGCGTTAATTCAAACCACAAGCTACTCACCATGCAACGACACGTCCACTAGAAACCAGAGATTGTCTGACTGAGACACAAACTATGAACAGCCTGCCTCAACAAGGCCTTATAGGGATGCAGACTATAGCACGCATGGTGGAGGGGACTACAGCATGTCATGAAGAAAGTGCTTCAAGCCGTCGCAGATTGGCAGCTGGGACTGATGAAGGGAGAGATGCCAGACTGGAGAGCATGAGAGAAGCTTGGCAGGAGATTGGCAGCTGAGACTGCTCGAAAGAGAGGCCAGGCAATGGCATGAAATAAAATGTTGGAGTTTCATGGCCAGATCGCATCTGACAGTAACGTGTTTAAACCGCGAAGTGAAATGATGATTGTTTCATACATCATCCGGTAAATCACTTCCTGCAACTGCTCCATGTCATGCACGCCCATGCTCTTCACTCAGGCTCACCCCCCAACGTCATGTATTTCCACTGTATGTCAAAACTACAACCCCCCATATATACATGTACATACAAATGGAGCACTCCTTTTACTGTAACAATGCAGTGCTCCATGTGAACATGAGCATACATGGAACCGTGCATTTATATACGAAGCACTCTATGTATACGTATTGTTATGGAGCTCCAAACGTAAATGGAGTTGTGGATTTATATACAAGGCGCTGCAGTATATATGGAGCACTATATACATTTCTTTTATGGAGCACTCCATATGCTGAGCCCTGTGTTTGTTGATGGAGTACTCCATTTACATGTGAATAGCTTTTGCACCCTATCCTTACCATACTCCCTGGACAACCAATGGTGGGCTAGGCCCTGCCCCACCCGAAAGTGAATGGCCTGGTATTCGCTGTTAGTGCATGTGCCTAATTATCTAGGCCAAGATGATGGGGGTTGTGCATATGACACAAGATATCCACATGCATGCATGATGATGTGATGCTCCACCAGAAACCATTCTGCCATCTGTAGTATTCCATTGTATTATATGGCAACTGTTTACATACTTCAACTGAAGTTGAAAATGACTGATAATACTCCCTGGACAACCAATGGTGGGCTAGGCCCTGCCCCACCCGAAAGTGAATGGCCTGGTATTCGCTGTTAGTGCATGTGCCTAATTATCTAGGCCAAGATGATGGGGGTTGTGCATATGACACAAGATATCCACATGCATGCATGATGATGTGATGCTCCACCAGAAACAAGATTGGGCTTGGATGACAGGAGTACTTAATTAGCTGCTGAAGGTCGCAGGAGAGCGCTCAATCGTCAAGCTCCATCATTGCTCAGGAAAACTGAATGGACCATGTATATAGCGATAGTTGATGTCATTGTTGTACACAGTAGTCCACGATTTTGGGAAATTATGCACAAACAGTGGATATCCTTTCAGCGGGGCGGGGCCAGGGTACAAGGCTAAACCAATGAATACGCATAATGTGGTATCTGCGTGTAACAATGTTACACTCCTGGTAGGGGAAAAATTGTGCCGTGTAAATAAATAAATAAATATTACCCTGGTATAGGAAAAATTGTGCCGCATAAATAATGTAATTAATGTAAATAACTCATTCGAGTGATAGGAATGGCGTACGAAGATTCTGACTACACCTTCATGATCGCTATCATGCATGCACTGTTCCAACCGTACAATTTTGGTGCTGAAACTCACCTTGGTGGTGGAGATACAAGCGCTTTTGTTGTGCCGTCGGACGCCATTGCTCGATCACTCTCTTCGACGTTGGTTGCCAGTACAGTCTTACGAAGGCCCCACAAAGATCCTGACCACACAGCCGTAATCGCTGTCGTTCACTGACGCTCACATGCCTAAACTCACCGTGCTGGCGAAGTTGCGAGTGCTGTAATAATGTCTTATCTTTCTTTTGGTCGCCATTGCGTGCTCGCGATCGACTGAGCGTGGTTGCCACGTGGCATGTGCGTTAATTGGAACGAATTGCAATACTTAGCTTGCGCTATGGCGAGTCGCAACCAAGGTTGCAACGCGGCTATATATGAGTGGGTACTTGAGAGCACTCTAAGGGTGATCTTCCAATTCCCTATATATAGCTATGATGGTACTCACGTGATGTGTGATAATTGGAACGAACTGTCACACTTAGCTTGTGCTACCGTTTAACCGCGGCTACCAGGAGTGCGGTTGCCCCTCGATCTAACCTAAATAAATAATGTTTGGCTACTTAGGAATGGCCTGCAGAGATTCTGACTACACCGTCGTGATCGCTATCATGCACTGTTCTCACCGAACAATTTTGGTGCTGAAACTCACCTTGGTGGTGGAGATATGAGCGCTTTTGTCTCGCCGTGGCCGCTCGAGTGCTCCATCGACTTCCGGTGGTAGTACAGCTGTTTGCATATCTTTGCACTTTGCCAGTTACAAACAGCAGTATCTAATTGAATTTGTGGTTAACTTTAAGTGCTCAGTCTGCATGAGTCAGCGTTTTCTGCGGTCTCTAATTAACCACTTCCGTCTGCTGTTGGTGGCCTGCAAAGTGCGAAGATTGTGCAAACTGCTGTACCGTTCTTAGGAAAGGCACACGAAGATTCTGACCACACGGCCGTCATCGCTGTCGTTCACTGACGCTTACATGCCGAAACTCACCGTGCTGGCTAAGTTGTGAGTGCTGTAATAATGTCTTGTCTTCCTTTTGGTCGCCATTGCTCGCGATCAACTGAACGTAGTTGCCACGTGGCCTGTGCGTTAATTGGAACGAATTGCAATGCTTAGCTTCGCTACGGCGACTCCTGGTAGCCGCATTGCAACCCCGGTTGCGACTCACCGACGGCGAGTCACAACCGGGGTTGCAATGCGGCTACCAGGAGTGTGGTTGCCCCTCGAACAACAAAGGGATAAACCAGGAATACTAATGTCCATTGTAGGACTGAGGTGTAACCCCTTGTTTTGTGAGAGGTTACTGAAATCACTTTAGTTTTTTGAACATCTGAGATGAGGACAACCTCTTTGCAAAAGACAAATAACCTGTTATGTTAATTGTGTTGCTCTATATGGAGAGGTTTCACTGTCTACATAGAAAATAGCGAGTGCCCCTTCCACCTCTTGTAAAATTTAGTAGCATATTAATTTGTATCCCTGTGCTTTTAAATTTCATTTTCAGGTGATTTCTGGTGATGACCTCCGCATCAGTCCTCCCCTCACAAACATGACAGGATTTGGGACCTCTCTGGCCAGTGGTGTGGATGTGGATGGAAACACTTACAATGGTGAGAGTGCAAGTGTGGCTTTCAGCCGTGCTCGCTTTGCTTACCTTCGGTGAGCCATGTATGTGACTGTCCCTGAAAGCTGTCTAATCACGCAGCATGCAGTGATCATGACAGCTGCTTTGAATTCCTCTGCTGCTACTCTCACTGCCCACAAGCTTTCTGTCTCTGCATCGTGACACTGTGATGCATTCTGTAATCATCTTCATTCGGTTGTGGTTTTCTTCCTTGACTGAAAACACAGTGATGTATAGCCATGAGTGTGTAATATGCACATGCATTCAAGCAAACTTGATTGCTTGTTTAGCGCCATGGAAACCCTGCTATTGCATGCAGACGTGGTTCATTTTCATTATTCATTGCCACTTCCTCCTCAATTTTCAAGAACCTTGAACTTGTTTGTGAAGGTTTCAACACTCACGACGGACCAGGCAACGAACTACAGAAACGCACACAAAAGCCATGTTGCTCTACAAATCACTGCAAGAAGAGCCAACTTTGCACAACTAGCACCTACAGACCAAGCTCGGCAAAAAATGGCTGCCTTCAACATCCGGTATCCTTACGAGTATCCATACTATCTACATGGTCTACCTATTGAGAGTATGGAGCTGAGATAAAGATTACTGTCACTGTACGACTCCACATGTAGCTGCTCTAGCTCTGTAAGCCCCGAAGGCCCCACTCGCTTGCACCCTACCCTGGCTACACTAGACTTGTGGAGTTGCTCTATAAATGGATGTTGACTGTGCTCACTCTTTGACTATGTATGTAGCTGCTCAAGCTCCTCAAAGTATAGAGGCACCGCATGCTTGTCCACTGATCCGAGTCTCAAGGTTGTAAATCTCACACCGTCAAACCCTCATTGGCAAATAAACTCAATTTGCCAGCAGGAAACCCGCTAAGCATTATTGAGCGTGACAGGTTCTGGTACGTACGTGTGCACATGTGTGCACATGTATGTACATGCAAATAGATGCCCCTTTCAGAGCCTCACGCTAATGCACTCAGCAACAAATAAGCTGTTGTTTGTTTAGGCTGGGAGGGTGAGTTGAAGTTTCATCCAGTAGTTGGAGTAGCTACGTAGTTGTTGGATTTGTCATGACAATGCCATATATAGACACACACAGACAGAATAAGAATATTATTGGAAGGTGACGTACATGCATGTTAGTGTGTTGAATGCCATCCAGTGGTTTGATTGTTAACCCTCGTCGATCCTCTAGACCTTGCTATTGGTTCTTCTGAAAGTCAGAGAGTCTTCCTGCTCAGGTAGGACCCTTTCAATGTATGGTCGACTTTCAGTCTGCCATTGCTATGCGGAAGATTAGGTGATGGAGATGATCCACCTATGTAGCCTCGTTGCCAGGCCCTACCCTGGCTTTTTGTCACATACTGTACATTATTGCCCACGCAAATACGGCATTAGTATGTTAACCGTTGCAAGTTCAGTCATGCTGGAGACTTGTTGACTGTCATAGCCTGGATGCCGCTCAGCATGACAGCAAGGAGTCCTTGAAAGACCACAACAAACAACTGTGAGTCCCGACAGCAACTTTTATGATTTGAACGCGACCAAAGTAACGAAGTTCGGGACCAGCTCACTAACTTGCTGGCTATGCCTGTGTCCGCTCCCGGTGTTTCATGCAGACACCGAGGTACGCTAGGTACGTGGCCTCCCAGCGTGAGTCCACTTGATTCTACACACGACCTGTGTATTAATCTCAGCAAGCGTGACTAGCTAGCTTCCAGGGATTCCTCATTGTCATACTGAGCAGCATCAAGGAAGATCAAAGACGGTATGCGTGGGCAATAATTTGATTACCAAAAACCATGCATAGTATATGCCATCGTGCACGTGATGAGATATTCCATGCTCTCTCCCTAATATTTTGTACAGTATGCGACAAACAGCTGGGGAGGAGCCTGGGAACGAGGCTAGATCCATCCATGTTTCACCAGTCTTACCTGTACCCACATCAGCATATCATGTTGTAGGGCTATAGACATATATACGTAGTATAGTGCCCCCAATAATATGCCCACCACCACTGACTTGGCTATGTCAATGCATTAAGATTTTAATGTGTGTGTGTGTGTGTGTGTGTGTGTGTGTGTGTGTGTGTGTGTGTGTGTGTGTGTGTGTGTGTGTCTGTGCATGACGGAAGTGGGATGTTCGTGGGGCGGGACTAGACTAGTGACGCGCGACCTTCGTACATCAATTTACTGAACCTCGAACTCCGCGAAGAATGTTCAAGAACATTGGCCCGGTCATGGAACAGCTGGGGCTGATGCATGCAATCGAGGAGCAGCAGTCAAAGCGCGGACGCACTCGGGGAGCAGCAGTCAAAGTGGATGCAATATATCGGGCGAGCAGCAGTCGAAGCGGACGCAATCGGGCGAGCAGCAGTTGAAGCGAACACAATCGGGGAGCAGCAGAAGCATGCAATTGGGGAGCAGTTGAAGTGGATGCAGTCAGGAGCAGCAGCTGAAGTGGAGGCAAACGGGGAGAATTAGTTGAAGCGGACGCAATCGGGGAGCAGCAGCTTTGCACAGAGAGCTGTCCAGTGCCGGATTACTCCCGGTAGGCGAACGAAGGGGAAGTAGCTGAGCGAGCGAAGCTATTTGTACCTGTATAACAGGGGAGTACAGGACGTCTTCAATCAGTAACAACTATGGTGGCCTTTGTAGTTTATGCTCCAGAGGGGATGAGGAACTCATGCACTTCCAGGCTCACCAACCATGACTTTGTTGCTGCTCGTGGGTGAGCTTGGGAATCAGGCTATGTACACACGGCACATACTTTTAGCAAACAATTTTGCAAATGATATCATAATGGTTCGTATTTTCCACTACTATGGTACCGTTTGGCGGCCATCAATTTGTAAAGTCGCACATGACGCTACTGTCTAGGGTCAAGGTATACATACATAAGGTATATAGTGTTCATGTGCCCTGTTTCTCATTGTTCCTAGGACCCTCCCTGTTGCCCTGGTGAGCACCTCCGTCACATCACGGCCACCTATTGTCGATCTGGACTTGTTTAACTGTGCCTCTACTCAGACAGGAGGGAATCATTCTTGGTGAGGACATCAAAATACTATGCCTACAAAGTTAAACATGATGGGTCATTTGTTCTATGTATACCTTCCACAGCTTTGTCATTGAAGCATGTGCTGCCTACTCTGGGCGAGGACTCAGCAACAGCCTCAGTAAGCGAGATTATTAAGTTTAGCAAATTGACATAATTTTACCGTCTCTCCTCACACATGGACACTCTTCCCATGCATTATACAAACTCATGCATGAACAGCCCTGACCTACAACCTGACGTTGGAGAGGAACAACCAGCAGCTAGGTTTGCAACAGAGGCTATTCTTTGACATCTCTGGCCAGCCCAACACAATGGAGGTCACTGAGGTGGCAGCAGCTGATCAGCAGACATGCACACCCTTCACAGTCTATGTAGTGGTAAGGAATGCATGGTGTAAAACTGTCATAAAGGGTATGATCTCAAACACAACTCGCACACACTCACATGGACTCTTGCACAGGATGGTGTGGCGGATCGCTTGAATGCCTTCACTGTGGAGCTTGAAGTCTCCCCCCAGCCGCTCAATGTGTCCAGCTCTACTGGCAATGACACCCTTGTGGACTTTAGTGCCTTCCCAATAGCCTCTTTCACAGGCACCAGGCTCTTGCAGGTACGTACGTAGATGAGAAAGAACATTCATTGTGAGGCCATGCAGGTAATGCCAATTGAGTAACTGCCTTTGCCAGCATAGCAACAAGAAGTCAACGACTCTGCACTACGACTTTAGTCTCCAGATCATGTTCCACCACCACCCCCCCCCCCCCCCCCCCCCCCCCCCCCCCCCCCCCCCCCCCACCCCAATTCTGTACACTGCTTTGTCTAAAATGTAACTTGGGGAGGGGGCTTTTATACAAATATTCGGTTGTCTCCAACTATACGCCTCCACACCCACAATGCGAGGTCATGATGGTAGCTATCCGGAAGAATACCAACATTGATGATGTACTACAGATAAATATTCTGAGTCTGTGGTACTTCCTACAGAAGAGTGGCAGCAAGATAACTTGCATCACCAGTGGCAAACGTCCTTCTGATTTGCCTGCGCCTGTGTCTTCTAAGGGAAATGAAAATGCTTGACAGGCTTACAACTTTGTTCGCTAAGCATGCATGATGTCTTATATTGTGTTGGGGGGGGGGCAGTGTCAAAGTACTCTCTGGCCTATGTGCTGCCCTGGAACTTCTGCACCTTGCTTATACAACATTGACATTCTTGCCCTTTCTGCTACTACATACATAGGTGGAGACGTTGAAAGACTGCAATGGTAATGTATGCTACCCCGACCTCAACTTGCAGCACACTGGTACCATATTCCTGTACGTATATCAGTAGTACCATGGATAATGGAG